>JACDOX010000045.1:3401470-3586470 GCA_014549065.1 Cardinalis cardinalis | reverse complement strand
CTTGTGCTGTGTGGGTTTGGTTGTTTTTTTTTTTTTTTAATTAATTATTATTATTATAAATATCCTTCATTGAAATAGTAGTCTCTTCAAACAGTTCTTGCAATTTTAGGAACATTTGTCTCTTTCCTTTTTAATTCCTTCAGCAGGAGCRCTCCATTCCTACTGAGATGAACAATTTTCTTCCTTCCCCACCCCCAACCCTTAAAAAATTTTCTACATACAGTGTAGCAGTGAGTCACTAGAGAACAGTCTGGATCAAATTATTCAAACTTGGTCATAAAATCCTTTGCCTATATTATATTACTGGCTACCCCCACTTACTATATTGGGGAGGAAGGGAAAGTAGCCCAATAAAGGGATTATTTTTAAGAAATCTACAAAGAATGTAGAAACAAAATTTTATAATCCTTTAGGACCAACATTTGGCAAGTAATTAAAAAAAAAAGAATACACTGAAAAATACTTTCTTTAATATTATACATCAGGCACAACGCTTTTTTTTKTTTGTTTGTTTTAAGATTTCATCTGCATAAACGGTTTGTAGGATCAGCAGGTGGCGGACGTCTCGTCGCCTGCGAAAGCCAGGTTGGTTCCACTCTCTCCTCTGCTCCCTTGGCGTGGGGAAGGCGACGGGGACCCCGGGGAGCCCCTCAGATGCTGAGGTCGGTGCTGCACTCCTTGTAGGGCCGCCTGCGCTGCTCGGGCGGGTGCCTCCGGCTGGGCTCGTGCTTCCAGCCGGGCTCTTCCCTCTCCCGGTGGCCAACTCGTTCCTCCCTGAGCCGTCTCTCGGGTGACCTCTCCCTCCGCCGGTCGGACGACTTGGCCCTTCGGTCGAGGGAGCTCTCTCTTCTCCGCTCAGGGGACCTCYTGGGCTCCGTGAGTCTCTCCAGCGACCGCCGCCGCCGGCCGGGCGACCGCTCTCTGCGCCTCTCAGGAGAGAGGTCTCTCCTCCTCTCAAGTCGCTCCCGCCTCTCCAAAGTGTTGTCAGCGCTCCTTGTCCCTTCCCTGCGCTTTTCAGGAGACCTCCTCTTCTGCCCGTTCACCACCGCCCTCTCTGGCTGCCTTTCGTGCCTCCTCTCCGGTGACCTCTCCGTCTTCCTGCCTGGCACGTGGTCGTTGGTTTTAGAAGTCCCATTCCAAGTGTGGTGTTCATTGGGATGTCTGCTAAACTCTCTGCTGCCTTTTAGGTCTCTAACGTAAGTCCGCTTGTCCCCATGTTGTGATGATTTGTGAAGGTCTGGTGGATAACTGGACTCCGATGATGGGTGCTGCCGTCGGTCGGATGGCGCGGGTTTCATTTCCGATACATTTTGTGAACCTGTGGCGGGACTGTTCCTGTCACTGCTGGGGTCTGAAAGAAAATAACAGCAAAGGGTTTGGTATTGATGCCTTCCGTGGYGCTGTGACACCACTTAGCACTCTTCAGACTTCATTAGTGACAAAAACAAACAACTGTTAAAGCAGTCAGCGAAGGCTAACCGAAGCTTTTGTTAATTTAACTGTGAACAACGAGAGTTACAGGTTAGTACTGGTGCTGCTCTGATCGTTAGCCATGTTTTGGTCCAAGCTGATCTCATCTTTATGCTCTTCTGGGCATGGGGCACTTTACATTTCTCCCCGAGCCCAATTCATAATGCTCAGTTATACTATAGTCTTTCCAGTGGAAAAAAAMCATTGTAGTTCAGGTTGTTAGCTGCCTTTTTTTAATAGCTTCCAATAAAGAGGGCCTTTAGGAAACAATTTTTGTCTTTTAAGACATTATAAAGAACTGCCTTCCAGGTGTGGGAGGCCTCGGTTCAAATAGCAGAAAATGTACAGAAAATAGAATTGATTRTTAAGTTTTCACCTTGTAAAATAACATTTTGAAGGTGTGAGAATTAGACTGTAATCATGCCATTTCCATTTCATTTAAGGCATAGCTTAATCTCACTTAGTTCTACCATGTTATGTAAAGTCCTAGGGTAGATTTTGGTTTTGCCACAATGATTCAAACAACGATGACAGTAGTTATGATTTTTTCATATCAAAGCAATGGAAAGATAYTGTAATATGTAGGATGGCTTTGATTCAAATCTAATCTCCAGTTCATTATTTTTCATGTACTATTTGAGGTAAAATACAGCTGAGCTGCCTCTGCAAGACAAACTGCAAAGCAGAAGTAGAAAAAGAACATCCAAACTAAACCCCAGCCCTTGCTGCAGCTAAGCTACAATTACTCCCGTCATTTGTAACGGATGTTTATGAATGATTCATTACAAACATGAAAAACATTAAAGTAGCTGTGCTGCCTTAATGCAAGTGCCGATTTATTTGCTTATTGTTTTCTTTCTTAAAGTAACTCCTTCGTGGCAGCTTGGCTGGCATTAGCCACTTCCTTACACTTGCACCCCAACACCCACCTTGCAGTGCAATGCCCTGATGGCAATGACTGAAAACCCTCACAAACACTTGTGAGGACAGATTATTTTTTTTCCCCTCTTCTTCTCCTTTTTGCCTTCCCTCCCACCAAGCCAAACACTCTACATTCCTCCTGCCACCATGCCAAGTGTCTCCCATTTGATGGTACTTCCAGTCCTGAGCTTGGGAGGGTTGGTGTGTGCATGGGCTGTGATTTCTGTGAATTCCAAGTGAAACCCATGTTGCAACTCACATGCGGGCAGTTTTGCTCTATGAGCACTTTGAGGCCACAGCTGGGGATGGGACCACGCCGCTTTCCTGTGGCTGTAAGCACGTGGCTTGTGGCAACCTGCCTMTCACACAAGGTACAAGCGAGGTTCAAACATGTCCTGTGGTGAGTGTACTTACAATTTGGGGGACGCAGGGTGTTCGGGATGAATTGCTGTACATATAGAATATAGCGAAGCAGAAAAGCAATGTGAGGGAATTAGGCCACAGCACAAAAACACCTAATATTGATTTTAGCTACAAACCGTAGTTTGATTATGGCCCATAAGGTAGAAGCAAGACTCCCCGAGCTTGTCATTTCTCATACATGCAGCGATATTAGGAGGTATCATCGCTGAGGAAGGAAGAGCCCAGCACCAAGAAAAGTAAGAGAAAGAGAAAGAGAAAAGTAGAAAATTTAGATTCCCTATAATAAAGATGAAAGAAAGAAAAATCTTCATATTTTATCTTAGAATAAAGAAAGTTTATTTTTCCAGTCAGATTGTCTAGGCTTCACCCAAATATAAGGCTGCAAAGACAGCAGTTGTTATTATTGTGACATAAAGAGACATCTAAGAGGTGATTCAATAACCCAGACAACGAGAGCATCCATTCTAAAAGACAGCTGGAACAGCGACACAGAATGTCATAGAAAAAACAGTAACAATCAAACAACAACGAAAAATAAAGTCCACCAGAGACCACAACATTAAAAATAAGTACAAAACTCATTACAAAAATATACAGCCTCATAGAGAAGCACGTTCCAATCAAGTCAGAAAAATATTGGAACTTAACATTATTAGAGGAACCATTTGCGACTGCAGCGAACAGAACGAAGAGAGAAAGGAGTCCCAAATGTTACAAGGATATTCTTTACAGTAGTGCAACCCCTGTATATTAAATCCTTGCTTGGAGAACGAACGTTTAGTGGTTAGCATTAGCCAAAAGAAAATTGGTGATGGATTTCCATCCTCAGTGCAACAGACATATGCTTTGAGAAGTGAAGCACTTAATTTACAGGGTATTTATGCAGTCTAGCATATGATACAGTACTGTACATCCAAAGGAGTATAGGAAAAGACAAAAGTAGAAAGAACATTACAGAATTTCAGTGCCATCATTGAACCTTCTGGTGTGCTATTTATATTACAGAAGTGTAAACCCACAACTTCCCTTCCATATTGTTAAACACTTCAATTGTTTGTTGGTTATACTCTGAATTGGTCATTTTAAGTTAAATAATGAGCAGACTGAGCAGAAACTCTCAAACATAGTACAGTAAATGAAAATAAAATCTAGTTCATAAATTGTGCAGAAGGGTTTTGTTTCTGGTGTTRGGGCATGGAGAGAATGATAAACACAGAACTCACTGACACAGAAATAACCCAAATACGGGGAGGAAAGTATAAAGGACATCCCTTCAATCATCAGTTTCTATAGAAACCTCAAAGACCTTTGGTTGGGAGTAGCCCTCCATCGAGGGCACAATATTTGACAATTATCTCAAATAAATAAGACATAATTATAATATTAAATAGTGTGCTAAGTTAAGCCACCCAGCAATCCAACCTCCAGGGGAAGAAAAGGAAATCTAATGCAATTCTTAGTAAGAAACCAGGACTGACTGTTTCCCCCAAGACAGACACGAGAGCACCTTTTCATAACCTCCTCACCTTTTCAGACCTTACAAATGAACTAGTTGAAACCAGCAGACTGTTTAAGGGGGGAGAAAAGGGCTCAGGAGGCCAAATCAATATATTTTTGCAGTAAAGCTTTTTTTTCCCTTCTTTTTCTCAAATAACTTTATAAATATTTACATAAATATTAAGGAAAGGCAAAAATCTCATAAGCCATCTCAGCATTCAAGTCTATGGATACAGACAGGAACTAAGAGAAAAAACCTAACCAAAAAAATTAATCACTGCTTCAGAAYAGCAACTCGGGATCCCAGTTTTTGCATTGATTAGAAGAGGAGACCTACGTGAAACAACAATTCAGCCGCTGAGAAACAGTTTGGCACAGTTCAAAAACATTCCTTTTTTGGCTGGACAAGACAATAAGGTTTGTTTTGTTTTGTTTTGCTTTCCTCTCTGATCACCAAAAAATACTGCTATGATGATCTTGCCTTACACTGCGCCCCAAGTCCATGGAAGCAAGCAAAGGATGAAATGTGTAGAAAATTCAGCACAAGCGAGGCAATTATATGTTGCAAAGGTTGGTAAGACACTGGTGAGAAAGGAAAATAAAAAAGAATTCCCGCTTCAGATCTTGAGACAAATATTCATGGAGTGATGCCAGGGAAGAAAGGAATGTTTTCATAGTTTGACCCACCATATTCTGGGACAGAGCCATCTCCACGTTTCAGAAACAGGCGGACCTTGCGGCCACCATTTTTAATCAGTTCGATGGCCCGAGCGTGCTTCATGTTCTTGGTAGTTTCTCCATTGATCTCTAAGATTTCATCACCAATCTGCCAATGTAATAAGGAGATTATGATTAGAAACAAGTGCCCACAAGGGTCCCTASCAGCACACCACAAGACAGTGGCCATAGCAAAGCTGGAACAACTATGCATCAGGTGAAGCTAAACAAGCCCAACTCCTTMCAGTGACTGCCCACTGTGTAGGAGTCTGGGAGACATGAAGATGATGGAGAAAGCTTGAGGTAYCAAAATATTTCACTGCTGTTCTGAAAATCACTTTGCAATTACTGTARTGCTCATTAGTAAGTGCAGCGTTAGAACTGGTGCTATTTTATTTAATTTTGATTACTTATAAAGTCTTCAGTCAAAGGGGTTGCTTGTTTCACAGTCTGCTCCAACTGGGATGTTCAAATASCTTTTTCAGGTCTGTTTCTAACTTGGATATAGTTTGATATACATATATAACTTGGATATAGATACCTACTATGAATCAGCAAAGCTGATTCTGCAAATACAGTCATTTATCAGGAGAAAAAAACAAGGCATGGAAGAGCTCGTCAGAGCACTGAACTCCACAGGGCAGCACTGTTTTTGCATCATATTTTCATCAGCAAAAATTTTGGATCCATAGATCTACCCTTAGCACAAGAACTTCGAAAATGTCGTTTACATGGCATATCTGGAGACAATGACGTATTGGGAAAGTTATAATGCATTCTCTAACAAAGGTCCAAGGACTACATAAAACCYGTCAAATTATTTCTTCAGTAGGCATTTTATAACATATGCCCTTGTTATATAATGTTTGTCATTTAGCTGATTTGTGAAGTTAACAATTAATGTTAATCAGAACCTACATTGTATTTTGTAACCCCTRGGCCATAGACATGCTCTGTCCCCTCTCTGCCCACTAGCAGGCAAAGACTGTGGCTGTTCCATTTTCACTGCTACATGTGCCCTTAGGCATTAAACAACAGATCATGTACTAGAGTTTGGAAAGCAGTGCTGGAAGAAGGGGTGAAGTCTTCCACTGAACACACACTGCTACAGACAGTGCACCGAGAGTGACAGATGCCATCAGCAGCAGTAAATAGAAACCACTTTCAGTTCACATTTAATTTACATCTTAGCTGAAACAGCAGAAGGGAGCGGCAGAGAAGTCAGCTTATTCCAAAGCAAGGTGGTTTTAAGGCCAGTTTGTGCATACCCTCATTTTCCCACATCTCTCGGCGGGCCCGTCCTCAGCGAGCCGCAGCACGTACAGGTCCATGTTGTACTCCCGGCCACCTCGCAGGCTGAAGCCAAACCCTTTGGCTCCTCTTTCCAGCTCAACAGTGTAAAAGTCTTGGTCCTGCTGGAGAGAAGACAGCAAACACCCAATTGAACAGAAAGTCAAATACTGCTCCGCTCTCCTGTTGAATTTATTCAAGCAATGCTTTGTTGGTAATAATTAAAAATGGAAAATCAGTTGAATTTTCACACACAGACCAGGATTTGCTGCTTTCTTAGACCTCACTCTGCAATTTGGACTTCTGGTGGTTCGTGAAGGGCTGTTGGAATGAGTGGGCTTGGCCATGTCCTGTRGTGCATTTTTGGGCACCCCTGTTACACAGCACCTCCTGTGCCCAAGGCAGTAGGGGACATTTTAGGAAGGTGATTAAAGGTTCTACCAACCTTTAAAGGCAAGGACAACCTTCCTTCCAGTGCCAGCTTTAGTGCAGTGTCTGATGGCACCTGGGGTGAGCCTGTGCCATGGTGCTGGCTTTTTGTGCTGTTACCACATCATTTATTCCTTTGCAAGAAGCTCAGAAGCCTCTGCATTGTTTTTCTCAAATGCTACTATGGGGATGTTTTGAAGTCCCTAATGGAAGATGTTACTTCTGGGATGGCCAGTGGCAAGGAAAGTTCACAGTGAGATAGATAATCTCTCTAATAAGATGCCGTCTTTGCAAGTGGAACACTCCAGCTATCGCCCCTTATTAAGTTTTCCTCTTTTTTATTCTCTGAATTTATCATTTGCACACAACAATACTTTCTGGAGAGGCTCCTCACAACAGACAATTCAATAAACAAACACAAAAATTATTACTGCCCTAAAAATGTCAGCTCTTTTTTTATTTTTATTCCCTCAAAGTCTCGATGAGAATGTGTTGGAAATGTTTCTCAGCTGAAACAACAGCAACACATATTAAGAAACTAATCAGCAAATTCCTCTTTCTTTTCAGGAGACTGAGGAAGAGCAGCTTCTCAGTAGGAATTTTCAAGGGAACTATTTAAACACAGCCCTCAAGCAGATTGGAAACAACAGTCTGTGGTAAGCAAAACAATTAGAGAGGTACTCCTTACCTGTGCTGCTTGGGGTGGTTTGAAATCAAACTGGGATTCCTGCTTTGGTTTGGTGTTGTTCCTGCTGCAATGAATGAGAGGGAGAGAGGAAAAATACAGCTCATGGGACGTGAAAGTGATGAAGAAGYAACTGAAGAGAGAGCATGTCGAGATGCCCTCCTCAAGGAAAACAATCTGACCTGGTCTCCTGCGGTATTTGCTGAGGAGTATGTGTGGTTGTGATTGTAGCAATTTTTTCTGCATTGGTCAATAAAGTAGCATTGGAGGATTCTGCAAAATAGATTTTGTTTTTATTATGAGGGAAGACCTTGGGCTATTCACTGAAAGAAAAAAAGAGTTTTGCAAAAGTATTTCACGGAAAAGCAACATTACATTGTTCTTATAGAACTGGAGATGGGATCAAATTTATTAATTCCCCAAATTAATATTATAAGTATGTATATGAAACTGTACACTCAACTGTAAAATGAAAAAAAAATTAAATTAGGACATCTGGATTGGAACCACCCCCAGACCATTAGACACATTCATGAAGACTCACTTATAGATGAAGGAGTGAACAAAATTTTGTCTATTGTCTAAAGACATGAATTCCAAACAATTAAGTCTCTAAATATTGTAGGTTGGGTGGATTAATTTTGTAGTAGCTATAACTATTCCAGGGATTATAAATYCATCAGTCCTTCTTCCATCAGAAAATGCAATCTCCAGTAGAATTGAGATGTGGCTCTTATCCAATACCTCACAAGATGATACTGAATGTGGCTAAAACCCAAATTTACTGAAATCCTTCTCTGAAATACAACCCACTGCTGCCTCAGCACTGAAAGCAGGAACGTGGAGCCACCGGTAMCAAATGCATCAATAACTCTGGGTAACACTTACAAAAGGGTGCACTGAGAGAATACAGGGAGCAGGAGTAACTTCTAAGCTTAATTTCTGCCATGGTAAAGGGCTCTCAGCCCAGCATCAGCCTGTGCAAATTGCAGATTTCTTTAGGTATGGAAAGAGGGGCTCCAAGGAGAGGTCCTGTCTCCTGCTTCCCACAACTGAGATGGGAGCAACTGAAAAGTGACTTTAGATGTCCCTCACAGTATGGCAGGGCAGAATATTCCCCTTGTCATTCTCCAGCTGCATCACAGACTTCAGTAGGACCAGAGTTAAYCCCAAACTCACTTAAAATTCTGCCTAAAATTAAGGTCATGTCAATCCCATTAGCTGAATATAGCAACACAGACCCAGAGCTCTTCTGCATTGAACTCAACAGATTTTCCAGAACTATATATTGTACCAATTCTGAACTGATATTAGTACAGAAGAGTTTCAAATGCTGAATTGCTCCAGAAGCCAGCAGTTCCTGAAAACACCTCTCCTCTCCTGTGGGAGTTTGACTTCAGAAGAAGCCTCAGTGGTACTSCATGTACCTTGACAGTGCTTAACCACACAAAATGCTCAACAGTTATGYTGGTTGCACTTGGAGAATGATGGACAGGGTCAGAAGAAACAGCCACTCATCAGACATGGCATTCCCAGCTAAAGCCACTGCAGTGGCAGGCAGCTGCTCCTTTGCAGAACAGCTCTGTACACAGGAGATCCCCTCTTTGTGTCTACACCCACTGTACCCAGGAGACACCCACAGACTGCAAGTAACTACAAAATACTGACCCTGATCCACCTTTCAAGACCAAAATCTAAACTGAATACACAGCCACTAAGACAACAGTGACAAAAACTAGATGAAAACATCTGGGTCTCCAAGATAAAATTACAAGGCCTTCTACCCTGCCCTTGTTTGCCTCTCGAGCTACAGGCATCCACTAATTCATTTCACTGGCTATGGAGAAATCTGCCATTATTAAACAGAGTCCAGCTGTAATACAAAATTGAAGCAATGGGAGGGTTTTTGCCTGAATTAAGATGTGGTGGATCCTGGGMGTTTAACTTCATTTACTTCATGGACTGATATTAATTCTGGAGAAGTCTAGATAAGGGGAAGCTTCTTCCTTTCTGTAGCTATTTGCATGTCAAGGGAAATTCAGGAAAAAGGACAAAGAAAAAGAAGAACCACTTAAACAGATGGGTGCAACAAGGACACAGCTCCTTTGCCTGCAGTGCTGTGCCCAAGTTAACATGCCCAAACCCTCAGCATATGGAGCTGAAACATCTTCTAGACCAGAGCTGGCTTGTGTCCAGCAGCTCAGAGAGCAAGAGAGGCTCCTGGGTCTGCCTGCACCTCTCAGTGTAGGCATGACCAAACCACACCCTTGTGATCATGTGCCACTGACAGCTGGCTTGTGTCAGAGGATGTCCCTACGTGTAGTTACACTGTTGGGCTTTCAGAAATAATTCTGTTCATTTTGTAAAGATGCCTTGATGTCAAAATCTGTCTCCTACATAAGAAAGCCCCAAAACATGGTTAAGTGTTCTGTATTCATCCAGAAGAAAAACCTCTGAAATCTTCCACAAATATTTGGAGATCAGATGAAGATGGGCTTCAAAGAGAATGCAAGATTCCTACCCTTTAGTAGGTCACACTAATAAWACCAAGCAGAGCAACAACACATGTTTGGTACAGATGTATCTTCACACCACTGTACTGCATCTATCTTTAGCCCACCCTCTCCCATGAGTCAGGAGTTGTGCATAATTTTGCCAGTGTTTTAGACACTGCCTCAGGACACATGCCAGCCACCAYGCAAAACTGGAACAAAATATAGCAAAATTTATCTTTAGTACAATTACAATTGCATGTTCTAAACCCTACGTATTTCATTGATTCCTTGCCTTGCTCTGCCCTAAAACTCTCYGTCACCAATTACATGCCTAATATCTAAGCTTGTCCTGTTCCAGCATTCTGTATCCTTGAATCTGCTGGAAGCATGATAAAGCACCATCATGTCATTGCAAATACAATCCTGCAGTCATCTGTGCCAATTARTTTGTGCAAGACTTATTACAAAGCAAAAACTCTTGGTGTTTTTAATAATGTTAGAAGAGATTAGCAGTGTGAGTTTATTGTGAGTCTTGTGATGCACCTSAGTTTCATGTTTATCTGACAACTGGCTTCTGATTTATGCTCCCCCCTCCTTGAAGCACACAGACCATTTATATTTGCCAAAAAAGCACTTAAAAAGAAACAAAAGAAAACAACAAATCAAGAAAAGCATACAAAGACATCAAAAAGAAAACAACATTGAGACAGATTTCTTGTATCTCATGCGGTTTTAGAGCAAACCCCTCAGAGATTTTGAGAGTGTTGGGTCTTACTGTCTTTTGGAAAATAAATGCAGGTAATACTGTGCAAAGTTGGCACTCTGACTTGGAATTTCAAAGTGACAGTAAATAAAAAGACTCAAAGCCTGGATTGCTATGAAAGCAGAGTTGATCCTTTCCCCAAAGAACAGCTTTCCACCTCCTCCAGGAATACGTGATGTCAATCACAGGTACATGTTTCCCTAACCTAAGCAATTTACATGATATTTGGGACACATCATTGCATGAGCAAGGCTGGCTCAGCATTTATGTCAGGAGGTTATATTYTTAAAAAATTCTTAAATCATTTAAAAGTTGCTTAGTTCTCAGATGGTTTTGCTTTTTTAGAAAATAAGCACTTTATTTACTCAAAGATTCACCTCCCTTTTTATCAGAGACTAAAATACAGGTAATGAACAATCCTTCTCTCAGTTTATCTTCCAAAACAGGCATGCACAGGCCAGCTCAGATGTTAGCTGGATTCACAGCCATTTTATTATTCATGAACACCCCATTTACTCCAAGCAGCAGAGGATTATATAGCGTTTGACCTGGTACCCACTAGAGAGTAGGAAAATAAAGCTTTTGTGCAAAACAGATCATCCTAAACAGAAATAATTCATAACCAGATTATTTCTCATCCTGGTCTGTGGGGAGCAATGTGGAAAGGTTTCTGCCCAAYGAGCTCTCACTTTGAACCCATCCATGGCAGAGAAGCACAATAAACAAAGAAAATACTTAGAATTTAGAAYGCCAGCAATTTTAGTTCTGCTGCAGATATTTTACCAGGTTTCTGATCAGTTCTATCTGGGGATTAATTTAATGGAACTGATACATAACAYAGATCCTTATTTTTATTAAATACTTCAGTGACCTTAAATGAGCACCAAGTGTCAACTTATTATTAGGGAATCTGCACATTCCCTATCATCTGAAACAGTGAGATCAGGGTAACTCTTAAAATGCAACTTCAGAACCATCCCCATTTAAGGAGTCATTTAAAAATGTACTGAGCTCACTCCCAAAGCAACTTATGCAGAAWAAAAGCAAATCTGCTTTTGAAACAGCTTAAAACATGTCAAAATGTTTATCTCTTTCTGTGATCTTCTTACTCTRTAGCCTGCTTGTGTCTATACAAAGCTTCAGGAATCACACATCCTAACAAGCGATTCCCAAATATTCTAAAGCTGTATTACTAAGCTAAGAATCAAACTAAAGTGTATTGAGAGATCCATCAAATTGATGGAAGATCATTTTAAGCAGATGCATGGAACGGAAAATTCTTTTTTTTAAATGTTGAATTAGCACCTCCCTGTTAAAAACCAACCATCTCTACAAAAAGAAACAAAAAATAAACCTATGGAAGACTCACAACCTCCCTCACCGCTAACTCCCAAAGTGGGAGCAGAAACCGACCCCTCCATGGCTCTGCAGCTCCACGTGACAGAAAAATCCCGGGGAACAGAACCAAGAAGAGGGCGAGGCAAGAGAGCAGGAAACAGATACGTTACCATCTCCTGGAATGATGCGCAGGGTGACGGTGTTTCCCGCTTCCTTAATGAGGTTGACGATGTCTGAGTGCGACTTGTTGGTGATGGAGCACCCATTGACGGCCAAGATCCGGTCGCCGACTTTCAGCTTCCCGCAGCGGTCGGCGGGGCTCCCTTCAATTATCCGACCTATTTTGTGAGGCATGGCCACACATGCATTTCCCGCTTTTGTATCGGTTTGGGGGTTGTTTTTTTTGGTTTTGGTTTGGTTTGGTTTTGGTTTTTTTTTTTTTTTTTATTGTTTACGTATGTGGGAATATGGTGAAGGGGAAAAGGAAAAAAAGGGTTGAAAAGGGAAAGAGAAGGTTAAGGGTTAATTAATTAATGCATCAAGCAAAAGTTATTATAGGATAGCTTTGCTGCCAGTGTTCAAAACATTGGCAATCAACTAGTTGAGTGCACAACACTTTACTTCTTCCACGAAAAGTGTTTTGTTAATCCCTCAAAACTCCCCCCAAGTGGATTTCTGTTAATAAATGGTGCAATTTTTATTGACTACAAATGCACTTAGCAGCTCCATCATAACCCAAATCTGATTTTGTTTTTGAAGAAAAAAATTGAAACTGTTTATAGAAGACTCAATTTTCCTCCTCCAAGATTACATCAGTGTCAGCCTCTCCAGTCCTTCTCTAAGCCAGCTGCTGTTCAAGCTTCTGCCAATGTTTTGTTCTTTCTCAATTTAGAAAGATAAAATCATTCTAGGCCTAGGAGGGAGTGTGGCTCCCTATCTACCACAGAGACCCACTCTACCAGCGCTGCACGGGGAAGCAACATGAAACACTTTTCTTCCATTGTGAATAAAGGTACTGCCAGGGAAGGCACAGGACCACTACAGATGGGCCAAGACTGACAAAGGTAACCTGTTTGGTGCTGGCACCCACCTCAGCCTCTACTAACCCTTCCTCTTTTATGATCTTAGATGGCACCAGGTAGGAACCAGGAAGGAATAAGGTTCTCCTCATTAAAATACCTCTAAAACCACACACAAAACCATTGAGATGTCTGACACACAGAGCGAGAGCGCTTCAGGATGAATGTGTTCTGGAGACAAAATTCTCCTCCTGTTCCATGCAGTTGTTTTGTTTCTAAAACACTGGGTTGTTCATAACATGCAGAATTGGGACACRGGGGATGCACAACATCACTCAGATAAATCCAGAGAGTTTTTTTACAGCTCCTTTATGTGGGCAAGAGGCCTTGGGGCACACAGCACTGGTCATCTCACACTTTGCATCCACAATACATTCACCCTCAAGATGCACTTTCCCATCTCTGCTGTAGTCTTCATTTGATTAGTAGTTTTAGAGATACACACACATSACAACACTAGAAAGACCATAAAGAAGAAAAGGCTAAGACAAGGATATGTGAGGTTGGAAAGATGCAATGAAAACTGGCAGAAAGTGTTAATATTAGTTATATTAGTTACAAACATTAGGGAGATTTCTTTTTTTATCTTATCTTTAATTTTACCAGGATGTTAGAAAGTTTCTCTTTCTGGTAATACAAAGCCCCATCCAGTTTGCAGTTTATCCTGTTTTGAGGATGTGAGTTTCTACTCTCTCCAATCCACTAAACACAGATGACAGAGCCCACACCAAAGTGACCAAGGTGGGTTTTAGAACCAGTTTGGCCCATCTCTAAATACTACCCATGAAAGAAAAAAACTACAAAGCAGGTCCAGAGCAAGCACCAGACAGCAGAGGGAACACATCTCATGCGGAGTGTTAGGAAAAAACTGAATATACTTGAAAAAATTAAAGGAAAAACAGTCACAGATCAACAGATCTCCTTGGGAGCCCCTGCACAGAAAACTTCCAGTTAGCAAGAATTTTGGGCTAAAGCAAACATAACTTTTAACAACCTCAGGTCAAGGTTTCTCTGCAGAGAAGAATTACAGCATAATCTTCATACAGTAAAAGTTATTTACACATGTTTGCAAATCCATTCAGAAGATAAAAGCACACTCTCTGTTCTAGACTGTGCTCAGTTTGATSTTTTTTACATTACACCATTGTGTCYTGGCACCAAAACACCTATCTTGGAAGAGCAGTTTCCAGCAGGAAGGACAGGGTGAGAGAGCCTAGAATCTGAGAACTGACAGAACTCAGTGCACTAGTTTTGTACTACATAATTCCRCCTTGAAATCTCTGCTGCCAGACTGCCCAGAACAGAGCTAGAAATGGCCCATTCTACATCAATACCAGCAAAGGTGGTGGTGCTCCCTTGATGTATTACTAAGGGTGTCACTGATGGGTAATGGCAAGAAATGTCAGAAAACAAAGCCTGGGAGAATGAGGGAAAGGCCACTTCTTGCACCTTCATGCCCCAGGAGCACTCAAGCTGCACAGGGAGCCTGCAATGCATTTTCTCTGCAAACCACAGCACTGCTGTGGGAGGCACTGTGAAGATGACAGTGCTCTGTCCTTCCTTTCCCTCCACCYCTACCATGTGCCACAGACTAAGGGRACAAAGTACAAGTGGATGCTGCCTATAGCCTCCTTTTGGAGGAGATGGAAGAAAATAGCATCTCTGYCTGGTTTCCTCCTTGCAGTGACACTTCTGCTTGAGAATAGGCTGTTCTGAGCATATTTGCAAAACCAGCTTATGTACATCTCCTCTGCAGCAACCCCTGGAAATGGGTATCTGCCCAGCAGAAAGACTGTCTCGAGACAGAAACCACGACCGCCTTTATAAGGTCAGGATATTACATGTGACATAGCTTAAACTTAATTTCTTCCTACTCTGAAGAAATGCATTTAGGAAGAGGTCAAATAGGTAAAAGAGACATCCTGTTCTTTTAACAGTATTCCCCATTTTATGTGTCACCAGGAAGCAGTATTAATTAAAACTTTCCAGCTACCAGCATGCTCACAACATAATGATGATCAGAATAACCCTGATTGCCAAAGAGAAGTTAATCAGTTTAAGCATTACTGCTTTTAAATCAACTGGCTTGATTCCACCGTCACGAGACATATTTCATTCCACCTGCTACATTTCTGCACTGGCAAACAGCATCACTGGGAGGATCCCCAGAGAGCAAACCCCAGAGAGGCTCTCCCAGAAAGTGAGCATCAGGAATTGCACTGGTGGCATTTTAGCTCTTCAAGTTGGGATGTCATTTCACTTTCCTCAACTCRGTGCCGAACAACAGCCAGAAGGCAAACACCTACCAAGTCTTTACCTCTGATTTTGCTATTAACAACATAGATTGGGGCACGCTAATGACTTTTAATCAAACAGATCCCCACCCGCCTCCATGGGCCRCCAACCTCGCCTCTCACTGGAGGTGCAGCCAAAAACCGCGCGGAACTCACCGAACGTCGTCCCCGCCTCGGGCCTGCTGACGGAGGAGACGATGACGAAGCCGAAGCCCTCGTTCTCACCACGGCGGATCTCCACGTCGTAGGGCTGCACCACGGCGCTGACCACGCCGCTGCCGCCGCCRCCGCCGCTGCCGATGCCGCTGGTGCTGCCGCTGCCCGAGCTGACCGTGTTGAGCGAGTTCTGGCTGCCCTGCGGCGTCCGCTTCTCCTCCGTCAGCGAGGCCGGCTGGTTGCTGCTGTGGTGGGAGGAGGCTGGGGATGGGACTTCATTCTCTGCCTTGGGAACTGGGGAGGGGAGAAGAAAGAGTGTTCAAGCAGGTGACACCAGTGTAGGAGCGATGGGGGTAGGATGGTTGGCACAGACGGAGATGAGAGATCGCTGAAGCCAGGTCATGGAACTTGGGGTTTATTGCAAAGGGTCTGGGTGCAGGGCCCTGCAGGGAGCTGCCAGCCACAGTTCAGAGCAGGCCCAAATAAAGAGAGTGGTAAAGAGAAAGAGAGAGAGAGAGAGGATGAGAGGATAAGAGGTAAAGAGTAAAAGAGGATAAGAGAGTGAGGTTCCCATTAAAATACAATAAATTTTCTTCTGYGTTGAATATTCTAATTCTCACTAACCAATCTAATACAAGATACAAATCTTATAGCATTTACATACAGCCTATAAGAATCATTACATTGCCATGCTGTGTTACATTTTAARCCCTAAAAACTACTCTTTGGACCCCTTCTGTCAAGCTAGTAGGGTCTGCTCTGAGCCTTGGACCTGTCTGCAAGCAGAGGGTGTTGTTCCATCAAAAGGGGATTACCTTCAGCCAGYCACACCATYGTTTTCTAGTCGTTCAGTAACTAAGGGATCTCAAAGCTTGYTTTCATTTCAATCTCGCTTATAGTTCCYATATTCTCAAAATCTTTTGCCAGGCAATCATATTTATAAGGCTTTCCTGTTTCATCTTCCCCAACACACCATTTAGTGCTGAGAGGAATAGAGGATTTGCCATTACAAACAAGCTGTGGGTMTGCTGGTAGATAAAACTAGCACTGGGAGATAAAAGAAACAATGGGAAGGGTTCCACTGATTGATGGATGGAAAAAGATATTTGCTTTTACAAATAAATGTTAGGTTTGCTGATAAATGAAATTAGACATTGAAAAATGAAAGAAACAATGGGGAAGAAAACCCCCTGAATTCCATGAGAATTAAAAATTAAAAGGGAGCATTATACATTAGAGGGAAATCTTTGGTATCAGGTGATTTGGGAAGTCTGAACCTCTCAAGTACCTCAGCCAATGGGGAAAGAGAGAAGGGAAATGTGGCTGGGAGATTGGGATAAAAAGGGAGGCTGCATCCTCCAAAGATTTGAGAGATCCCAGGGGAACGCCCATGGCCTCTCCCTTTATTTGAATAAAGTAAAAGRACTCCTCTGTCTCCTCTTTGGACATAMACCTCTAATGTTTGTGGATTAATTTTCCTAACAGTGCTTGGAGAGGGGTGTCTACTGAGAAAAGGGTAAAAGAAAACCACCTGCTTAGGCTACCCATCTGTGGCCATGCTTTCAATGGCTCTGCTTGGTGGTGGCCCTGCCCACACTGCTCACCCTCTCCTCTGTGTGCTCATTCAGCCAAACCCAYCCACTGCCAAACTGCAGCCTGGTTAAACCAGTGCAGTGCTGTGTGCTTGGATGYTCTGTGGCATTTTAAACCTGATTAYATCAGTTCAAAGGTGCCTCCTYTAGCTATTGCATCCCCACTTCAGTTATATATGTACAACCATATGTATGTTGTACATATATATGCACAAGCCAGAAGGAGAGGCAGTAATATCTCACAACACCACCTTCTGTGTAGTTTTAAACTGAAAGCTATCAATTAGTGCACTGATTGCCTTTGATTAATGGGATCTTTAGTAAAAACAATCTCTCAACAWGAGCAAAACAACTTGTGAACCAAGCATTTCTGGATGGAAGAACCAGCAACTATCATCTGTACAGTCTGGTACAGACATTAAACATCGTTAATGTTAATATTAAACAAGTGTTTAACAGCAACTGAAGCTGGAAGGGRTATTAGTTTAAAATCTAATCAGCTACCACAAGGCTTGAAGAAATCTCAAAAAAATTGCTTAGTCCAGACTCTGCTCGAGTGAGGGCCAGCTATACCTAATATCAGTCCTGACAGATGTTTGTCTAATCAGCTGTTAAATATCTCCTCAGGCAATCTATTGGTTGCAATATCTGACTTAAATCTTCCCTGCTGCTACATAAGGCTATTATTTCTAGTGCTATCTAACAGGCATATGGAGAACATATTATTCCCTTCCTCTTTGCAGCAGCCTCTTATAGTCTTGGGAAGTTTAATACCTCCTCCCCCTCCTCTGCTTTAAGCTAAAGAATCCAAATTTGTTCAATATTTCCTTTCAGACCATGTTTTCTAGAGCTCTCCYTATTTTCCCTGGTCTTCTGGACTCCTTCCAGTTGGTCTCTCTCCAACTCAAATACGTCTTTCTTGAAGTGCTGGACCATATTGCACTAAGCCATCATCTGCTAGGAAATCAGGAGAGYTTCCCCCTGCCTACATCCCTGCACAGTCTTTTTCTTCACCTGAGCCAACCTCAGCAAAAAGCTTGTGGCCCACAATAGCTTCCACTTCTTGTTACTCAGCCTGTTCTCCACAGCCCATTTGTGCAGTTGAGAGCAGCATATTGCACTTGTCCTTGCTGAATGGCTGCCTCTGCTAATCAGGTCACTTCTCCAATTTGGTGAATCAAAATTAAGTTGAAGATCTTAAAAGCATCAGCATGAAAATGGATGGCAAACAAAATCTAAACCTGTAATTTCATGATGCAAAAAAAAAAAAAAGGACTTTAAAATATCCTTGGATAGAAGTCCTGTCTGCACTTATATACTCAAAAGTATGCACTAAATAGATAGCATTCTTYATATTAAGATTACAGGAGCATAAAACTTCCCCTACATGAATCTCAGGACAGAGAGTACTCATTTAAGTGAACAATCTTTTTCTACTGGCATACAGATGACAGAAGGAACAAGGGACCAAAATTCAGGAACAGCCTTCTCCACAAAGTTCTGCTGAAATTTAAAAGCCTGTAAATATAAGGTGAAAGAAGGGATTCTGAATAATTTATCCTAGAGTAAGTGTCCACATTTGCAATGATTCAGAAATAGCTCGATCTGCAGTAACATGCCTCTGAATGAAACATCAAGAGAGATCTCATGCATCTAAATCTTTCATGGTAATTTCCAGCCTGGAGGCTGTAAAACTGCATAGAAAATCTACACACAAAAACAATACCAAAATTCAGCTGCCCTTCCCCTTCCTCCCAATGCTCTTTTAAAGCTTCTCTCACACCAGACCTTGGTCAGGAATTAAAGAGAGGCAGTCAGGGGGGAGACATAACCTGGTGTTTAATCCACACTGAGAAGAAAGAAAGAAATGAGAAGTGAACATTCATTTATTTTTGTGCAGAAGGAGCTCAGGCCTGGATAAGAACACAGAGCTATTTTAGAGGTACTGTTCTAGTCCTAACTTCCACTGAGGACCTAATTTCCAACCTGAGTGTTATTTTGATTCTCTGTAAGATCAAAGTACATCACTGCCTGTTTATCTGATGATGCCTAAACTTGAAAAGCTATAAAATATCCTTTTCTTTGAGTGAGTAAAAGAAAATCCCACACTTGAGTTCGTGAAGGGACTCAAAGGGACAGGCAGCACTCAAAAGTTACTATTCAATATTAAACATATGGCTACATGTTATTTAGAAAGCTCGTGCTCATGTCTTCATTTTCTCTATCATGACATTTTTCAATCACTTTTCTGGGTGCCAGAATGGTACCAGGMAGTGTCACTTCTCTTTGCACCTTTGTCTTTCTGCCAGTTTCTTTTCTGTTCATTTAGATCCTACACTTGTGCAGTGTGTGCACAATGCCCARTGTAACGCAGCATACAGAAAACTCTAGACCTGTGTAACCTGGTCTAGTGGAAGGTGCCTCTGCCCATGGCAGAAGGGTTGGAAATGGATGATCTCTAAGGTCCCTTTCAGCCCAAACCATTCTATGATTCTGTGACAACAAGCATGCACACCCTGGCCCATCAGAACCAACAATGTTTTGCATTTTCCCATCCTGAGGTCACCTGACTACATGTTGAAGCCTCCCCTGAGCTTGGGACAGCAGCCACCACACACCAGAACCCTCACTCACACTCTGCCCTTGCCTCCCCTTCTCTGAACTCTTCATCATCTTTTCCCTCACTCCCAGTTTAAGGGTGACTATGAGGTTGCACACATATTTTGGGAAGTATACAGAAATCACAAGCAGCTGGCCACAGTGTCTGCTGTATGAGTCAAACTAAAAATTGTACATTGCAACCRAACAGTTCCCCATTTTATCAGAAACCTTATGAACACTGGGAAAGCCAACTAAGAGAGTCTTGACTGGAAAAAAAACCACTTGAAACTTATTTGATCAGGAACAAAAAAGACTAAAAACAGGCAAAAGAGGAAAAGTAACAGTCCATCCCTTGAGTTGTCCCAGCACTAGAAGAAACTTTTTTTTTTCCTTAGACCGTTTGCTGAACAGATGGGATCCTGGCAAGAAAACCCACCCCTGGGGGGTGATACTGCAGCCTACCTGTGTAAACCACTTTGCGCCTGACGGTCAGGTTGACGTGGCCTTGTTTGGCTGCCTGCTGCATGAGCTGGACCACGAGCTGGTGAGATTTGCCCACCACAGGCGTCCCATCCACGCAGATCAGCTCATCGCCCGATCGCAGGCGGCCGTCGGCGTCAGCAGCACCCAGCGGTACAATGTGACCGATGTAAATCTGAGGAATTGGCACAGCAGGGGAGACAGCCATGAGAACCAGCTCAACAGCCAGCTGCAAGCAAGGGGCACTCCCAGTCAGACCTGATTGAGGAGGGACATGGAATTGCTGACAAATGTCTGCTGGTCAGGGAAGYTGTTTCTGTGAAAGCGGTTCTGTGTGAATACAGCACGCTGTGAAATTGTAATAAATTGACATCTTGTTTCTTTAGGCAGTCYATTCACTCTAAGGACAGACAGCCTTGGGAAACTTCTTCAACCAGACAGTGACCAGACAGGAAGATGGTTAATAGCACTGAGGGTCTTGTCAGGGAAGCTGAGATTGAGTTACCCTTTCGGTTGCCTGCAGGGTTTACAAGCTCTGCACCACACACTTGTCCTCCAACTCAGTCTTGGTTTATCTTCAGTGAGTTCTGTGGAGTTACTCTAACACAAGATGAATTCGTGGTCTCTCTTTCCATAAATGAGCAAAATAATTTTGGCAGGGAAAAACATGGAAAGTCATGCTGCCACTATCTAGCTGTGACCTGWGCAGCACAGGAAAGGATGACACCTCCCACAGGCACTGGATTTCTGGTAAATAAATTAACTGAATTCAAGGAGGGAACTGTGCATTCTAAGATCTGAGAACCTGCCATTCTAAGATCAAAATACTTGCAAACATGACCAGGACACCCTGTCCTCAGTGTCCAAGGATGTATGTGTTCTTATTCAGTTTATCATTAAAGAAGAAGGAGAAGCCAAACCCATTTCAGTTATGGCATTCTGGGGTTATTTTGGAGGGAGGGTGGGAAGATGCAGGATATATATATATAAATATATATAGTCCAGTAACTATTCAGCAGTGATTCTACAGCATAGTTCTGCATAGCAGTACATTCTACTGCTGTGTTTCTGAAAGATACCACAAACTAAAACATGATACTCACAGGTTCTCCAGGCTCATTTCCACCTAGAATCCTAAATCCAAACCCGGTTTCCTTTCTCCATAGAAAGATATCCTGCTCTTGATAATCTGGAACTGAAGGGAAAGAAGAAAAACTATAATTTTTAATCAAAATACCACACCTTTTTACCCAAATCAGGACTACTCAGACGTACATAAAAGGACGTACCATGCAATTTTTTAACCTTTAAATGAGATGGGCTTGGAGACCACCTCCTTTTTACATAAAAAAAGAAACATAACTATCAACATTTATAGTTTTAAATACTAAAGGATTATTACTTATATTACCATTAAAAGTTATGCAGTGGTTTCTACTTTCTAGGCATCTAATTGTGTCTTGCCCTTTATCACTATAATATTTCCTTCTGTCAATATTAGCATCATTACCCACTGCAAGAGTCTCTTCCAAACCATCARTAAATAAATGTGTACAGCAGAGAATTACTCTGCCAGAAACAATACAGCTGCCTCCTCTTACATGGGAGACAGAAGAGCCACTTGTTATGACTTCTACTATTTAATTAACTTTCCCAAGCATGGTTTGCTATCTGTCAACCAACTCTGCTTTAAATAAGTGTGGGACAGATCCCCAGTTGGTGTAAATCAGAAGGGCTCCACTCAAAACAGTGCAGATCTCCTGACTCTCACTGGCTCGTGTGCAGGCTCTGCAAAAGCACTGAAGAGATAAAACCAGCTGGAAACATAAAAAAGCCCAACCTCACCTAGTCATTAGTATGGAACACCAGCAAGGTTTTTACAATGAATATTACATACAGTGAAGTACTAACCTTGAAGCGCTGTTGAACAGCAATGTTTTATATTAACTTACTCATGCTTGCTTTCATCCCTTTTTTAAAAATGCATAACTAATTGCTAACATTATATCACATCAGAAGGCAACTTCAGGTTCATTTAATATTTATTGGATGGTATCTGTAACATTGACTAATTTTGTAATGATTCCCTCCCAAAATTTATAATTAATGATAATAAAAAGCTGTTGCTTTACCAGTCAGCTGCCTATAACTTCAGCAAGGAAACCGAAGYATATTGTTCAGGAATCCAGTTTAAAAAAGTGCCTCCTCAGACACAGGATGCAGCACGTTTAAYGACACATCATCTATGGAAACCTGTACCAGGTTGTTTTCCATTGGCATCAGYGAATGTCAGATTGGGCCCTAATTAGATTTTACACTGTCTGTGCTTATTCTGCAAAAATTTGGGTCTGCTCTGGTGCTTGTCAGACTTTTGGTTACCTCTGAAGGTCTCTCTTCAATGAATTAAAATATAACACAAATTGAAGAACTGGGAATACAAAAAACTAAACGAGTAGGTGAATGGTAAGCTACAGATGTCTGCTTCGACATTTTCATTTAAGCTGGCTTTACAGATAATATTTTTACATTTTAATTACCTGCAATTATAAGCCAAGCTTAACACCCGTGCCCTCACTGAATTAGAGGCTGATTTTTGTCCAGACACAATTACAGAGCGCTCGGGTGATGAGCACGCCGGGTGCCTGTGTGCCTCATCTCCTCTGGCTGAAGGCAGCTCGCCACACACAGACGTGCAGCACAACAGCATCCAGACAATGAATTAATTGCTGTTTRTCACTGCCTTCAGCAAGGGGAGCGTGACAAGCAGACACAGTCAGGAGTGTCTCTCAGCCCTTCTCAGGCTGTTTTGGCACAGGCTGGCCCCAAACAATTAATAGTGAGTGTTGGATCTGTCAGAGGTAAAGTGGCTGCTGYGGAGAGCTCCGGTGTGGGCCCGTGTCCGCGGCATCTCTCAGCACCTTCCCATTTGTCACCCCTCCAGTCCCACTGAGCGATGCCTTATGGCCCTGGTTTGGGTCCCAGCTACACAATTAATGCTGCTGGAGGGAACAGCAGGCCAGGCTGGATCAGCCATGTCAGACCAAAGCAACAAAAAAAGACAATCTGCCCTCAAAGAAGCCGGTTCTTTCACATAGCGCTCCTCCCACTGGAAGGATTTCAGTGTGGTGGAATACAGATACAACAGACATACAGACARCACACCTTTTCACAGAATGAGTACAAATCTCCTTTTACCACTTACTGCAGCAGCTCTGCAGGGCAGAGATTCACTGGCACAGCCCAGAACGCCCATCCACCCCYGAGCTTCAGAAGTGAGACTCTCTGAGGTTCCATACCGGAGAATTATTTTAGGTTGTCCCATTATTCAGTTGCACTTCTGAGGAGCCACTTTCCTTACTCAATGGGAACATGGTGCTGCTRAAACTTTGTTGAAAAGGAATGAAAAATGGCCTCCAGGAGTCATTCATTGCAACCCTGCACTGTGGCTGATCTCAAGCATGTCTGATTCTGACAAAACATGTATGCAGCCCAAATGGGTAAAATTTAACAGCAGCAAAATTTAATCTGCTTGTCCCAAATTAAACCAGACCATTTGGAGAGCAGTGCAAAAGTGGTAAGAAGAGTTCTGTGAATGTCAGGACAGGTGGATGATGCAGCCCCATTGATGAGCCACGTGGGCAAACACATGAAAGAAACAGGAACATGATACACCCACCCTCAACCACCTACACCATCCAGCCAGGACAGCAAAGCCAGGCTTTGCCCCTGGCTGGCTAAACCTGGCATGTGGCCCTGCCAGACCCCCTTGGTGATGAAGAGCCCCCCGCCACAGAGCAGCAATGACACCAGAACAAGACATCACAAGACACAGATACATTCTCAGCACAGTCTTACATTCTCCAAAACTCGTGGAATTGATTTCTCTCTCTCTCTCACCCTTGCTCAGTCCAGTTGCAGGTGAAGGTGACATAGCTGTAACATTAATTTTACAGTTTTGCAAAGCTTAATGTATCTGCTTTCTTGTTAGTTCATTTAATTAATTGTGACTTTATGGGTCGTGTTAGGCTTGCATGCACAATTTATTAAGGTTATAGCTACTGTGGATTATGACATACTAAGTTTCACATCTCTGCATGTGTAGATATAAAATACACACATGTATGAATTTACACATTTATGCACATGCATGCATACATTTGAAAAACCTTTTTTTCTCCTTAGAGGAAAAATTTATCTGAGAACATCTTAAACATACTTTTCTACACAAAACCTTTCAACTTCATGACATGAGTTAGTTTTCCAAATAGAAATATCTTTGCCAAATGTTAAAAGAAATTCTAAAGTTGTGGTCATGAACAGTGAACACAGTGCTTAATTACAGAGAATTTTAATCAAACTTCACTATGCAAACTTTAACATGCTATATAAAATAWAAATCTGCCTAGTGTGACATCAATTTCAACATAAGATGGATTCAAGGATGATCAGTGTGAGTTTGCTTTAGTCACTGGCTCATTTGAGGCAGCAGCACTTTCAGTGACTCAGAGCTTGGCAAAGCAAAAAATGTTTAAGGCCCAGATTCAGCAAAGTATATGAGGACAAGTCTGAAACTAGGAGTGGACAGTCTCACTTGAAGCTGATGGAGAGTTTCAGAGTTGACAATTCCTGCAATTTACCCATAGATCTCATAAGGCTCCGTATCTGCAAGAAATCCATTTTCTAATCTATCCCACTGAAGGAGAATTCAAATTTTTTTAATGTTTTCTCTTTAACCAACCCTTTGTGGTGTCATGGAAAGCTTTTAGAAAGATGGCTTCAGGAGGAGCTCTTGATAAGATGAACAAGCTCACGTGAGTACCACAGTCCCTTTTAGCAACACATTCTCCAAGGGCACAGATACATCTGTGTGCCCAAGAGTATCACTGCAACTGTTTGTCTACTATGAATATAATCAAAGGACATAACCCTGCCAAAGGGCTTTTACTAAAAATCATCTTTCAACTCAGTCTGATCAGAAGGTGGCTGAAATACTCTCTGAAATAATCTGAAATTTACGAGTGTATTCTTCTTTTCTATTTTAAGGGAAAATTATCTAATGTTTGTGTCATTGTGCAAATATTTTTAGTTCTATGTAACTGCTGATGAGCCAACACGCTAGGGTCAAGRCTTGTTTGTATTGTTTTAATTAGATTTGGGGAGAGAAAAATCCTCCCAAACAAATTGTGTGCCTGAAAATAAAATTCAAATATTAATGATAAATTCGAATATTCTAAAAGCTTTAAAAATTCTCTATCGTGTTCTGCTTTACTTTTAATTAAATGCTTAAGCCCTTCAAAGGGATTCATTAACACATCTGCAATTCAGATTAATTCATTTTGTCACTGCTGTTTTGACAGATGGCCATATGTAGGATACGGTAYTTTGCAAAGCAATCAGGCCACATGAGAAAAATTTGACAACAGATTGTGTTAATCTTTAAGGAAGTTTAATAATACATTGAAAAGTAAAAAGCATATTATAAAAATATATTTCAATAAAACAGTGTGAGGTTTCTGAATTGTGGTTCTCTGCTAAGCCACTCAATTGCTGTTTCTGTCTCTGAGTGCTCTTCAAGTGTGTCATTCCTGGATCTTGGAACTGCTTCAGCTTCCAAACCTTAAGGGTTTGTCCTTCCCTCTGATTCATGTACACAACTCCCACGAGCAGCAATGAGTTACCCATAACGAGGAGCTCAGGCAGCTAAAGCTCAGCACCAGCAAAGAATGCATTTGTTACCACCACCAAATGCTCTGTTTTCACGTTCCCACAAAGCTGGCTATTCTCAAACATCTTAATCCAGCAAAGACTGGTCACTCTGGGCCAGACTGCAGCACAGCMTCTGAGCTCAGCCTTAGCCTTAAAGCGTGCCTTTGGGTTTACAGCTTGGAAATAAGCTTCCTTGGACCCCAGCCCAAACACTCAGCACCTTGCAGGGCTGATCCCCTCACCCCAGGGAGCTCCACAYGAAGGAACTTTAACCCACATTTGTGGAATGAAGTTGCAGCTCTAATCTGCTTCCCCTCAGCCAGTCCAGAAACAGTGATGGAGCCTTTCCTTRGCTTTGCATTAGTAATTCTAGCTTAATTTTTGTTCTTTTTTTTCTTCTCCTAAACAAGCAACGTCTGTGGCTCTCCCCCACAGAATTGGAGCACTTTCTGATATTAAGATGCTTTGGGTAAATCATAAAAACACATGCTTTTACACAATTATGGGTTAGCTGGTGCTTTTCAACCTAATTGTTCTCTACCAATGACTTCAGTGAGAAGGTCACAAAAGGCAAATACAGTCTTTTTGAATGAAATACTGATCCAAAGACAACTCAAGTAGAGGAGGAACAAATTTTAGAAATTCTGAAATATAACGTTGCCTTTGCTTTCTGTGTCTACATTCTTATTATTAATGTAAGTAACAGTGGGATGCATTCCCAGCGAAAAAGGCAGTAGGTATTCATTACAGATTCAGTACTTCTTAGAAATATCTTGCAGAAGAGGAATTCATACACTGAATAAAACCTCTCTACAATATTATTTTTAGATGAAAAAAAAGTCTGTCTGGGCTGGAGCTAATGAATTCATCTTCTTGAGTCAACTGCACTTGAAAAATTGCACTATACTCTTTTTATGCTCAACAATTTCAAAAATGGGACAAAATAAAACACTTAAGATGATCTAACGCTCTAAAATTCTGTCCTTTTAAAATTCATCCTATACTTCAACACAAAGGCTTGTTTTCTGTTTTTCAGTCCGCTTCTTGAGGATCCAAAACCCTGAAGAACATCCTATAACCCTCTTTCAGGCTTTTTAAGGCCAGCAATTACCAGAGGGCAAGGCCTGAGTGGCAGAAGAGCTGTGCTGGGGCTCCTCAAGTGGTGGAGCCTTCTAGAACCCCCAAATTCCCTGGTGACTGCATGTGTCACCCACCCGCAGCCCTGGCACTAGGGTGACATTCCTCTGCTGTGCATAAGATTTTCACTTAGTTCTGCTCACACCTCCATCAGAAGGCTGCAGAGAAAGAGTCACACCCAGCACCCAAAGCTGTCATTGGAGATGACAGTCCCAAAGCCTGAGGGAATGGGTGAAGTAAAGGAGAAAGAGAGGATATGACTGCTCCCCCACCAGCCAAAGGTGGCACCAGAGTTAAACCCAACTGCAGCTGGGTAAAAATGTGAGGAAGAGCACAGGTGGAGCTGACAGACAGCAGAGCTGGAGTGCCCAGGGAATGGTCCCTCCCATCACACTCTGATGATCAGTGTCAGCAGAGCTCCCTGCACATAACCCAAGAGCCACACTTGGGAAAAACTGGGAATGAGTCTCCAAGGGATGATTCAGGATCCTAAGAAAGRCAAAGAGACACAGGGCTTCACCCCAAGCCCCCAGGGCAGCAGAGCCAGGTTTCAGCTGTGAGCCACAGACTCTACTTATGAGACTGATGATAAATAAGGGCTTGGTGAGGCAAGGAGGAGGTGACCACTGACCTCAAAGTAAAACCACCAGTCATGCTCTGGGATCAGACCACAAAAGTAGAAAAAGCACATCCAACTCAATTTTTCACTTATCTTTCCTGCTTTTCTTCACATTTCATTACCCACAGCAAAGCCATGTCACTAGCTAAGAGTGCAGGTTAATCCCCAGGGAATTTGTTTCACTCCAGCTTAGGGCTGGAAATTCACAGGCTCTTGGACACCTCTAATGGTTTAAAAGGAGATATGAACCATATCACATTTCCACCATTCTCCAAAAAAMCCCTATCTATGAAACCAAGAAATCTCAGAAAAACACCTTCTTGGAAGGGAACAGCAATGGGATGAAAAGGTCATAGAAAAGCACTGATCTTCAAACAGGTTTTATCTGGTAGAAGAGGCAAGAGAACAAGGACTGAAGCAGGAGAAGAGGATCAGCCTCATTACAGAGATGCTGGACTATGGAAAGGTGAGCCAGGGAAGCTGAAGGGGTGTAGCAGATCCCAGTCTAGCAACAGGCCCAAGCAGGGAGGATTGTGGCAAAGGAAAAGATRGGCTGTGGGAAGCCAGCAGGTCAAGACTGTGAAAAGGCCTCTGGAAGGGCTCTAGCCCCAGCCAAGGACAAAACCTCTACAGGAAAACTGCAGCCATCGAGGAAAGAGGGAGGATTTAGCACATGGCRTTGGAGGTGACACAGAAGGGTGACTGCCTCTGCACTGCAGGCTCAGTCTTGGGTCTTATCAGAAAAGACAGGCAGGAGTTAAGGCTGCTAAGCTGATACTAATGACTAATTAGTATGAGTTAAACAGTTGATTAGAAATTAGCTAAGTAGCTGCAGGGGGTCAGAGGCAATGGCAGCGCAGTGCCAGCAGGAACCACGCGGGCTGGGCAGCGGGAAGGCCAGTGCCATGGGACACTTGTCCACCCAGGCAGGAGAAGGAGGAGCTCTGCCCACAGCTCTGCAGGGCTCAGCAGCCACTGTCCCTCAGCTCTCACCCCTTTCTCCTATTTCCATGAGCTGCACATGCAAGTTCTGTCACTGCACTCTGCAGATCAGCGTGCCCCGAGAGCCCACAGGGTCAGTACGCCCAATCCCCAGGGAAGGATGGGAAATGAGGCAGAGCACAAAAGCAGAGACACCTACAAACTGCATTGCTGAGACATTCAATCCAAAGAGATGCATCTTCAGCCAAGAAACTGTGACTCATGATTTAATTTTCCCAGGATATAAGACTTCAAAGTGATTCATTTCGTCAGCGAGAAAAAGTCCTACCATTTTTCATTCTGAGGTAAAGGTTAATTTCTTACTGGTTTTACCAATTTCCAGTTAGACAATAAAATCAAACAGCGGGTGGTACTCTCAGAGCACTAAGACTTTGAAACTCCCTTTTCTCTAACTAAAGTAACTACAGCCTTTCAAAATGAACCTAACACTGTAACTCTTTAAGAAGCTTTTACAGATTTGATCATCTTCAGCCGTGCAATTAAAGCAAAGCCAATTTGTTTATTTTGTTTCCTGAGAAGAAACTGATTGAAACCACATTTATGGTCTTGGAACAGAGTCAAAACCCTGTTGAATTATTAGCCAAGCGTGCAGATTATTAATTGCCATAAAAGCCACTTACAATATGCATTTAATATCTGTATTGTTAGAGTGTCCACTCTGGTCAAAGTAAAATAGCTCAGCTGGATTTTCTCCTCCCCAGAGTGAGGCTGAAAAGCATCTGATATAAATTTCAGCAAACTAAATTCCTATGCATATCAGATAATGAGTCTTAACCTCAAAAAGRGGTTAGGATCTGGAAAACAAACTTGAAAAACTCTCCTCCAGCCTAATTTAAAAGCACAATAAAAACACAGGGGAAAAGAYGGTCTTTAATTTTAAAGGGATTTTTCATACTAAGCTTTGGTCTTAGCACCCTCTCCTAGAGATGATCTAAACCCAATCCTCATGAGACAGCAAACTGCATCTCTACCAAGTGGATCCCACCGACAGACACCAAATCAACCAGCAGAATCCCTACACCTCCAGCAGAAACCAAAAAACATTCATTTCTTCGCAAAGAAAACACCCAGGCAGCAGCTGCCGGAGCCGTAGCCTTAGCAACTCCACCTGCTTCATACTCACGTCGGCTTTCATACATGCTCCTGGACTGGGCCCAGATTTTGAATGGATCTGGCTTTTTCTGGCCAGCGGTGTCGGGCTGGTCGGCGGCCGGCGCCTCGGGGGCGGCGAAGTCGGGCAGCACCTGGGTGCTGTGCGCGGGGGACGCCGTGTGCCCGCTGCGGTGGCTCGAGACGCTCTGCTGGGAACTGTTTTGGCTGTCTTTCCTTTCAAGTGGTTGCTGTAAGGAAGAGAGCGAGTGGAAAGGGAGAGAACAGACGGTTATTGGTCGCTGAGTGGGTGTTTTCCCATCAATTTTTCTCCCTTCTTTGATCAGGCTTTTCTGCATGCACATAAGTAAATATATAAGTCACAGTTTTGCTGCTACCCAGTTAATGCTGGGTACAGCTGAATCCCCCGGTGACRGATTCTGATAGGCAGACTGACAGAAAGAGATATACAAAACAAAGTAATTCATCATTAGGAAAAAAAGAGCATTTTTCCATCTCACACGTAAGACAGAGCTAAATCTCATTATAGGTTACTAGTTTCAGCACACTTACTTTTTCCTAAATTAAGGCAGAAAATCTCAACAACCTTCTATTCAGATAACATTTGAGTCTAATTGGAGCCTGAAAGAAAATGGAAGAGCTACCAGATTTCACTGTGAAAACTCAGACTGTCCCTCTGAAAGAGATTCAAGCACAGCCCTTACTATGCAAGATCACCTTTTCCCCCCACGTAACAAATCTGTGGGCATCTGAATACTCCTTTAATGGCTCTGCTCCCCAGAGCATCCAAGGGACTTCTGCAGACCTTAAAACGTGAAAATATCTATTCGATGTGTTTTAATTAAATATATTTAAACAAGAAAAAATGCATCCATCTAAACTCAAGGCTTATTCCAAAGTAGCATGTCAAGAGTTCTGACTGCTTACTATTTAGCTAAGCAAGGTATATGGTTCTTAACTCAAATTCACAACTGTGTGCTCAAATGAAGCACAAATCACATTTGCATTGCCAGGATTTGTACACGTCAACATGCAGCAAAATCTTCAACAAGAGCTCCCCACACTCTGCAGCAAATGCTTTTTAATGCTCTTTTGAGATGAACCTTGGATTGCCACCAAGGCTGAGTGCMATCTCCCACCTGCTCTGGAACAGGGAGCTGTGCTCCCAGGGCTGCTGTGACACAGAGGGTGGTCAGAAAAACAGCATCCCCCAGGTTGTTTATCCAACATCCACTGTTTCCCAGCTAAAAGGGGTCAGCTACAAACACCAATAAACCTCAGGCGGGAATTTAAGCCTCCTSCTGGCAGAGGGTATCTCAAAACAGTGCAACAGAATTCTGTGTGCTTTCAGGTACTTCTCTCTAGGAACCCAGGCTGGGGTAGGGAGAGAAGCCAGCAGCAGACATGGACTGGATCAGCATGGGGGACTCACTGGCCACAGGTCTGGGCACCCCTTGGCTCACTCTGAGCACGAGACCCCAGGCAGCCAATGCTCCATCACAGAACAGCTGAATTAACTACAGAGGAGAAAGTAACCATACAAAGTGCCCTCTTTTAAAGCCTGAAAAAAACCCCAGGTAAAAGTATTATGAGGTTGCATATTCTTCAGGTTTACGCTGAGAAAAAGATCCCAGCTTCAACAGCCCAAATAATGTTGACCTTTCAGCCCTGCATTTGAGTTGTTGATCCACCACCAGCATCCTTTTAAAGGGTATCTTGATTGACTRGAATGTGAAATTGCCTTTGTCCTTTAAAGCAATTTTGAACAAAGCTTACCTGCTGTGATTACTCATCTGCAGACTTTCAAATACAAATATCTAAACCAATTTCCAACATTTTTAGCTTTTTAAGTGGTAAATGAAGCTAATTCACATGCAGCCCTTCAATTTTTAATGAAGCCATTTTAAAACAGCTATGCTGGGGATAATCAACTTAAAAAAAAAAAAGATACATCTCTCAGTCTAGCCATCTGGATTGGTTTGTTTGGCCCAACTACTAAAATAACTACAAGAATCCTGTGAAACTTCAGGCCAATCTCACTGGAAATAGCTGGTTACAGAATGTGGAGGACAGGGACTAAAATGTGAAGCTTTATTCAGCCCTTAGGGAAATTATGAGAACTCCCTGAAAGCTTACTGATTTAAAAAGAAACAAAGTTTGAACTTCAAGAAGTGCTCTCACTTTGTGATAGAAAAGGTTTACATTTTGAACAAACTGTGAACTCTGTTTCGTATTTGGATTGCAAATGGAAGTGCCAGCACATCTCAAGCAAAACTACCTCTAATTAAACTAGAGTAGCAATTGCAAAAATAGGTATTTTTCAAGAAATAGGYGATAACCTCTTTAGCGGGACTGGTGGTTTTCCAAAAAATAACTCCTTCAAAAAGACTGAAACATCTCTATTTAGGAGGGGGGCCAGAGCACGGGCAACATAACCATGGTAATAAGGAATGTATGTAATTAAATTAATTAAAGACATTTATTGACTTTCATATCAACAAAGGAGGCCAAAAAGGTTTGGGGCCAAACTTTGCACATGTTGCAGCAGCTTCAGCACCTCATGGCCACGAGGAATTGCAGGGGTCTGACCATCCTGGTCCCTGCCATGGGCACTGCTCAGATGAAGTTTGTGTCTTGGTAAACAAAAAGCAGAGCTTTCCCAAGAGGGATGAGCTGACCAAATGCCAATGAAAGRATGGCTTGTCCATCTCCTGCCTTGTGCCCAGCTCCAGGTGCAAACCTCCTGGGTCTGAATCTTAGTGTCCAGCTTGCTCAGTTCGCACACAGCTCCCTTCTGCTCAGGAAAGGAGCCGATGAGCTCAGGGTCTGGCTGGTGACAGAGCAGGAGGTTCTGAGCTCACCCTGGGGTGCTGATCATGGCTTTCATATCAGCTGAACTGCACTGACTTCTGCCAGGAGCTATGAAGAGTATGGGACACTGAACTACCTGAGCACCCTGATTCTTGAGAGATCTCCTCCAGAGCTGCTGATAAGCATCAGAGACTCACCAGAAGGACCTTTACCAGAAGTGGCTAGAAATCAAGGCTATGGTGACTWCCTTGAGTCCACACAGGCTGACTGCACACTTAAATACAGGTGATGAGATAAAATAYTGATTCTGTTTTACARCCATGACAAAATAAATACGTGGGAAGCTGGAGCTTCTCAYGCCCTACCCAAACCCCTGGAYTCTGAATAAAGAGGGATGTCTTGTRCAGACTCGCTGGGGAACCAATTTCTCTTCCAAAATCAAGACATTGGCAGAGTCCCTAGTGCTGCTTATTCACCCAAAAAATGTGGTAAATCTCTTGTCTGGGAYTAGCTGTGCATAGGAATTGCATTTTTGGTCACAAGTCAGCTATGCTGACAATGCACTTATTTAAATCCAAAAGAAAAACATCACATTTTTGCAAGAGTTTAGCATTTTATCCCCCCTGCAGTGATCCCATCTTCTGATGATCTAGATGCAGATTTTGTGCTGTAGAGCTTTTTGGAGAAGCTGGTCCTGGCGGTGACAGCAAACTGAGCTGGAAGTGGGAATCTTTGCCCCCTTGTGGAGTGTTTTGATGCAAGCAACAAGGAAAAAATARAAGAAAAAAAAAGTTTGTGCTCATCTATGTTATACCAGGATAATTGCAGGGGAAAATGCTATTATAGTGAATTTTCACGCTTAAAACGTGTATCTCCAGATGTTCAATACAAAATATTATCCATTTTCATGCAAAAAATAATCAATAGGAAATTAAACGAAAAAAGGAGCAGCACAGAGAGCTGCTAGGAGCATGTCCTTGGTGAGGGGAAAGGGAATAAAGAACTCGGACATGTCCAGTCCCATGTATGGCTGAAAAGGGTTTTCTTATAATTTAGCTCTTTCACCAAGGTTGAAAAACTCTCCTTAAAATCCGAGAAAATCAAAGTCTGTCAGAAGATACATGCAGACTGACAAATACAGCCCAGCAAAACTGAGCTGAAGGCAAGAAAACTTCCCAGGCTGTGTTACAGCCCCAGCACCAACAAACCTCTCCACAGCTTTAACACCTCAGCACAGCCAGGAGGTTCCAACAGCCTGAAGCTGGCCTTTGGGGAACGCAGGGCTGGGGGMTGAGAACAGAAAACAGGATTTGTTTGAGGAATACCAGCCACTGGCAGTAAGTGGGGAATGTGTCTGGGCTTTGGGAAGGGATATGGAGGAATGAGWGAGGGTTCATCTCCTGAGCAAAGCAGAATATGGACACCTGAGTCGTGACTTCCCTGATGCAGCACAAGAAACAAAAAACAAGCACAAGCTAAGATCAAAGCCAACTGCTCCCAGCTCGATGTGTGCTGTCCTCTAACTGCAGCCTGTTTATTGTACAAGGAGTGCTGGAAAAGGGAAATGCTGAGCAAAGGGCAGGGGGCAATGGGCAGCACGTCCCCCCAAGCCCCACAGCTGTGCTGWGCTGGGGACAGCCCCTGGCACACAGCTCTGATGGCAGCTCCCATGTTCACCCCATCTCTGCCAGCGCAGCAGCAAACTGGGAGTCCCTGGGACTGAGGGCATCCCCAGGAAACACATGGGCACAGYTCAGAGAGGGGATCCCAGACAGGGACTGTGCCAGCGGGGCAGGRCTGGCTCCTGCCTGTGATGAGTGGGAATCCTCACGGCCAGAAGGTCAGGCTGGACTTCCCGCTCCCTGCAGCGGAGCAGCAGCCCTTCAACAAACCAAGGACAGCGTTAGACACCACCTCTTCCCTGCCTCTGACTGCTGCCTTGGCCACGCGAGCTCTGGGCTGGTGTAAATCCACCCTGGAGGTGCCCTGAGGCACTTCGCCCCAGGTTTCCACGCTCAGTCCCTGCAGGTCGGCGATGCCTGGGGAGGAAGGAGCGGCTGCAGCGGCTGAGCCCCGCTGGCTCTGCCCTCGGAGGAGCGGCCGCTCACGGCGCTGCAGTGAGTCCAACACCACTGCTAATTGCGCCGGTGATGACTCCCTGCGCAGCCAGGGGAACAGGAGGCTCTGCTTTTTGGGAATCCTGCACTTCAGAGGCAACAGCACCACCTAGGACTGTAGGAAAAATCACTGAAGGAACCCTGAAAAGGCTTGGGAGAGGCACACGAAGGAATGCCAGCTTTCCCCAGGCTGACACGCTCCTCAGAGCAAACAGCAGAGAGAAATCTGCTGTTGCACAGCTACACCTGTTTGTAAGCAGCCTCTTTGTTCACCAAGGCTGGATTATCCTGCCATGGATTTACATGCTGCTCAGATTTTCACCGTGCACAGCGGTCAGCCAGAGAGGTGCCTGACACAGCAGGATCCCGCTGTGCGTGTGGCAAAGTGGGAGCATCCACGCTTGGGGAAGCCCGCGGCTGATGGATTAGGGCTGGTTTAATGACAGAAGTCATAGCCCAGATCGCGTGCAGCCAATCCTGCTCTGACCCGGGGAGAAAGTGGAGGCAGGGAACAGAAACGTGCCAGACACGTCTGTATTCTCCACACTGGCTTCTGGCTCAGCGAGGGCTGGAGCAGCCCCCGCGTGTGACAGCGGGCAGGGGCTGACAGCGCCGCGATCCGCGAGGAGCACACCCCGCACTTCTGCCTCCCAACATTAATGCGAGCTGACAATGGAAGAGGCCTGGGCTCACATGACTTTAATCAGCGCTGCCCTAAGCCATCAGAATCACATTAATTATTTCAGGGCTTTCTTTTTGGATGAGCAGAGAGCTCGTATTAAAAGCAAGAGCCTTCTGCTCAGCCGCCTCCTAAACCTCTTGCCCAGGTTTGTGGCGAGAGGAGCTGTGCCCAGCTGCGGGTTTTGGCACCACCAGGGACTGTTGGTGAAGTTTCACACCATCTTACAGCACGGCAAATCCCTCACTTGCTTTGCTTCCCCAAAGCTCCTGGCAGAGAATTTTGTCTCTCCCCCACTCTCAACAGATAAGTGCAAACTTTCAGGCTTTAGGTATTTCATTCCCTTTAAAAAGAAACCATTGCTTTTGTTGCATACCAATAGCACATTAATTTCTTCCATAATATCATTCATGGAGCTTTAATGATACTTGAGATCACAGCTTCTGTGCTGCTAGCTGAGATGCTAAGATGTTTCCAGGTAACCGCTTTACATGGAAATACATTTGRGGGGGACAAGAAAATATTGTTCTGTTGTTGCTTTTCTAAGAGATCTTCCTTCTAAGAGGAATCTTACACCTGCAGGACAATCCTGYTCAGTATGGAAATGCCTCCAGAGCAGCTGGAGCACTCGGACAGCTGGCTGTATTCCCTGGGAACTGTRACCATGCTCCGTTCATGCTTTGTCTCTCACGACAAGGTGCATGCTTTCCCATTCTGTTAATAATTCAGCCAAAGGTTCTCAAGAAAACTCATTGAGTTAATGGAAAAGGTTGGTGCCTATGAGCACCCGACAGGAATTGGTATCTAGCAAGAAGGTGGAGCCTCCCATCTTTCCAAAAGGAAACAATAGCTTTTTTTTTTTTTTTTTTTGGTAAGTTAAACGATAGAGAAGCTCATCTGTCAGGGAAGCGGATTTGTAAACCTGAGGCTTTATTTGCAAACAAGTCCCCCTTCCGTACGGCATCCTCCGCTCATCTCCCCATGCAGCAGGAGCCGTGCAAGGTAATCATGGTTGCAACAGAAAGACAACTTAAAACAATCGAGACCCAGAAAGCAAACAAGCCAAACTCATGCTTTTTCCCCCTTCAAAGCAGACAAACAGACAGAAATAGTAGCTGAAAAGTGCTTACCGACTTTGGGCTCTTCTTTGGGACTGGCAGTCCTGAAAAATGGCAACAAGGGAAAAATAAACATTAGCATTAAGCGTTACCTTCCCTTAAAGAAAAAAAAAAATCCCTAGGTGTATGATCCGAAGGTAGCCATCTGCAGAGTTATGTCAGCTCTCGCTCTGGCACCGGAGTTAGCAGTCTGTTCATATCGAATCAAAGCCCGGCGAGAGGCAGAGCCAGCGAGAGCCGGGGAAGCGGCAGCGGGGGGAGAGCTCTCTCTGCATTAGCTATGCCGCCTTGTGCTGCAGAGAGAAACCCACAGCCCTCAGCGCTGCCCGAACCCAGCGCCTGCCTGGGCAGAATCTCAAACGCTCCCCTGGATTACAGGAGGTTTAGCTCACAATTAAGCCGGGGCTCTTTCCTCTTGACGCGATCGCCTCGGCGGTTTTGATCGGACCAATCGCGGCGGCGCAGGGGAAACAGGTTGATTTTTTAAAAAGTATTTCTCTAGGAATTGATTTTTCTTTTTTTTTTTTGAACGGAAAATGTGCGTTGGGTTTGAGCTGAGAGGTGTGGGCTGGGCAAAGGAAAACAAAAGCATGAAGAAGAATAAGCTTTTCTCCCTACAATCATTAATGTTACTGAAAAAACACAGGTTTTCCTTCCTGTCCATCCTAAGTGGAAATCTTTGAGATTTTATCTGTTAGGTACAATTTCAGAGAGCTGTGGCTTGAGAACAGCACTACCAGTGCCCTGACCCCTGGGGRGGATGCTAGGGAGCTTGGAGAAGCAGGGCTTACACAGATTGCAGGTGATGTAAAGGAACAAACACCGGGAGGCCACCAGGGAAGGTTTTTTCAAGGATAATTTTGCATTTTGAAGCAGCCTCTTACTCAGTCTGTGATGAGCAAGAGAACTCAAGTGATATTTCAATCAGCTACTTGTGCATAGAGCCTAGTTGCCAGCAGCAAAGGAGRCACTTGCCTGGGGATTTACCTACAATGCAGGAAAAGCTCTTTCTTGGGGTCAAGACCTCCCTTTTCCCCCCGTTGTTGGAAGAGAGAGGAAACCCCCCATATTTTTTTTTTTTCTCTGTGTGACACTCCAGAAACAAACATAAACCAAAACACAGATTACACTCCACATTAAGTGCTCAGTAATTCAGATGTTTGAAATCTGCTTTTGTCTTTAGGATGTGATTTATGTGGCATTTATGCCGCATTACGTTTTCTACTTTATGCATTTTGTTTATTCTAAACCCCATGCCCTCATATAACTTTTACACAGAGAATAAAACAAGCAGTGTGAGTGAATTACAAATCTGTCTAGGAAGATGCTTATTTTAAGGTAATTTGGGAGATGTTAGCACTGAATAGGGAAGATCCACAATTAAAAATGATAATCAGAGCTCAATTTGCTGCTACTCTCAGACTGAGATGCATAGTGTAAGGAGTATTTTAAGTAAAATATTTTCAAGCTTTTGAGGAATATCTGTGCTCTGCATGTCACTCTGATGCATTCCCAGCCAATAGCTGATACTCCTCTAGGCACTGATTGATTGAGGGACAATGAAACATCAAACTGTTTGAACTAAACAATCGAGACTGCAGCTTCATTTCTGCTGATGGGGACTGTGTTTGTATAATACCCTTAAAGAGGAAAACACTTCATAACGTTCGKGGCAAATCACATTTTTAACAGGCATCATTTATCACAGAGATAAACACACAGATAGAGATTTTCCTCTCTCTCTCCCTCATTCCACATGCATGCACACACGTTTACTCTCCCTTTCCAAGAGATGATCTTTCCTATTAAATCAATACATGGAACACACCCCCATACATACACACCCTTAACAGACTAGCATGAGACAGAAAAGATTTAACAACATTTTAAATGTTCCCTCCAAAAAAATAAAGAGGAAATGCAGGTGAGCTGCTGGGTCAAATTGTATCAGAATTCAGTCTATTACATCAAAAGCATTCAATGTTAAAATTTAGTATGAACTACTGAACAAACCTTTCCTTCAAAGTTTGTCATTAATGTTGGCTGTTCCAACCCCAAAGAGATGGAAAACAGTTGAAAAATAAAGGAAAACACATCAAGGCTATTATTTGGTTGGTCCTTCAGAGGCCAATGAATCTTACAGTGTCACTGCTCTGTGCCAGACTTTGCTGCAGAACAAGCAATAATTTACTTCTTACCAAAATAAACGACTGCAGAACACGTTAACAAATATTGGTAGTTTTTCATAGGACAAGCTTATAATCGGGGGAATAACCTGCCTGTACATTTTCCTGTGAAAATATTATTTATTCATCTAATTAGGGTCTCATTTTAGAACTCCAGTTCCTGGCACAGCAGGCCAAATGAGTAAATGATAGATGTAATGGAGAGTTTTCATGCTCAGATGATGGAATGGATACAGTATTTAACAGAGATGAACATCAACTGCTTGAATAAACCCCAAATCCTGGGAGCTCCACCAGCAAGGAAATGCTGAGCTTTTCCAAAAAGCTTCTGGTGAAAACATTTCCCAGGCCCGTGAATTTGGCCTTGGATTCCATTAACGTGGAATTCCAGCACTGCTCATGCCATGCCTTGCTTGGAAGCTCATCCTGGCTGCCCTGTTCTCTCCTGAAGCCTCACTGCAACTTTTTCAGAGGTAAATGGCCAAGCATAGACTCAACACCCCATCTGCATCTTTTTGGCACTATCCAGCYTTTTGGTGGTTCTATAAATGGCTTCACATCCCTGGCTAGGAGAAGCCAGAAYAATAATAGTTTATACTGACATTGCAATATAATTTTCCCGTGATTTGATACCTATAGGCATCTCTCACTAGTAGCTGAAATGCATCTTCTAATTTTGGGGGGTTTTGGAGATACAGGTTAGAGAAGATGGAAGAGTCAAGCRATCACACAGGGCTGTTGTCAGCACAGAGTTAACAATGTTTTAAAACAAATGAGCACATCTGGTAAACAATGTCAATATGACCTAAAACCCCTTGAATGGGCTCATTGTAGCTACTTAGTAAATGTGCCTAGAATTAAATTAATTAGAAAACATAAATTACTTCCCTCTAAATAACAATGTAATAAAGCAACTGCTTAATGAAAAATATCAGTGATCAGTGAGCAATCCACAAGRAAAAAAAAGGGATTATAATCAAACTAAATTCACAGACCCATGAGCAAAGCAAGAAAGACTTCATACAAGGTTAGTCAAAAATGAGTCAGACGCAGGGATCTAAATTAAACTAATTATCACAGAGATTATTACATTTATCTTAACAAAACCCTCTCTCTTTTCTCCCCAGTACTCCCTAAAGCTCTGTGTACAGCTGGCTGCATCCATCTGCTCAACTACATTTTGTAACATAGGRGAAAAAACACAAACCATTAAGCAAGTTCTGTAGCATGACTTCAGCACTCCTAATGCCACTGCCCATGAGGAGCTGTACTTCTGTTGCATGACACTGTGTTATGTTGTGAGTGATGTGACCCATGAATTAAATCCATAATTCAACTTATTTCATATTATTTGTGTTAACTGTGCAGTCTTGAGTGGTAAAACTTTTGGGAAGCTGTAAGRTTGCTAACCCTATTTATGATGAGTTCGTGGAAGAACACATGGGACAAAACTTCACCTCAAGTGTTGCTGTTTCTAACATAGAATTTTTAAAGGGACATTTTTTTCCTCAACTCCTTTGTCTTTGTGCAACCTAAGTAACACAGGAAGACCACAAAACATGGCAACCTCTGCTTTGCTGAGCATACACAGAATGCAATGTGTGACCACAAACCCACACCACAGCCTGGGCCTGCTTCTGGTGAGAGCTCAGAAGGCCACAAACAGCCTAAAATTACCTAAATGGACAGCAGACACAACGTGCCCTGTTCCACAGCCTCGTGCTTTAGAGATTGTGGGTCAAAATTATCTAAAGCTGAATGCTAAGGAAGACTTATCTCCAGGCACTACAGGAGTCATGCAGTCAGCCCATCCCAACAGCTCGGACATGTGGAGGCCAGCTGCTGTGAATACTTCACTTTTCACCACACACACGCACACAAATTATACATTTCAATGGGATTTCAACTGAAGTTGGRACAATTCAGTAGTTTGCACAACCCACCCACAGGACAAAGGCTCCTGGAATTGCTAAGAGCCAGTCTGGAGGCCTTGCTATCATCTCATGTATGGCTTACAATGTCTGCATWCTGCTCAACATTTTTCATTTTTGGGGTGGTTTTGCCCATGAAAGAGAAGAGCAGCTGTTTCTAGATCTGCACTTCTCAGAGCTCCTTAACTCATCCAACACCTTGGATGGTCATTGYGGACCATCTATATCCAAGAGCAAAACAAGCCATAGGTGAGTCTAAGAGGAAAGGTYACCCATGATGTTTTGCCCTTATGTCACCTGCAGCCCAGAATGCACCAGTGCTGAAAATTAATTGGGGATGAAGGAAAACACAAGAAAATAAAGATTTCGGACTGTGTCCCAAGGTTAACATTTACAGAGAAAATGTTCCAGCCTGGAAAAAAAATAAAACCTTCAAGCTTTCTAAATAGCACTTACACCGTGCTGAATAAAAACCAAAGGCTGTATCAAAGAAAACAGACACTTTGAAAGATGAGGTTTAGGTAAAATACTGGAGTCAGGGGGTGCACAGCCATATACCTGGCACTGAACATTGATCTGTGTGCAAAACAAGGAACTTTAAATAATTAAATCTAATGGCCATTAGTGCTGCTGGGGGGGCAGGGGACAGGAGATTGGTGGTGACAAAGCAATGCCCTTGGTTCCCTGTGATCCATTGCCAAAGAATTTCTAATAAAGGACAAATACTATTTAAAAGAGTAGATGGAAGTTCATCTTTTCCAGACCAGAACAATCAGCAGCAAGAGAGRCAAGTCTGTGCAAGCATAAGGAGAAGAAAAAAATCAAGAAGAAATCCCTGACCTCCCCCGCCAAACTTTTCTGCTCGTCATCGTGATTTGCATAACAAGAGTGACACTGCACTAGCAAAAAAAAAATTAGCTATGCAATATAAGCTTTAAGCAAGAGAATAATTTACACTGCAGTAATATAGCCCTGCCATAAATCAAGTTTGGTAACTACCAAATGCAGTGAAAAATGCTACATTTCTGATGTTAATGTTCAATGCTAATGCCAAGAAAGCAATGTTTTGAAGAGATCATCYTGGGCATTATTAACCCACTGTCACTGACAAAAAGCATAATGAGGCATAGAATATTATTGCCATTAAGAAGAATTTCAGTTCTAGATGCTCTAAAGATGCTAAATTTTATTAGCCTCAAATACTCATTTTTGGTTGGGATGCTGAACAATTCCCTGCCATTAAAGTCTCAGTCATAWTTTCAGCATCTCAAATGAGAATTGATTTTAGAAGCAATAAAAAAGATACAAGCTAATAAAATGCTATTTAATTACTATGAAAATATAAATTTAACTATGCAGTAATATATATATAAGATAATTTCAAGACAGTAAGGTAATAAAGGGATTGAGAATTAGTGTGACAATTACCCACCTAGCCTATGGTTGAAATCACGTCAGCAGYTCTTGTATTTTTATTTTGAAGCTCATTAAATAAAATGCTTATCATAAAGCTCAAGCTGTCAGAGTCATATGCTTAGATGAAAACCTTTGTTGATATTTAAACAAATATGTACATAGACATTAAATTTCTAAAATCTCACACATTTCAGAGGCTAAACACTAGAATTTGAAAGTAATTACAGACCCCCACATTCTTCTTACACAGATAAGGGGCTGTGTACACACAGTATTATGTATCCATTTTTCATATACATAAGCATACATGTGTGGCTATCCATTAAGGTAACTTTCCTTTTCCAGAAGCCCACAAAATCCATCACTTACAAGCCTTATTTCTGGAAACCCTTGCACAATTTTTGGGGCATGCTGCAGTTTTGAARGTGCCCAGTCCCACGGCTCCTGTCCCCAGCTGTCATGACCATGGAGGTGCCAAAGGGCAGCAGCWCCTCCAGGCCAACCCCACTGCCACTCCAAGCCCAGGACAGAGGACACTGGGGAGGAGAAACCRTATTTTGCTACAGTCACATCTGTATTTATCCTGCTCAGTGAGAGTGTTTGTCTTCAGACTTAGCACAGCACTGCCACAAGGTGTAAATCCATGTGCTCAAACTGGGTGGCTTATGGYAGATTCTTGTGTCTCATATCTGGAGAGCAGCCTGTACAGAGGCTCCTGGCATTAGTTGGATGCTGCTATTAATAYATAACATCCCTTAATAATGAGCTAGCATTTACAGAATGCTCAGGCAGATTCAGACCTGGGCAGTGCACATACACATGGCATGCTAAAAAGCTCTACTASAGGACAATGGTTTTATGGATGCTTTCACAAAACATCACTTTATTAGTCTAAAAACAGTTTTCTATTAAAACAGATCAAGGCTTGATATACTTTCAAGGATGTAACCTGTACATCTCAGAGACTAATCCTGAAGGATGGAAAGAAAACTTCTGAGGACTGATATTTACCTGCACATCCCTACCAACTTCACCAGGTCCTGACCTGTCCCAGCACCCTCAGCCAGCTGTGTCACCTCCCTGAAGCTCAGCCTCCTYCACCAAGTCTCTCTGACTTACAAGCCCTGCCAAATTCTTAAGCCCAACCTATGATGCACTGCAGCTCTTCTGGCACAAAAGGCACAGCTTAACTGRCTCTTAAAGCTGGTATAACCCAATTACTATCACCATCACAGGAATAAATCTATCTGACCGAGGCAAAAAACCCCCATTAAAATAAATAAACATAAAATCTAAATGCAGAATGGGAAAAACATTTAAACTCAGAATGGAGAGACTTAGAGACATGCAAACAGATATTTAAAAGTAATCCATTTCAGAACAAAACCATTGACTAGTCCATTACAAAGTCATCCTTCTTCCTCAGTTTTGCCCACCTGCTATTGCTTTTAATGACTCTCCAAATTTATTTAATTACAGTGATAAACAGAGACCTTTCTTGGATTTCTGACACCTCATTACTTCTGTTATGACTGGTTATTATAATGCCAAATCAAGGCAGCAGCTACTGCACCTACCTGCAGTGTGGCTGATAAAAACTCATTATTTACTTGCACACCAAAATGTCACCCAGGCAGTATGTAAGGGTAGGAGGAAAAGAAAGTGGAACAAAACCCTGCTTGCTGCACACCTCCAAGTCTGCTCCACTTCCTGCCGTGCAAATCCTGATGAAGATGTGGGAGGCACATCTCCACTAAATCTGCCTTATCTAAGGCACAGTATTAGGTTCTGCTGTGCCACCTTGTGTTACATCACATCACATTTGATACAAAACAACACCGTGTGGGTTTGAGTTGCTCCACTTACACCACTTCAGCATTTAATACCAAAACCCAATCAACCTAAGGTGAAAAAAAAAAAAAAGCACGAACTTTCAAAACCTCAAGCTAAGGAGGGAAAAAAAAACCTTTCAGAAAGAGTTTCAGAGCTCTCATCTTTCATTTGATAAGCAACCTGTTTTATTCTCATCTCAGAGCCTACTGCTTTCTGCAAGATAGGATGGTTCTGGCAATAAAACATCCTGATGTGGAGATTTCAGCCATGTTTTTTTTTTCTTCCAGCATTCAGCAAATGCTTTGGTTTTCTTACTGATGCTAAAGCAGATCCAGATTCCCTGCCACAGAAAGGCAGCCATGCATGTAACGTGCACACCACCACTGTTGTGCTGTCAGCACGCAGGACTACACAAAACTGACATTATTTCCCTATTCCAAACATGTYAATTGTTCATCTCCTCAGTAATTAAAGCACAGGTTTACTCCTGGCCTTAAAGCACTCTTCATGAAATAGCAAAAAGCTTTAGAAGATTATATCAACCCTYGAAATAAATGCAAAATGTGTAACAAAATGCCAAATAATGAATCAGCAACTGTTCTATCCTATTTTACACTTYCAAGCGACTCTGGAGCTCAGATGACACATATATCTGGGGGACACAAGCCATAGCATAGATAGGCCATGCTGCCACAAAAATGCAGGCTAGCTCATGTAAAGCTGATGCTGACCCAAAAAGCAGATTTCACAGGCATCTCTTCATTTGCTTACTCATTTCTAGGAGAGAATCAGTGCAAATGGAGTTAATGAAGGGTAGCTGAGGGGAAAACACTTGGGCCTCCAATGCCTAACAGATTAGTGTCAGCAATTCACATGTATCACACCAGCAATAGCTGGAAATTCTGCAGGCAATTAAAATGTTCATTCCCCAGCAATGCTGAGTCTCCTTCATGATCAGAACTGTAATATTATAAAGCTGCTTGTTTTGGAATCAGATGTTCATAGGACAATGTGCTTTGTTTGGAGCTCCTTGGCCTCCTGTGGTTTAGGAAAGGCAGTTGAATATGAATACTAAAGCTTGAAATAAAAAAAAAATAAATTAAAACCCCCAACTTTAAACCCCCGACTTTAACTCCAGATATACTTTTATATCTGGAATTTTGAGAGCTTAAGGTAGGGTTTTTGCACACATGGGCTTTTTGATATTTGGGTTTGTCAATTAGTATTTCAACTTGATGCCTTGTACTGAAAAACTCCAGCAGGACCTGGCAATGTTAATTCATTAGTTCCTGCAAATGCATTATTTATATGAACGTTAGGAACATACATTAAACTATTTGGTGTCTGAGCAAGCTACCCACAATTACCCTTAGTGGCTGTAGAATCTCTAGGAGTGAAAAACCTGGGTGAAACCCTGCTGCCTCCTGGAGTCTAATGGGAGCTTTGCCATGGACTCCAGCATCACCAAAAACCTCCCCCTTTGTGTTTTTGGTCAGCAAAGTCATCCCAAACCTCACAAATTCAAATCATCAAAAACAAACAACTAATGTCACTAAGATTAACACCTGTAAAGCACTTTGAAGGAGAAAAAACACCACGTAATCCCAACATATTACATTATTTATCAGTCGACCTGATTTTAAATGTTAAGTTCGGCTTATTTTTATCACAAAGAGAAAACAAGTTTCTGCTTGCTTGCTTTACAAAACCAATTACAGAGATCAGTGTATGGTGCTGCATAACAATACCCAGCATTGTCCCAAAAAGGCGTATCTAACACTCCCGAGCTGCTGCAGGAAAATTAACTCACACACTGGATTGAAACACATGCACATCAGCAATTCTAATGAGGGGTAGGAACTTCAAACTTCTTATTAAAAATACCTAAACTTCTAACATTTCCTTTATTTCATCTTCTCCCGACGTCAACTGATTTTCCTATCTGCTCCTTGATACACTAGTGCCTAATCAGAATAAGGCTGTGAGAGAGTAGCAAATGTTACATCAAACTTGCTTTAGACCTTTTTAAAAATCTCAACAGCTTCTTAGAATATAATTCCAGTCACCAGAGAGAAGAGAATAACAAAGAGTGACTTAGAGGTTTGGAAAAAAAATACTCAGCTACTCCCAGCTAAAGGTTCCCCCAAGTCCTGCTCCTTCCCTGCACCTCAATTTTACCAATGCCTTTTTACTAGGATTGTCTGTTTTCAGAAAATGGCAAAAAGGCACAATGCAAAACTTTTTAAAACATCTCATTTCCAACACAGTTTGTAAATCAGCTTCACTAATCTGAYTGCCTTCTTGCCAGGCAAAGATCTTTAAAAGAAACAGTAACAAAAATAAATAAGAGGAAACAATTGAAGACAGATTTTTAAATGCCATATGATATTCCAAGTTTAACAGGAAATCCATAACTCTGGAATTATGAAGTAAATGACCCTGGAATACAAAGTAATGAACTTGAAAAAGAAATCTTGGCCTCATACATGGACATATATTTCTTCAAGCATGCTGCAATTCTGATTTCCTAAATCAAYCCTAAAGAAGCCCCAGTGAGGGGTGCCTATGAGCCTGGATGTGTTATTTGTACCACAATATCAGGTATTTTTCAGCATACAGCTCAAAACAATCTCTACTGAGTGASAAATTGAAAGATTCAACAAACAGGTTTGGTGGAAGATACCTGAGTAGAAGGTACTGGGAGCTGGTGGTGATGGACAGAAGGCAAGACAAGGAAAAAAGAGGTGTTTTGAAAAGGGATTTTTAAATAGTTTAGAAGTCAACTGAGCACACCAGAGGGCAGAAAGGATTTAGATCTGCCCCTGTTCTGGGGGTCCAGGGAAGGAGCTGCCACAAGAAAACCAAGCATGACGGTGGCAATGAAGGATGCCTGGCAGCAGCAGCCCTGTGCTCAGCCAGATGGGATCCAGGGAGCTCCTAGATAAAAACTCAGCACAAAGACCTCAGTATAAAGCTCTGCTCCCTCTCTACTGGGGCTGAAAACACTGCTGGAAACGGTGAACTTTTCTTCCCATCCCACAAGCTTTGGCACTGGCAAACGTGCTCTGTGGTAACCATCAGATGACTCCCAGGTTGTGACTTTTGTCCCAAATGCAGTTTGGACTCACTCTCTCTCTAATTCAGCAGCTGCTAAGACAGTTTGAAACTTTCTGGCAGCTCGATGCTTAAGTGGCATGACTTTCAACTCACTCTTCACTGCAAGCCTAAAGGGTGAACAGAAATGAGTGGCTTGTTTAAAAGAGTTCAGGTCTGCACTGAATAGCTGATTGCAGCTCTAATTATACCATGGTTTTACATCATTAGGGATAGCAAATGAAAAGGAGCTCTAATTCCACCACTTCTTTTTTTTTTTTTTTTTTTACCACTCAATGATCCAGTTCCAGCTAAAGAAAGGAAGAGGAAACTTCATTTCCAGGTGGGAATTCCAGCAAGGGAAGGTCCATACTTCTTAAACCTACTGACTTGAGGACAAAGTGAGCAGGACTACTGGAACAGACCTCTCCCCATTTCCACCAACCTCACTGCTTCCCACAAGCACCTTTCATTCCATTGAACCATAAACAGGGAATTTACATGGACTTTAYATGAAGGTAAGACTCAGGTACTCACTGATGGGCATTTAGACAAGTAGATGTTGCATTGATTCTTCTTCCCATAAAACATATTTAGTTTTGACATTCTTGTGTATATCTATAAATCTATGCAACATATATATATTTATATTTAATATTTTTTTTCAGAAGATGTATTTCTATTCCCCAGTTTAATGTGAGTTTGGCACTGGGGAAAGCAATTGGAAATGGCACCAATTTGCACATGACATGTGAGTGACATTTCACCTGCGTGCCTTTACTTTGATCTGGACCAAAGTGGGAACACATCTTCCAGGGGATTATGTAGATCAGGCTAAGGTTTATGCTATTTTTGACCTTCCAGTGAATAAAGATGCAACTAAGCACTAACTGTGAGAGCTCTGAAGGTAAATTGTCTTTTCAAACCTGCACGAACACTCAGTGTAATTCTTGGAACTGAGCAAAAAACTAAACACATATATTTTGGTTAACCTGAAGACTGACCTAAAAAAAGAAGTAAAAAAGGAAAAAAAAAATCCTCTTTAATCAGAGGCAATTCACAAAATTTAAAATACATTAAAATTTTCTCTGAAACAAATATTAGATCKTAGTGATTCCAAAAATTACAGCACAGTAGTTTTGCAGAATAACTTGTTCTGACACAGCCCCCCACCTGTCCCAACACAGGCACAACTTCCAGAATAGAAGTCCCTTGGGAAGCAGGGAAATTATTGTGACAAAATGTTTCTTGTATTATGAATAGAGTCTGTGCAGAATGRAGAGATATTTGAAAATTGCTTATTTCAGTTGATTACAGTGCATAGGCAAAGCTTCAATGACTAATGGATTTCAAGTGGCAAATAATATTACTTTGTTTCTTTGCTTTCTTTTTTTTTTTTTGTAGAAAGTACTTCATGTACTTGGTAGGTACAAGGTTAAAAGAACCTTTTCAGCTACAACATTCAGAATAAAGTTGTACCTTTTACAGCCGCCTTAACAATAATTCTTTAAAATAACCAAGGTATGTAATCACAATTTCCAGTGCAGGGACAAAAACATGTGCTTAATTCTGCATTTTGTAGCAGCAGCACTGGTTTACTTTCAGGGGCAGAGCTCTCAAATGGTGCTGCTGGGTTATCAAGCATCTCCTCTGCTGTTGCAGGCACCGTGTCCTGTCCCCTTCAAACGTGCTCAGCTTCACCTTCAGGCAGTAAAGCCTTCACGCCTCCTCCAGTTTGACTTACAGGCTCTAATGGCTTGGCACCCCCTTCTCATTTCCAGTTTAAATTACTCACAGCCAAACACACAGTTGTTCAGCCAGCTCCTTCATTTAAGTACCTTCTATCTCTCCTGCCTAATAGAGACAATAATTATTTTGTCCCCTCTGTCCCTTCATTTTGCTAAGCAAAATCAGCTTTTCCAGTCAGCCCAATCAACCCTCTGCACCCTGGGGGGGCTGAACTCCTCATATCAGGGGTTTGGAGTTTTATCCAGTTTTATCCACATATAGGTGAAACAGGAAAACAACAGCAGTATGATTGATCCTACAGAGGAGAATAAGGAGAAGAAAATAKAAAAAAATTAAACCAGAACACAGACAAGGTAAATTTTCTATGAGGCCTCTGGAAAGCAAATTCTCAGTGATCTGACTTGGTATTGAAGTATTTATCCCAATCCTGCAAACRATTTTAGATGACACCTGAGCACACAGAGGAGGCATTTCAGCTTCACCCCTCCTGAAATCAGGATTCATCATCCTTGTGCTCCTCACTCAGAGGCAGCAGCAGGATTTGCCCTCTCCCATAAGYCAGTGCATCAGCTGAACACACTTCACAGTAAATATTTCACAGGCTGTTCTCAGCAACTCTGCGTTTGCATTTTAACAATTAGACCTCCTTGTTGGGAGTGCACCAGCAGCTTGGAGCAGCCAGAGCTTTTCCTGTATATTGCACATCTCTTTCTGATATTTTTCTGCTTAATTAGTAATCACTTTGAACATCCTTTCAGCAGCTCTTGGATACAAGCCTTGGCATCGCAGGGATGCTTCCTGCACAGCGGGACTGAATGCAAGTGCTGGGCTGAAGGAAGGATGCTGACAGCAGCTGAGCACTTTCCTCACTGGACACCAGAGGGAGGAGGAGGAAAGGACAAGTGACAGAGAAGCTGAAGAACAGCTTCAAAAGCCCTGAAGGAGTTTATCAGACACCCGAGCCAAATACATTTCTKCAATCGCACCAAAATAAAGAGCGGCGCCTTGTCTGGGATGGTGCTGCTGAGGAGAGACTCRGCAGGGGCAACACGAGGTGAAGTTACAGGGAAAGGACCTGAGAGCAGCAGCACTGAGAGCCAGGTGGATTTCAGCCAGCTCCACCTTTGTKTTTTTAAATCGTTTAGGTTGCAAAGGACCTTAAAGATCATCTAGTTCCAACTGCCCTGCTGGGCACAGGACACCTTCCACTGCCCCAGGGTGCCCAAACCCCATCCAGCCCGGCTTGGACACTCCCAGGGATCCAGGGACAGCCACAGYTGCTCTGGCACCCTGTGCCAGGGCCTCACCACCCTCACAGGGAACAACTTCTTCCCAATATCCAATCTAAACCTACCTACTTTCAGTTTAAAGCCATTCCCCCAACGTCACCTTAGAAGACTTAAAAAAACCTGACAGGTGTTGGGTCCGAGGCTACTACTGTGCACACTCTGCTTGGCTTCTCTGCCATAGCTTGAGCAYCTTTTGGTCCAGGTTGCCTCTGGATGTGAGGAGAACCTTGTTTCAATAAATAACTTTGGACCAAGGCCACCAGGATCTCCAAGTTCTGTACCCCAAGAGCATGAAATTCAAAACTGCAAGTGCTCTGTGCTGAGATARAAATGTGAGGACCTTGAAGGAGGGAGGGAGGCAGTTCAAGGAGACTGACATGGTACCTTATCTAGGAAGGTGATAGCAAATGTGGTTAGTATCTTGATTAAATTAAAAAAAAATAAAAAAAGATTCAACATGATTATCAGGGAACTATTTACTATTTTATTAAAACTAGGCTTTTATTTCCTCATCAAAACTTTTCATTATGCCTTCAAGGCTTTAGGAGGATTATTAAATGTCAGGCACAATTCAAATAATTAATATATGGTGTTACCAGATATATATGCACTCTCCAGGAGGATTAATAATAGCTGCTATTTTTCTTCCAACCATATTTTCTCCATAATACATATATTAATCATGAGAATGAAGTGCATTTTTAAAATCTCTCTAGTACTGAAAGTCTTTAAGGAACTCACACTTTGAAAATTGAAGAATTCTTAATATATTCTGTTCTCTACTTTCTAATTTACCATCAAAATACAAAAATACAGTGAGCACTTGGAAAGAAAGGAGTATAGGAAAGGCAGTGCTTTCTCCARAGCTGCTATTAACTGCAGAATCAATGCATTCAATGCCTTGAAATAAGTCTTGGAAAACAACAAACCAGACTTGTGAATTCAGGAAACAACTTGTCCCTTGTTAAAATGGACTGGCTTTTGGTGTTTACTGCAATCAAAACACTTTAGAAAAGTCAGCAGGAAAGTACTTTCATGGCACACACTCCCCTCAGGGCTGGCTGGGGCTGTGCTCAGCACCTACTTGTCCCTTTAACTCTGCCTCTGCAGCGAGGTCATTCCTGCTATCCACGGGCCACCCATGTGTGTGCTGTCCATAAAACCCTGCATGGGACAGGGAGCACAGTGGGGACAGCCCTTTGTCCCTGGGAGAGCCCCAGTGCCAGGGAGGGAGGGAGAGCTGACCCCTCTGCTCTTGATTTTGCACTCCACAGCCAACCTGGACTTTCCTGCGAGCTTGACCCTATCCCAGCAATCTCAATCCACAGGTTAAAGAGGTGCTACCTCAGGTTACTTTACACTTACTATGTGCAGGGAAAGTGCTCCTGTGCATGGACTGACCACTGACAGGTTACTTGCCAGCCATTCTCCATGTGGGCTGCCTGTGGGATGGGTTTTGTACCAGCTGGTGGCCTCAGCAGTGCAACCAAAAAACTGGCACAGCAAACAAATGTGCAGAAGTCACACTACAATTGCTTACAACTTGGAGAAATTTAAATTCTCTTCTATGCTCCCAAATGTATCCCAGGTATAATCCTTCCCCAAAGAAGAGTAATTAAGTATCTGATTTTGAACACTGCAAATTACAGAACATATTACCAGCCTTTTCCATATCTCAGAATAGCTCAAGGAATGTCTATGTTCTATTTAAAACRCWCAGGTTTTCTSAGCATGAGACCAGGGTTTGTTATGTAAGCAAAGGTGTAACCACACCACCCTCCTGCCCCTTACCAGCTCTGTGTGCATGTGGGAACCTGAGCATCCCCCACAGTGCACCAACACACAGTAAATAATTTTAACCACCTATGTGACCTGACAACTGCCAACTTGGGGCAGCTCCTACATCTCAGGAAAAAACCAAAACATTTCTACAGAGAAGCTTAGGAGAGCAGATCTTTCGTGACATGAATTTTTTTTCCTTTTCCTAATTTCAAGAAGAGGTGTTTTAAAGCAGTTTTGAAGCCTTACCTCCTCGCTGCACCAGCAACGTGACTTCGCTTCCCTTAGGACATTCAATCAGCATATCCACCACCTGRTTGTGAGTGAGGCTCTGCACATTCTTCTTGTTGACTTCCACTATGAGGTCTCCCTCCTTCAGGCCGCGGCACCGCGGGCTGTCCACAATCTGTTTCACTCTTTGGCCTCCCCCACCGGGGCTGTCTGCTATAGTAAACCCAAAGCCCATGGGCCCCTTCACTATGTGCACAGTTATGAGTTCAGGCTGCGTGGCTATGGAGGATGCCAAGGACACCGTGTCRTTGGGGTAGCCGTGGGGTCCATTGGAGGAGACCTCAGCTGGGCTGCTGGGCCTGGCCTCCTTTGTGCCATTCACTTTCCCTGTTTTGCTGCTGTGGCTCGCCGGGGAGTCGTAGTTCTCCTGCCCGTTCACAATGATGGGCTCTTTGTCCAAAATTGCCACGGACGTGACCAGGCTGGTGTTGGGGTCGTCAGGGTCGAAGGGCAGGGGGTAGCCCCGGCACAGCTCCAGGTCCACGCTGGCTCCGATGGGGATGGACTGGAAGATTTTCACCACCTGGGCGTGAGTGTGCCCCAGCACACAGGTGTCGTTCACGCTGACTATGACGTCCCCTGCAGCGGACACAGACAGACAGACCAAGGAAATACATTTTGTGCACTGCAGGAAGGGGAGGGCTAGAGCCTGAGAGCAGATCTGCAGCATCCACAGGTACCACTCACAGGCAACAGCAGCATTTCAGCACAAGAAAAAGGAGTGATATTGTAAATTCACRGYRGGGATRAAYRATGCATCTGAYTCCATGCTGTCAGAAGGYTAATTTATTACTTTATTATACTATATTATATTAAAGAATACTATACTCTACTATACTAAAGAATACAGAAAAGATACTTACTGAATGCTAAAAAGATAATAATAAAAACTCGTGACTCTTTCCAGAGTCCCAACACAGCTTGGCCCCAACTGGCCAATGAGTTAAAACGACTCACAGCAGAATCCAATGAAACAATCACCTGTGGGTAAACAATCTCCAAACACATTCYACATGAGCACAACACAGGAGAAGCAAATGAGATAAGAATAGTTTTTCTTTTCTCTGAGGCCTCTCTCTGCCTTTCAGCTTCCCAGGAGGAAAACCCTGGGTGAAGGAATCATGTTCAGAGAATGTGAATGCCACAGAGCAGTGACACTTGGGTGAGCAAAAACTCTGTGGATTCGTGGCATTAAGCCTTTATGTACATAAATGTTTTTTGGAAGTGAAAATGGAATTGGCTCATGGAAAAAATTTAATAAATTTAAATGCTGCTATATGGGCTGTCTCACAGCTATTTTGAAGTCCAGCTCTCACTGTTACACGTTGACATATGATAGAAACAAAACTGAGAGCACATGGGAGCTGTAACAGAAGGCTCTCAAATACCAACTGCTCAGACACAGTGAGTGCCACATGTCATGTCTCATACTTCAGCCTGAAATCCAGATATTGATAAAGTTTGAGTCATTTCATTAACACTGGGGCTGCAAAATAGGGATGTTAAGTGCTGTGATGCTTCAGCTGAAAGTGAGGMGTTGTGACCTCAGACGAAGTCTAGAGAATTTCATAGAATCAAAGTGGAAAAATACCTCCAAGATCACTGAGTCAAACCATTAACCCAGCAACACTGTGCTCACCACTAAACCATATTTCATATTTTGCAACTAAATTGTGGTGGACCTGATCTCTGGCAAAATGAATTTGCCCTTGGTGCCTCCACACAGGGAAATTGCCGATTAGCCCTCTGCTCTGCCCATTCCTTGGAGTAGCTTTGGAAAGAGGCAAGCAGCATGGCAGAGACACAAATACAAGGTGGTGCAGCCCTGCAAAAGTCCATCACCCCCAGCAGGGAGCAGGAACCCATAGCCTGATGGGGAACCACACAACTGCTGGCTCCTCTCCTCAGATCAGTGTGGGGAGAGCAGGAGCTGGCAGTGTCCCAGCTGGTATTTTGACACTGAGATGGAATTCCAACACATGAAATGTCCTTTTCCAAGATTCTGGATATATTCCTCAATGTATCTCACTTCCTTACTTGCTGATAGGAAAGCTGAATGCCTTTCCCCAAGAAGGGGATGAAGACTACAGTCCTTTATGAACAGCACCTCAAACCAGCGGCAAAAACACAAACCAAAGTGGTAGTGGTGATTTTGATAGAAAGCATCAGTACCTGTTTCCATTTTGCCATCCAACGCTGCAGGACCATCAAGCACCAAACTTTTGATTTGCAGGAATTCATCTGGCTCATCTCCTCCAACGACAGTGAAGCCAAACCCCCTGCTGCTTTTCCTTAGCTTGGTGTGGATGAACTTCCCTTTCAACTCAGAAGGGTTTCGTGTAAAAAAAGGTTTTCCTGCATAGGAAGTTTGGAAAAAAAAAATCTATAAGGAGGCAGGCAAGAGTGTTTGATCTCTTTTTCCTCTGCCTCTCCCCACGGCAAGGAGTCCATGGACAAACACAGCAGTGTGCAGGGACAGGACTGCACTTCACTCCKGCAGCCTCTCATCTCATCGTGCTCAGCCTGTCTCCCTGGATCCAGGCAGGCAGTAAAAGACGTGAACAAAAACCCCAGTACCTGGCACTTTGTTAGCTGTGGTCGTGCTCACCAAAGCCCCAAGGCTACAAAAGGGAAAACATGCTGCTTTAAAGAATGGAATATATTGAAGCTAGGGATGCTGGGCTGGATGTGTGTCTCATCTCTGTCCTGAGGTGGTTGTATCCRGCCTGGGAAGGATGGGGCAGGGTTAGGGGGCCTCCTACAGGAGTCTGCAGGGAGAGTTTCTGCAGAAAGAAGCATCATTATGTTTTTCACCACTTGACTTTCTCCCAACCCACTGAGCAAAAAGCAAGTTCTGAGCTCTGATAAGACACTGATACCCTTTAGCACAACCCCCAGCCCCACCATTGCTACTGCCCTGTGACCTCCACTGGAGAAAAGGGGAGGATGCTGATGTTGTTCTTCAGACACTGTTTGAAGTCTTTTCCCTTTCTGCTCCTTGCCTGTTGTGGATGAAACACTGCTGAAGTTTGAATCAAAGAGCAGCCCAGGACCAGAGCAGTTGTGCCGGAGGGCTGGGAATGCTCTCTGGGAGCACAGCTGAGAGGGAAAGAGGTGCTCCATGGACAAAAGCACATCCTTGCAAAGCATGCTGCACAGGCTCAGCAAAGGGATCAGGGCTGCTGCACTCCACAGTGCCAACACTAAACACCTTTGYGCTTTTAATTGTTTTTAACGCCTAGCCTGTGCCACTAAGCCCTCTGGTGACAACTCTGGGATCAGCAGTGGGTATCACAGCCAGCAGAGCTGGCTCTCTTTCAAACACCTCAGCAGCATTGCTGTGGGCCTCTGCTCAGAAAGGAGACCWCGGGGGAGAGCGAGGGGATTTGAGACTTGTAAGCCTTTGACTGGGAGGAAAAAATGTATATTTGAAGATTATTCATGAGGAGGCAGTGTGAGGACTTGTAGTTTTCTGCCTTTGAAGGGTGGCAGAGGAACATGGAAATCCTGCACATCGTGGGCAGATGGTCTGCTCAGACCCCAGCCTGCAAAAAAGCCCTGACTATCCAAGGGCAACCCAGTGTCTCAGGTAACACAGACAGCTGAGAGGCAGAGTGCAGCAGGGCTCATTTCTGGCTCACAGGACAAGCAGAACAAGCAGAGCTTGCTGGTGTCTGCCCACAGACACAGGCTGAGCTTGYCCTGCAGCAGCAGGACAGCAGCACCACAGGCCACATCCCACCTACAGAACTCACATTTGAAGTGAGTGTATCCACAAAACCCAGGCTGTGAGAGTGCTGCCAGGGGCACAGGGAGGGCTCCTTGTGCCCACGTCCCTGCCAGCAGAGCCATCAGGGGGAGAGATGGAAACCTCCAGGCATGGAAGCTGCTGCAAATGGGGAGTGAGAGAAGAGGGAGCAGCACTGAGAAAGGAAGAGGAAGGAATGAAAGAGGGGAGGAGTCATCAGCAGATACCAGGACATGTCACTCAGAGTGGTGCTGAGACAGGTTAATGCCCTGCTCTAACACTGCTGCACAGTTTTGGTGGCTGAGTTGTTGGGCGATATTGAGCTCCCAACATCARCCCTGTGTGACAGCTCCTTTGCATCCCCATGTGTGGATGCTTGGGCAGCCCTTGCYTCAGCCTGACTGTGGGAAAGGCAAAGGTGGCACCCACAGAGGCCTCCAGGAGGAAGACCAGCATTTCTGGGGCACTCTGGTGACATCTCTACACTCAGGTGCCTGATGGCCAGGGTGCCAGCCTCAGACCTCCCATATTTTTTCCTTGCTACCAGGTTGGATTACTCTAATGTACTCTAACACCCCTTAGGACTGTGCTGGGGGCTTTGGGTCCCCTGAAATCCCACGTCTGTTTTGGAAGGGCTGATCTGCTTCCTCCTGCTGCAGAGAGCACTTCTGGCTTTTCCTAGCAGGAAAGGCTGCCAGGGACAGCAGCACTCCTGTCAGGTTTGCCTTCAGAGACCACAGGAGTACTTCCCAGCTGCTCCCAGCTCTGTCAGGAAGGTGCATTCCAGCCAGATTCCCTCTGACCTTCCCTGGGCTCTGGCTCCTGCAGACYGGGGCAATGCCACTCACTTGCTATGCAATTCAGATGTAGTCAAAAATAAGCCTACTTACAACCACTTGTAACCAGAGAGCACTTTACTGCMACAGGTACAAGTGGAACTCCCTGCCCTTGCTGGTGACCTGACCTGGCAATGTTTCAGCTCATGCTGCAAATTCAGGAATGATTCATGTCCTGTCTGGTGAGTTATTTAAGGCAAACAACTGGTCTGTGACCACTGACACAATAAATAAGGCTGTAATAGCCCAAAGCACCTGTACAAAAGTACAACTTCTGAGTAAGTCCACTGTGTTTGAAAACTTGGAACACTACACAGAGAATAACCACAATCCTCTTTTTGATGTGTGCATCAAATCTCGTTCATTTCTTGCACTCAGCAACAAAGGTAGTCTTGAAACAAACTGGCCTCAAAATCTGGGAATTCAGATAAGCAGGCACAGGGCCTGGTGTGCCACCAGTCATGGAAATACTGCCCTTGTGGTGGCTGAGGGAATTCTCAGGAAAAAAAACCTTGTTGCTCTTTTACAACTGGTTTAACAAGGCTGTTACCTTGTACTGGTGCTTCCCGAACTGCCTCTTGGTTGTTTGAAACATGGTTTGGAGCAGCAGGTGGAGGGAGAGATGGACACTCCTCTGTCCATTCTAGAGAGGGCAGAGAGGGAAACGTTACTGGTTTCACAACAGCACCAGGAGCTGCTGCATATGCACACGCTGGGAGTGATGTGGGGGTCAAGCAGAGGAGAGGTGAGAAGCATGGCAAGAGAGGAAACAGAGTCACAGACAGAGGGAATACAACGAATGGGGTGTCCAAAAACCAGTTCTGAAGGGTCTTTATATCCAGGTCAACTGATCCATCTGCTGGGACATCCTATCTCACGCTGAAACTTGGGATGTGATTTGCATCTAAGTGGACTTGACATGRAAATGAAATCTACTCCCTGTGCCACTCATGGCATCTAAGTGGAAGAACAAACCCAAATGCCACAGGGCCTTCACTGCAGTTGGGCTGCATTTGAACAAAAAAAAATTAAAAAGTAAGAAAGAAAAAAAAGGGGCCAAGAGGGAGGAAAATAATTTTTTAGAAGTGTTTCAAAATAAGGAAACTACGTTAGATTTTAGAGCCTGACAATATACAAAGGGGTCTTGTTTTAAGAAATCTCTCMTGCAGGGTTTATCTGGTGCATGTAAGAGCCCACTGCTCACCCCCTCTGACAGCCTGAGTCCCAGTGCAGACTGGAACAACACCTACAGTGACTAACTCCATGGAGCAGACTGAAGAGGAAAACATGTCTTAGCTGTCTCTGGAAGTCTAGACACTTTCCAGAGCAAACAAAGGACATACAAAGAAAAATCTCTCCTGTCTAACAAGATAGAAACCTTCTACACTGWAGTGATCCAGTTTAGATTTCCTCCTTTGCTGCATCTTCTGGGCAGGACAGACACAGCCTTTGCCACGCACATCACTTTGCCTTTCCACCCTAAGGCCATGGAGGGAAGGACAAACACTGGCAGGACGCCAGGGAGGATGTTCCCCCATGAACACCCCACCCACCATGCCCTCAAGGGTGCCAACCTTCTGGAGGCTGTTGCTGTTGTTCAAGCTGCTTCTTCCTCTTGGCTTCAAGGACGGGGTTCTCATACTGCGTCTTGCGGTTGATGTGGCTGGAGATGGAAGAGAGCAACGAATTAGAGAAACCCTTTGTGCAACAGGCAGGAATGAGGGCCAGGCACTGGAACTCCTCTTTCTGAGGAAAGGAGTAAAATACCAAACAAACCCAACAGCAGTGGGTGTGGAACAAGGCTCATGCAGAAAGAGTATTTAGAAAAACAAGCAGATTCTGGTATTGATATGATGTCTCGAGYAGGGATGGGTAATTCCTTCAAATACATTGAAGTAGTGATCTATCTGTGAAAAATGAGATTAAAGCAGGAAAGGCATACTGTCTGATTGCATTTTAAAAGACAGGCCTGTATCATCCCTGCTTTAATCAGATTCCCAGAGGTGCAGTCATTTCCTGGCTCACCCAAGTTAAAAACAAAACAAAGCAAAACAAACCCCAACATCTGTCAGCAATCTGATCAATGCACACAGGGTGTCTTAAAAATATCTGCAGGGATGCAAGCTATGAGCTGAGCTCCAAATGGATCAAAATCTATCCAGAATCAGCCACCAGCGAATACTCCCAGGGGAAAYCAGCATTTAGTGAAACTTCAGCTGCTTTCCTCAGGCAGCTTTTGAGCACTATGAGATGTGGAGAGCCAATATTTTGTACCAGTTCCAGGAAAAGAAAAAAGAATCAGCCCAGTCCCATCACAGCACACAAGGCTCAACAGAGGATTCACCACCTTTTTAAACCCAGTGAAGAACAGCAGCCCCAGATGCTGGGGTGGCAGGGGCAGGGCTGGGACTCCCTGAGTGGCCATTCAACTGCTCAAGAGCCATTTTCAGTAGAGATTTTGCTASAGCAGAGGAACAGGTAGACCTCAAAAAATATATTACCTTAAAGCCTATCTTTGTATACAAAGCAAAGTTTACCATTAAGAGTAATTGCTTTTGTATTGTCTATTATCCAACATGGCTTTATTAAAAAACCCACATGAAAATCAACCACATTTTCAAGTAATTGTGACAGGAGCACTCCAGGRATTTATATTCAGAAATTTTTCTCTTAAAGATCAATATTAAATCACTAGAAAAATATTTAACTTACTAAATAAAAAACAAGTTAGTGAGTTCTACGTCACTGAAAGTGAGCTCTAACTCACTCACTGAAAGAGATTTCCCATTTCAAGATATCTTTGGAGAGCCAAGAAAAAAATACAACTACTTTAAAAATGATATAAACTTTTTCATGATACAATTGTCTCTCAATAAAAACCATTATGTAACAACAAAGTGCCTGATTTGAAGGGACAGAGACAAATGCTGAAATTACAGCCATCATGCTAGCTTAGAGACAGCAAGTAAAATAAAATTATTGTCTTATTGAAGTTACTTTTTGATTTAATTCCATCAGTAAGGAGTGCCACAAAACTAACAGGCATGTGTATATAAAGTGACAGGACAATATCCTGTAAAGATCTCTTGGCATGGCATTTAATAGCTGAAAAATATTCTTGATGTCTTTGGTAAATAAATGTCAAGCCTTAATTACACAATTTGCTAACCTTGTTTCCCTAGGCACAGATGGTAGGGTCAGAAATGAGCCAAAGCAGACAGAAGCTGTATTCCATGTCTACTCTGAGGGCTATCATAAGCCATCCTACTAGACAGGAGTATACACATAATTAAAAATTCATTTTATGGGGTCAGTGATGAAACAGAACTGGGATCTCTGGTTTCCCAAAGGAGCAATCTGACATGTCGATAAAGGAGAGGCTGCTCCAATTCCACAGAGAGCCCCATTAAAGCTGTAATTCTATTCACAGTCACACAGCCTGATGGAAGAGCCTCTGCCATGGCTGTTTGGTCACACCATCTTCTCCAATCCTCCTTTTGAGCATCCTCTGACCCAACTGGCTGGTGGATTGCTTTGCACACTCATTTTGTGACCACAGGGCTGCACAAGGCCCACCAAACTCAGCTAAGTGCACACTCATTAATGTTCTCTGGATAGAACATTATAATTTGTGAGGTGCTGGGGCTCCTGCACATCCCAACCCTGGTTTGTTCCTGCCTTCCCTGAGCTCAGCCCCCTCCCAGGGCACTCCTGTCTCCCCATAGCCCACTCTGGGGTGGGTGGGGATGGCCAGACAGGGCTGACCACTCCCAGACCCCAGAACATCCCCCAGCCTGTCATGGGCCAGGGTCTGCTCCTCCTCCTTGGCCTCAGGTGGTACCAGCAAAGCASAGAGGGGGCACAGGGACCCCTCCTCCCCCCAACAGCCCCACCAGAGCAGGCAGCAGCACTTACTCTACATAGTAGACACCATATACAGGATCTTCAATTTTCTCCCAACCAGCAGGCAACTCTGGAAATAGAAAAAGCATTACTGAAGCCTCCAAGGCTGGGTTTTTTCTGAGAGGCAGCTGCTCCTGCCCAACGTGCAAAACTCATCAGTAGATCAGGCCTTTCTCTGGGTATTTTTCAGAATTATCACAGCCCCCTTTGGAGGGCTGGCACAACACCCCAGCCTGAGCCCCTGTGCTGGGTCAGCACATCACTGGGAAAACGCCCACACCAGTCAATTTTTGATTTGCTTTTTGCATTAAATGAGCAAATGCTCAATAAATTTCCTGTCTGGAACTGCCTCGAGTGCCCCCCTGGTTTCTCCAGCATGGCCAGTGGCCCTGGAGGGAGCACTGCAGGGGAAATCAATGCAGGAAAGGCCAGGGCATTTCAACACCAACCCAGGAAGGTGGGTGGGACTATGGCAAAAAACTCTAGCCCACTGACAGAGACCACTTCCATCTCCCGTACTAGGGCCAAGCCATTTATGCTCCCCAGTGCAGAAAAGAGGATCTTTTTGCTCTTTTCTTTGGGATTTGCAGYGCTCAGCCATGAGCCCAACACAAAACCAGGACAAGGTGGATTTACCAAGTATGCCAACATATGGAACCCACCCAGGAGGTGCATTTCATTGCACAACACTTCATGTAAGAACACACTCTGCCACAGTCACATGGAACAGAGATSTCCTTGCTTTCATTACCATAATTGACAAAAAACTGTTCTGAAGATGAAATTAACATTTTTAAATGGATCCGCTTTTGTTCCTGTTGATTTTCTAGGCTGCAGACAGTACTTTAACTGTAATTAGTGAATGTAATGCAATCACTTCAGCATCCAACTGAGGGTTATTAAAGCTGTGTGTGTTACTTAAGGGCCTGATCCTTGTGCCACTCATTTAAACCTCCACCACACTATGGACTGTGCACATATGGACCCACCAACTCTGCACATTCATTTAAATATAGAAAAAAGCCCCCAAAACTGTTGGATAACACAAGTTCAAATAGCCCATGCAAAGTAATTTGTCAAAATTTAATGTGAGATTTGTCAACACCGACAGTAATCTATGTTTGCTCATTATCAAATGCAGAGATTTATTTCCATTAATGGCATCAATTGCTGAGCCAATACAATCAACAATGGCCCATTAATTAGAATAATGTTGCCATAAGGATAGAAATATCTCAAGACTGTAGAGGAACAGAATCTATACAAACACACATGGATTAATTACTCAAAGTTTATGTTTGTGTTCAGAAYTGGCTGGAGATCAGATGAAATCAACTTTCACGGGTTTTGCTCCACGTGTCCCTTATTTGCAGATAAAGGTAGGTTTTCCATTCTTATCATTATTTTTTTTAACATCTTTGGATTCCTTGAGACATAAGCCATTAAATGCAAGCCAATGCTAACTTCTAGGCATGAAAAAACTCCATTTTTTTATCAGCAGATTGAACACTTCAGAATTAGATATTCCTTTACACCCTGCAAGTTTATCTGAGAAAAGGTCAGAAAGCTAGAGGCCAATCTGGAGAGTCTTTCCACAAAGAGAACTCTCAKGTTTGCAGAGGAGCCCCAGAAGGTGAGAGCACCATGGGATTGGCTCCAAGAGTTTCAGTGGGATTCAATTACAACCTAGCATGCAGTTGGGAAAATCACAAGCTGTTGTATCCATTTTGCTTGTTGCGCTGTGGTGAAGGTAGAATGGTAAAGAGATCAAGCTGGGGTGAAAGAAAAATAAAAGTCAATGAGGGAAAGGAGAAGTGATGCACAAATGCCTTCAAATGAGTTCCAGCAGTTCTCATGCTAAATATCTCTTGTCTGTTTTGGACTGCTAAGTGCTTTGTTATTTTTAAAGTTGAAGCAAAAAAAAAATTGTTTTCTTTCTTCTGTTCACAAAAGATTTTGATAGTTAATTTCTTTTTTTTTCTTCCCATTTAAAGTATTTTCACAAAAGATGAGAATACCAACACTTTACTAACCCCAAAAATGGCACAATGCCAAAATCTTTCCAGTTTACTATCTCTGCAGCTTTTTTAAAGGAACAAATCTCCATGTTTTCAGATATAACAATGTACAAAGCTGCAGCTTTTAACACATTTCTTGATGATTATGTAGATGGACTTTTTGACTCCTACAAGCTTCCAGAAGTTCTCTAAAGTAAAAGACAATATTCTCCATAGCCATGTTGCAGCCTAGCTTCTCAGCTGCTTTAAATTGTTCATCTCCTTCCCTTTATCTCTCCTGCCAAACTGAAGATGACCCAGACCACTGGACTTTATCACAAAGATGAGACTTCAAAAAACATTTGGCATCATTAGGAGCCTGGGTGAGCCATATGGTTTTTATTTTGGTACATCCATGCAGCATCAATGCAGTCTAGAGCATGTATCAGCAGGTGRGTAAATTCAATGGACAAATATCTAATATCACAATTTTAAGCCTTGGATAAGTACACGGATTCCTGTTGAGACGCTCTAGTATCCTGCCCTACATACACAGGGGCTGGATGGATTCCTAAAAAATTAYTTCTCTAGCCACCAGGTATTTCAGCTGCAGCCATGCACGACTGTGAAGGAGCTGGAGAGGAACTCAGCACACTCAGCTCTTACTGCTCCCTGTGGAGCCAGGAGGGCTGGTCCAAGCCATGCCAAATTCTGCTTTCTAGGTTAAATTTTTGTGTCTGAAGAACAACCCTCTGTTAGAATGTGACCTATTACTCCACAGCTCGTTGGAAAACAAGAAGTTGTGAAAATGCCTCAAGTCTTAATCTTCTTATATTTAGAACAGAAACTGTTGATAAGTTAAGGCAYTAAATAGCTGTTGCCAACCACTTTTTACTAACCTGAGTTACTATAACTATACTAAGTTTTCATGCCACCTCCTTAATGTTGCTGTAACCAATTGAGTAATTTAAAAATGTCTTTCTTTACACTGCAACATTTGTACATCTCAACAGTGTATTGATGGGCTGTGAGCTCAATAAAACTTATCTGCACTGAAACAAAGAGAAAATCTCATGGTGTTGGAGCAGARCACTTGTGTATGTAAGTTCCTGCAGATCTGGGGTCAGGCTTATCAATTAATGAACTTTCCTGCATCTATTTCTTCAGCTCTGCTCTTGCACTAGTTCCTGATAGCAGACTGAAAGAAGGGTAATTTCTGTTTAATATTGCCTCTAAATTTGCTTTTTTAAAACCTCCCTCTCATTTTAAGTCACTGGTTGTGAAGACCTTAGTGAGAACTCTTTGCAGATTGTTGATGTGCATCCACCTACTTCTGATGCTACTTGGTCTGCTGATGATCATTTGTGCAAGCTGCACATAACACTCATGGACCACTRAAGAGACTGCATTCTTCTTTAAATTGTCATTTCTTTCAAATTGCTCTATGAGAAGTTAGGCATTTTATTCCAGGCCCATTATTCAGAACCATTTGTGGAGCAGTGTTCCAAGTCCACTGCTGGCTGCTGATGCCGTATCCATCACACAGAAGCAGGGAGCAGAATACACTTCCTGCAAGTCATTACAGAAACCAGAGCTTAATTCTCTGGTAATACAATTCCTCCAGTATGCAGAACTATGAACTGTAACTACAATCCTTTTAAAGCAATAATAGTCCTGGTGGAAATAAAATCCTATGCAACCTCTTATCCTTTCTGCTCTGCGAGGGCACTAGAGCATAGCTGAACAGAAATAACAACTAGCTCTGCCATCAGTATAAACACAATGAGCACTGCTGAGATTAGATATCTAGACAGCATCCTTCACAAAGAGATGCAGCAAATAAAAGTGTACCACATCACTGAAAATCATCTGTTTATAAAATCACTGACTGAGGGGAAATTTTAAGCTGTTTCATTCACAAGCTCAGCTGAAGCATCCGATGTAATACTTWAACTTTCTGAATCACATTTAGCTTCTATTGTCTGGGAAATGTCTTGGGCCCCAGYGAAAAAGCATCATGAGCTACTTCATTTCATCTTTGGCATCTATGAGCTTTTCCCTGGAGCCAGAGATGCCAAAGGAAAAGATCCCAACTTCTGCAGAGTCCAGGAGGAAGCGGCTTCGAAACAACTTTGCAAGACTGGGGCTCTCTAGCTTTCTTCAAACTCGGAATCAGTAACAAAAGCACTGCAGATCTGAAGCTAGGGAAAGATAAATGTTTTGTGTGCTGGGGAAGTTTTGCTGATAAAYTGAAATAYTGAAATTGCAGATAAATTGAAATATTGAAATAAAAAACCCTGAAAGATGCAAAATGATACAAAGGAGAAAGAAAGTAAATGAAGGCTCAAAACAGTGCAGTTGAAGTCAAATATCAAAATGAGAGATGGATGATTTACCTAGTTCACTGTCCAGTTCCTCCGTGTGCACCCCTTCTTCTCCAAGGGAAGAGCAGTAAATGAGACAGAAAAAATTAAAAGAAAATTTCAGATACCAGCCCCAAGCAAGAAATTCCCTAGAGCAAACAGCAGAACCAGCACTAATTTTCTACACACCAAGCCCAAGCTTCCCATTTAGCACACTCCAGTGATCAGAATATTGATGGATCTGATGCAGATAATGAAAAAAGTGGTTCTTGCRCTCTCAAAACATCTTCATCAATGGACTATTTCCACGTCATGRTTTGATATGGCAAAGTCATGAAATTGTGATGTTCTCACTGTAGTGAGGCTTTTCCCTCAGATCCTACAGTCCAACCTTTGCAATCTGTTTTACARACATCTGGATCTATCAGAAGGCCAGACCTGGAAACTAATGAGGGAGTCTGAGAGGAAAACCTTGCACCTAAACAAGGACTACTGTAGCAAGGTTTCCAAGAAACCATCTAAATTTATGTGCAYACAAGGTCCAACAGACCTCACTGTCCTACTCAGATGATTTAGATAGGCATGAAGCCTTGTTTAACTGGAGGCACAGACTCCCAGGCCAGATGCACTGGTGAGGCAGCAACAGGAATGCACCAGTTTTAGCAGGGCACCTGGGACAAAGATCACATAATTTTTCAAAGACACAAAGCCATCAATATTCGCTGTTGCTCCATTTATCATTATCTGCTCCATATTCATAAGTTAACAGTGACACAGATGATTAAAGTATTGCTTGGCCTATAAATAATAATAATGCAGTCTGAAAATGAAAGATGGTGACAAAACCAGAACAAAGATGGTAAAAACAATCTTGGACCCAGTACAGCAAAGTTTAAGCCACGTAAATGAATGACAGAAGCAAACAGAGGTTGCAGGGTTGAAACATCTGGACACCCAAAAAACTACTTCCATGACCTCTTTGCAAAATATTCTATCAAAGCAGTTGTTTGGGACCAGTAGTGTGAAATACAAATTGCAATTTCCTTTGATAGCCTAAACAATGGGAAACAAGYAAAAAGGGACACATCCTGATGAAACAAAAGCACAAGGCAACTGCACCCAAACAAATCTGAAGCAATATCTAACATTTATMAAATCTATAAGGAGGGTGGGATGAGCCTGGCAACTCACATGCACACACACAGCAAACAAAACAGGGGAGTCATCCTACTGACTCTTAGGGAATGACACACAACAGTGACCCTTGCCAAAAACCATCTAGCTTCTATCACAAAGCAAAACTAACCTTCTCTCCTCTCTGTTTTTTGAAACATAATTATTCTTATGTGCTAAGCAATATTAAAGCAGCCAAGCAAAGCATTGCAGAGCACTACTGTAACTATGAAGCAACTGGTTTAACTAGTGAATGTTAAAAATATCCATTAATGAGCAACTTGGTGAATGAAGTGAAGGAGTGTGTGGGAAGATGAAATTAGCTGATTTTAAGGAGTTGATAAACAAAGATGCCACTGCTCTCCAAAATTATGAACTCAATGAAATACAATAATACCAGCTGTATGTTTCTATTCCAAATTAAACAAATTATTCCAATGTTTGCTTTATAATTGCTAAGAGGACAAGAGAAAGACTTTCCCTTCTGCAAGGAGACTTCAAACTCTGTAACAGAGGAGCTCAGTCACCCTCTGCAGCCTTGTGGTGCTGGCTGCTCCTTGCCTGGCACATCCCTGTGGTTTGAGGGTATCCTGCACGGTGCTTTAGCAAGTTGGTGACCTGCTTCATCACAGCAGCCTAGCATGCAGAGGTAAATTCTCACACTCTGCAAAATCTCATAAGTGAAAGGTAGGAGAGGGTGAAACACTACTGCATGTGTAAAAACAGTTACCAGCAGTTCTGGAGGCCAGAGTTGAACCTAACAGTGAAAACGGATTGAGCTGATTCTTTTCTGAAATAAAATTGTGATCTTTATTATGATGACTGACACCAGTAGGTGGTTCATTGCAGTATGAAAACTGATTTTACAAAGACAGCACCAACACTGATGAAGGAAACCCTTCCATTTTTWAAAAGTGTCTATACCACGACAGGCCTGTATTAGCCAAGATTATGTATTTCAATTTCATCATCTTTCCTGGTCAGTAGACCAAAATTCCCTCACAGGTTTTCCCAAATATTTAAGTTATTTTCATAACTCACTTTTTCTTCCAGCATCTCATAAAGGAGGCCAGGAAGGGACCTCCTTTAACATTCCTGCATTTGGCTGCTCTAAATTGGACAGTGGCTTGCATTTCCAACATCTCAAGGAATACCAAATCTCAGTGCAAATGTTCAGTGTCAGAAATGTACACTTTCAAACGGAACTTGTTTCAGCAATCACAACACTGCGCAGACTGTCAGCATTTAACAGCACAAGTGAGGCAATTGAGTTATTTCTGCTCAAACAAGGAAACAGCAACAGAACTCTCTCAATCCACGTGAAGCAGGCGGTCGGAGCGGAACACAGCGGAGCACGCAGAGACTCAGTCACTCCCTCCCACACAAAGATTCAAGAAGCAAACATGGCAGACAGCTTTGAGTCTTGTTCAGCATCAGTGGCTTTTCAAATGCCTTTGCAAAAACTTACTTGTAGCAYCTCCTTGATTTTTATTAAATTATCTGGCACCTCAGTGACTGTTTTACATTCACAGTGATTTTACAACATTATGGATATTGTCTCTTTGTACTTYCTAATAAATCTTTTTTAAATTTTTAAAAGTCTTTCTGAATACTAGTTATTAGAAAGAGAGGAGGAAAAGGAAAAAAGTCACCTAGGAATGGACCAAACACAGTATTATGTCACTATTTTTAGTCTCTTACCATCATCTTCACATTCTTCTAGAGGCTTCTGCTGTTTGTTCAGGCACCGTGGATCTAGCCAAGATGTTGTTTTTGTGTTATGGCTGGAGACCAAAAATGGAAATACAACCCTTGTTAATAAAGCAGAGTTGAAGTATCCATGACATAAAAGTATACATCCTCTTTGTTATTCAACAGACCTGGAGGCATACTTTTGATTCMAAGAAACAGCTCTACAATTTGATGTTGTGCAAACTAGTCGACCAAATCACAAGAACTTTGGCATTGAAAATRCAAAGGTAACAAGTAAAAATATACAAATCAGCACTCCTGACTGGAAAGAGGCAGTGAATGCTGCAATATTATAATATTAATTTCCAAATTTTTTGTCTTTGGTGGCTTGTTTTTAATTCCCAGAGCTGCCTCTGAGGTAAAGGCAGAAGTTTCACTTCCTCASTAAATTATGCAGTGAGCTTTGTTCCTACAAAAGACCTTTGACATGTCTAGAGTTGACCCAAGCATTAGTCAAAAATGGTTTTGACTGAAAACTTTATAATTACACAAATAAAAATGTTCTGTCTAAGCCTTTGATGGAAGTTGAGCAGCTTTACTTTCAACTCTTCCTTTCCACAAGTCCCCTGACAGCCTCATGATGCCAGTCCCAGCGGTGAAGGTTGCATAGTAAACAGGCTTAAAATACATTTTTCTAGAAGTTATTTTCTCCCATAATTTCATCTGCATAAGCAGACAATCTGAAAATATAATGCCTCTTCTAAAACCTGGTGTCATCTTAGCCACAACCTGCAGTCCCTGAGGTATCACTTATCTWGCTTAGCCTCTAACACTGCTTAACAGTTTTAAGTTTCAATAGTGTAGTAATGCTATTTTCTTCTCCTTCCAGGTCTCAAAGAGGTTTACAAACTGAATTTTAGCCTCACAACAGTCTCATGAGGGCTCTGTAATGAGGGCCATGATCCCTGAGGAACTAACAACCAACCAGAAAACTTGTATTGTACTTGAAGAAAAGGGGCCAGCCCTGCTCCCAGGATCTGAGTGATTAAATAAAAGGTCCTTGTTTTACACATCCTACTACCCAGCCCTCCCAAGGCAGGATGAGCAAATGTATTTAATCCTTATGCGTGCTTCAGAGCAATTGATCAGCACCTAGAAAATTGAATGGCAGAAATTCAGCAAGTCAGGAAAATTAACAAAAATAAAGCAGAGGGGCTCTGCCRCTTTATTTATAAGCAAGTCTGCAGTCTAGCTGAGAAGGAGGGTGGTGGGAGGAGAGCAATAGAATATTTGCATACTTCTTAMAATTTTGTACTTTGCTAAGCAAAGGCTCACAACAGTGTAGTTTGCTGAGGCACAGAAAATTTAGCTTAACACCTTTCAGATCACACTCTCAGGTGGAAAGGATTGTGTTAGACCTGTAACATGCACAGATAACAGGGGACTGGGACACGCTAAGCAATGAAAATCCCAACTGAAGCACCAGAGAAACATATCTCAAGAACCAAATCGCTCCAGCAAGATCAGGATTGGCTATATGACACACAGCCCGGGCCCCACTGGACCTGCACTGGTTCTGTGCAAGAAGCTCATGCTGGTCCCTTCACCACCCTGACCTGATACCCAAAGCACCACAGAAGCTGGAACAGACATCTGAGCCAGCTTCAGTCCACACTGCTCATTAGTTCACTTTCTTAATCTGATACAAATCAAACTAAATGGTTTCTAGGCTCAGGGTGTCCTCAGAATTAACAGAGCTGCAGTCATTCAGTGCTGCATCCACACCAACAGGTTCATGCACAAAATCAGCCCCATGGGAGCATCCCCTCAAACYGCACTGCAGGGAGGGAGTGAGTGCTGCTACCAGAACTTCTCATCATACAGGCCTATGCTACAGGCTGTGCTTTGCCAACACACACATGATTCTCCTGACAAATTATTTAGAGGTGCTGCAGTCCTGCATGGTTCAGAGACCACAGACACGGCAGCCATGGGGGTGGGTTTGGGGAAATCGGTGGCGGCGGCAGAACCCCCGATGGAAGGACCTGTAAGGAAGGACAGCAGGGGCCCCTGTGGGGTCAAAAAGGGGAGCAACTGACTGCTTGGCCAGCATTTACTGCTCATCATCTATCTTCCTCCACRGAGGAAAATGGCAGGCTGAACGGGCTATTAGGCTGTTGTCTATATAAAGGGCAGAGAGTACATCAAGTAACGAGGCACCCTGAGGACACAGTSAGGGGAGAAAGCTGTGCTCAGGGTAATGTACTCATCCTGGTTTCATCTGATGAGAATTTGCATTCTGCTTTCTTCTGACCTTGTCTTACACTCAGGGACTGTTGGAGCCTCTTCAGGTAATTGASAGTGCCCTGGAAAATGGCCTTTTTTAGAGCAGCCCTCTCCCAGCTGAAGAAGGGCTGCTGTGGTGCCCTCAGTCATCCCAGCTCCTCAGATATTCTGGCAATCTCCTTTCATGTCTTCCCTTGCCACTGCAGCCAAGGGAAAACCTGCTCTTGACCCTTCCCCTGGCCCTGTCCAAAAGTCTCCTCTCCTGACRATGAGGCAGGACTGCTGCCCTCACAGCCCTGATCCAGTGTAACTCTCCACAGGAGACAGGGCTAATTAACAGAGGAAGTTCTTCTGCAGTAACTGGGCATTGGCTTCTGGTAGGTTTCCACAACTGCATTAAACAGACCATCAAATCCAAAATCAATTCCTCAACCCCTCTTCTACTTGGCAGCTAAGGGTTTGAGTTTCAAAGGCTAATTGAGTGTTAATGTCTAGCTAAACTCTGTGCAAGACATCTCTTACACTAACAGCTCCTATTTTATAAGTTACTCCTACCTCAATAAATTTAGACAAGTATAATTTGAGACTATTATTTATGGCATGAAAAAAATCAATATCATCATAAAACTGCTGACAGCAATCAGCTCTTAGGCAAAGACTGCAGAGCTTGAGGTGTTCCAAACTTGCTGTGCCTACCCTGCACTGAGCTGTATCTTTTGCAATCCACTGGAGAACATTAACACACTGGGCCCCTTTGCTGTGACGAGGGGACAGCACACAAAGTCCATCCCTRTCTCTGCTGCACAGGACTGAAGGAATCTCCTCTGCTGCATTATGCACACAGTGAAGTCTCAGCCCTTCCAATTAGGAGCTTTCATCCCACCCGTGAAAACAACTGGCCTGTATTTTATAAGTGTCTATTGCTTTTGTAACTACCCTCATAAAACAAGCAATTCCCTCTGCCTCGGAACTCAGGAGTAATTTGGATGTTAATCCAATCAGGAAATGCAAACCCCCTTCAGAAGCAGTAAAGAGCTAGCAGCTCTGTAACCTAACTGTATACACTAAATATTTAATACACACACAAAACGCATCCATGGAGGTTCACTTTACGCCCAAAGAGAGGCGGAGGGATGGAATCAGAACAACAAAAATGTGCTTTACTCTATAAAATAGACTTCTCCGTTCTCCGTGTAGGCCATCTCCCAGTTTTCTGGCAGAGGACCTAGGTTATCCTCGGCAGCAGGAGGTAGGTACTGGGGGAGGCTCTGAGATGGGTCCGTGGTGGGGACGTGGGTGTGCCTCTCAATCGCGGACGCGGGCGCTGCCTCTCTCCCGATGCGCGCGCTGTGCTCGTCCTGGTCACCAGACTCTGCTGTGGAACAAACACACAGAGACACAAGTGACAATCGGTCCTTYCCTTCCCYGGTTTGCTCCTCCAGGTTTATCCTSCCAGTTTTGCTCTCCTTGCCTTTTAATTCACGAGACGCGGCAGCAGATGGAGCGAGGGCAGAGCCCCGGCAGTCTCTGAGGCAGCAGGGGCGAGCTCTCCTTGCCCACACACCCTCAGCCAGCCAAACAAACCAGGAGCTGTGATCAGCTCCAGCAGGCCCTGCTGAGGTACCAAATTCCTCYGAGCTGTCTGAGGCCAGRGCTCGCTGGTCTAGAGGAGTTCAGYGTGCTTTCAARCAGGCTTACAGGTTCACCCCTGCAGTGCCAACTGTGGGACAGGATTAGGAGGATAAAATTTCTTGTTTGAAGAATGATCAAAAGAGATTTTACAAGTGCAAAATATTGCCAGAASCTCAAAGTCAACAAGCTAATGGTGAGTGTCTTCAGTGCGGTGTGTTATTTAAAATTAAAAATTAAAATGAATGTCAGCACTGTACCATGTGTCCACGTGCTGCTGCACACCATTCTTGCTGTCTGAGGAGCTTTATTCCAAGGCTCATCACAGTATCCTTCCAGTCAAAGTCAGTCAGGAGTATTTTATGCTGTATCTGGCCCTTCTTCCTCTAAGGAAATATTTCTGATGCTTGTATCCATGCAGTTTTGAGCTGTATCCATGAAACAATGCTGCTCATCTCCTCCCATCACTAATGACAGTGAAGACTCCCCAATAAACAGGTCTCTGCCCTCACTCCTTCACAGAGAGGTTTTGGCAACAACCAACAAATGCTAAAATGAACCCTGTGTCCACCAAAGGGACTTTCTCTCTTTGGCTCTTGGAGGTGTTGAAAATTTATGGCAGCATTTCCACATCCCCTGAGAACATCAGTACAAGCACAGCTTGACAATGCACTGAGCAAAAAACAGAGATCCGTGTCACCCTCTGCCAAGTCCCCAAGGAGTGGGGCGGAAGGGGCTTCACAGACAGGACCTTCCCTGCTCTCCACACCAGAGACATCCTCAGTTCACAGCCCTTCATTATTCTAGGAAACAGCTCCTTCATTATTCTAGTCTGTGTGCTGCCATTACCAAAAGAGAAGAACACTGGGAGGGACAGGAAGAAAAACATCTAGACTATACCAGTACCCTCAGTGCTTGCTTTCCAGCCCTCCTGGAGTGTGATATTTTTAGGTAGAAGATGACAACATAAAGAAGCGTGAAAGAATCATCACCAGCTAAAAACTGAGAGTACAAACATGCCAAAATCTGGAAAACACAAGTTACCCAGAGGTCTCTTAGGGAAGCAGGAACATTTTAATATGGCTAGCACACTTTCATGTGAAATAAGCATAAGGAATCACTTTGGTATATGAGAAATAGCTCTCTTCCTGATTCTGTGCTCATTTAATGAAGGCAAGGGGCCAGGGTGTGATAACGTTGTGACAAATKAGCTGCATCTTCCAGTATTTCATCTTGCAAAGGAAAACAAGGAAGAGGAATTATCCTCAAGCTACTTCAGGGACACCAAACTGAGATGGGCAGAAAGGAAATCAAATAACAGATCTCCCACCAGCTCCTTCCCAAAATCAGAGCCCATGACAAAGGTTGAGGCTGCTGTCAAGTCACAACATGTGAGAAACCACCCTTGGTTTGTCAATGAGCTGGTAAGCAGAGACAGAAATTCCAACCTGGGAGAAATTACGCTGACTAGAAGCAATTTGAGTTGGAAATGTAGCAGGCAGCAGCCAAAGAGAGTACAACCCTCAAAAGCCATGTGATAGTTTGGCCTGCAGAGGACTGAAACTAAATCTCAGTCTAAATCCTTTTAAAGCTCTAAACAGGTGTTAGAGCCAGGACATCGGCAGGTAGGAACTGGCAGGACAGATCTTCTGACTCATCAGGGGCTGAGAAGGGAAATTTTCATAATGATAGAAAGTGGTCAGAGGCAAAGGACTGGGTGCCAGTTATGGTGAGCTCCCAAGGCGAGCAGCTGGGAAAGGCTTGAAGGTGTGGATAATACTTGCTCAGCACCTGCCTCAAAAGGAGCCCAGAAGACGAATTCAGTGCTTGAAACTGAGCTGAGGTAACAATGCTCTAAGCACTAACAAATACTAGGCCTGGGGACATGGGGAAGAGGTCTTGCCCCTCAGGGCTTCACAAACTTCCAGTTGATTACTGTGGAAACTCAGTGGATCTCCAATGGTGTTTTATTCTGAATCTGCCTGCACAGCCTTTTACTTGAGATTGCAAAGGTTTCCAGTGATCTTTCAGCTCAGGCTTGATGGCAGCCATGGTGGGAACAAGATTTGTGTCCAGCAGGACACAAGACCTTCATGAAATACAGAACTTGCACCCATGCTCCAGATCTCATTCCTGCAGCAAGCAGCCCTCCATGTACCTGGGGGGTACAGTGACCTAGGACAGTCACTGTATGTGATGGGCAGCTCTTGATGCAAGGAAGGATAAAGGACAGCAACATATTTAGGAAGGAGCAATGATTAATTTCAAATGTAAACCTGGTTGAGTCATTTCATAGTGTTTGTAGCTGTCAGCCATAGCTCAAGTGTTCCCTGACCTTTCTGCAATTAATGGATTTGAACTTTACCACATTTTTGTCTCAACCAGTTCAATCCCACAAGGGCTTTTTGGAAAGGCCCAGCTGGTCATGTGGTTGACCACACCTGGGCATCTGCCTCTCAGGGGTCAGCCAGTCCTGTTTGACACTGACAGCTTTGCAGAAAACACGTTAAAAACAACACCCTCTCTTCAAAATACCCTCCAAAAGCCTTCCCCACGTATTCTAACTGAAGGACAGCAACATTTTTGCTTTACCTGTGAAGCTACTGCTCATTTCAGGTACATCATCCTCTTCCTCATTCTCTGTATGCACTATGCCAGCATTTTGCATATCATTGTAAGACTTGGTTCGCTTTGGAGTCGACTGCTTGGAGCCGGACTGCAGGTTTTGCAAAGCATTGGTGGAAGTCACTTTCCCACTGAGGGGCTGGCTTGGAGGCTTCGGCGTTCCATAGTAGTTACCTAGGCAATAGAGACACATTTGCATCTTCAAAAGAGAACAGTTTATAGCAATAAGTTTTCCATTTCATTTTCTTTACAGTTCCATTAAATTTCTGTCCCTCCCCACAGATAAGTATATAAAGAAGCTAACACGTGCCATTCCCATTTTTGSGGGTGCATACTTCATCTCTACAGCAGACACAGAAATATTTCTTGCCTTTTTAGTTATTCTTGTCGAATCTAAAAGGAGAAGCAATGGTTGTATTGTTTAGGTGCACTGAGCGTACATGGCTAAAACAAAAGGCAGTCATGGTGAATAGCAAAACTTCATCTCGTTACATCTGAATTTCAATTAGTAGCCTTTTTACATGTGTGCACCCACACAATGCTGTGGCAGATCTGGAGTGAGCCCTGCAGAAAATAAAAAATTCATGACTGCTATCACCAAGAGAAGTGATGAAAGGCTCGATGGCCTGCTTTAGTACACAGGTTCTTTTAGGGGGGATGTCGCATTTGGAGAGCAAACACTATTTTCTCTCTAAAAGAAAACTTAGTCAAAGGAGAGAAAAGGAAAGATACCACATGGCTTYGTTCAAAGAGGAAATTCAGCAGTTGTGTCAACTTGGGTAGAAGCAAAGACCCAGACCTTAAAGCTAAGCTTGAAGGGACACAGATGCACATGGGGTTAGGCCAACACATGCTCAGAATCCATCACCAGTTGTGAWGGAAACAGTGCAGAGTGCTTGGGCTGCCTCCCTGCCATTTAAGTGACCATAGAAGATACACAGAATAAGTGCATGYTCATTCATGGCAGCACAGCACAGAGGTATTTCAGACCCATTGCAAGGTGAATTTTCTAATTTTTACACAATGGTCTGTTACATACAACAGTTTTATATAAAACTACCCTTCAGATTCCAAGGGTAGACTTAAAAATTTTCCCTATGCCCTTTGACATGACAAAACACAAAGGATGCCCTCCCAAATAGTTCAATTGTGGCAGTAGTGCAAAATTCTTYTCTAAAACATACATTTATTTACATTCTTCATTGATCTCCACATGCTATATATAACCTGAAAGCATTGTTTTTCAGTTTTTCAGTCCATATTTTCTCAGTCACTGTAAGAAAAGATCAGGTTTGAGATCATCTAGGGAACCTGAAGGAGCACAAGTCCATGGGAAGTGATGAGGTGCATCTTCAGGGAACCTGGATGGAGTTGCTACATCACTTTCCACCACATTTGAGGAGTTGTGGCAGCCTGGTAAAATTCCCACTGACTGTAAAAGTAAAAACAAAATCCCTTTCTTAACAATGGAAGACCTAGGAAGAGGCCAGCCAGCTTTACCTCTGAGCCTGGCAGGATACTGGAGCAGCTCCTCCTGGAAGGAGAATCACCAGAACCCACCAGGAGCTGGAATCGCCCTGACTTGCACTGGCAGAGYCCATCTGGGAAAAGGAAACACTAGCAATCATTCCTCCTCTCTGCCTCCTGTGAGGTGAAAAGCCCAGTTTTGGCCCCTCAGTTTGGGAAGGATGGTGAGATGCTTGAGCGTGTCCAGAGGAGGGCAACAAGGCTGGTGAGGGGCTTGGAACATAAACCCTGTGAGGAAYGTTTGAAGGAACTGGGGTTGTTTAGCCTGGAGAAGAGGAGGCTTAGAGGTGACCTTACTGCTCTCTACACCTTCCTGAAGGGAAGCTGTAGACAGGTGGGGTTGGTCTCTTCCACCAGGCAGCACTGACAGAACCAGAGGACACAGTCTCAAGMTACATCGGGGAAGGTACAGGTTGGATAYTAGGAAAATATTTGTCCCCAAAAGAATAATAAAGTACTGGAATGCTCTTCCAAGGGAGGTGGTAGAATCACCATCTCTGGATGTGTTTAAAAAAAGACTGGCCATGGCACTTGGTGCTATAGTCTAGTTGAGGTRTTAGTGGATCTTTAGAGGTCTCTTCTAACCTCATTATTCTGTGATTCTGTGAAGGTATTTTTCACAGAGCAGAGGCCCAAGCAGCCAGAGCAGCTCCCAGCTCTGTTCCAGCTGGAGTGGCAGGACAGCAACACGTGCAGGTTTGTCTGAACAAGGTGTGCTCCAGCCTGTACACAAGGATGCAGCTCCACGGGAGCAGCAACGCTTTCATCTTCTGTTCATCATCTCAGAATCTTAAATGTACATTGATGCATAATTTATGGGGAGAAGGAAATTACTGCTTCTGGAAAGAGCCTCTAATGGGTACGGAGGCTCTGCAAGCAGGTTGCAGTTTCTGCTAGAGAAATAATTCTTATGCTCTAYATACTGCAGAACTGTTTTATACAAAAAGAGGCGGAATGGGGGAGAGGGAGTGCAAAGGGAAAATATAAACGTAGGTGGGCAAAAAAAAAAAAAAAGGATAACTAACCTTGCTCCCATCTATCCTCTTTCTCACGAAGAACAACACTACTCTGGGATTTTGTGGTTTTTTGGGTTCTTTTTTAGGTTGTTGCTTTGTTTGGTTTTCCAGAGGAAAATAAAAGTTTTTTAAGGATATTAACTGCTAAGCAGARAGAGCCATGTGTGTGCCATACACATGAAAATGACTTTTATTTATAGCACTGCACATCACTATTTTATGCAGAAGTTATTTTGGGTCTGTTTTAACTGGTTAAATTCTTAAGGATGGATGCAACAAGGAGGATGAAGGGGATATATAGATATTGATAGTGTGGGTTTTATTTCCCCTGGACAAGAGCAAAGCACAGATGGCACCATCCCTCCTCCAATTAAGGAGAAATGTATGATTATATCTTTGAATTTTGTTCCCCTTCAGTTCCTCTAGCAACAGCAAAGCTGGAGTTCCTACCAGTCCACGGAGAGCTGTTCCTCAACAGAAAAACAGGCTTCTCTGAAGTATTTCAGGATTTCTTACACCAAAATCATGAGTCATTTTTCAAAGCAGCCATGGCTGTTGGTACTAACATTAGTGAATAATTACTCTCTGCCAAGACAGTGTGCCATCTTAGAGGATCCCTGTAAATATAAATGAGCATATAAAAAGAGCAAATATGAATTTGAGCATGGCTCTCCATGTGTGGGGTTTTGRGAAATGTAGCCACTGGGGCTGAACTTTTCTTTTTTCACCACAGGAGGCAGATTAAGCCTGAGTCAATACTCGAAAAAATCAGAGCTCTTCCTTCAGATTYCCACAAGGACAAACAGGTTGGGGAAATAACTGAGCTCATGATGAAAATCTTTAAAAGAATGCTCCAACCCAGCTTCCAGRTGACATGGAAAATGAGAGAAAATGGAAATGCTATCTTTCCCTCATGCTTGCTGCATGCAGTCAGCCCCATTTCTCTTCTCTAAGCAGTTATTTTTGAAGACATGGCATGTGGGCTTGGGCGTGGGAGCAGACACACTATTAGRGGGGACTGGTAAGAATAATCATCAAACCTCATGTTTCATCCTCAACATTGGAAATAGAAAATATTTACACTGTGACTCAGAAATCCAAACATGCTCCATTAACAACTGACAGTGAACAGCCCAGCAAGAGTTTTACAACACTCAGACTTGACATTATTCGTTCAAATTAAATCTATCAATGTTTATGAAGAAACATACATTTAAAAATAGGCTTTAACAGTGTTTTGTGAGCCACTTGTAAGCCCAAAGAAGGGGCTAACTTCATAGCCAGTGTAATTTGTACTGAATATCCAATCAGCTCTAATTATTAACAGCATGTTACATGTGCATACACAAGCATCTGTCATCCCAGAGGATCCCAAAACGTTTTCTGAAGTCAGCACAGCAGTTAGGGCAGGACTCCCCAGGGTGCTGAGCTCAGGTGAAGCTCTGCAAAACTTCTGAGGATTCTGACCCCAACAGGATGTCTCTGTCCCCCAGACAATGGAGATTTCCAGGACAAGACTGCAGGAAATTCTACTTTTCTGTRGAAATGCCAGCTCTGAAGCAGCCARTGTGGCAGGAATGGCAYATTCCCATGTGCAATTCCTATGGGAACTGGGCCTCTACCCCTTACCCTCCTCTTAATCACACTTGGATCCTGCCTCCAGCACCTGAATTAATAGCTAATAACAGCCCACTCGCTCCACAGATGCACACACCATTAACTGAATCCCTCGTCAGCACTTTTCACTAACCATCATTTTATTCAGCCCCTTGGTGCTCAAAACTTACTTAACCACAGCTGAAGTTTGATGGCAGCATCTGCAGCCAAATCCATGACTTAATCCATGCACTCTGAAGCACCACTCAGGAGAGTGCACAAAAATAACAATAATAATGAAAAAACCCAAACAGAAGAGCTATTTGGAATGAGTTCGTTTCTTTTCATCTCCTTATCTTTAAGTGTCGGCAGCTTACACATTTTAGCATCACACCCAGTAATTAGACTTTGGTAACAGCTTATCACAACAATAAGACAAGTTCTCATCATCATAACACTTCCTGCTCTGCCAATTCAAGCAGTGATCACAATCAATGAAAGCAATCCACAGCAGCTTSCACCCTGTCCTGAATCTAAGCAAATTTTCTAAAACTTAAAAAGAAAGTTCTCTTGACTGACAGTGTTGCTTTTGGAAAATTTGTCTTATATTTCAAATAACAAAGCATTCTTTTTAAGTATTCCCCTGATGGGCAGTAAATTCAGCTTAAATTGTTTGCGTGACCTGAAATTTAAAATACAATTCRCAAAAACACACCAACTAGTTAAGTAAAATATCTATGAATCTATTCCATAAAACCCTTGAATTCACACCATTGAATTCAATTCCATCTGGGCTGAAAGGACTCCATCCAGCCAAGATGCTGCTCCTGGAATTAGAAATGCAGAAGAAGAGAGGCAAAATCAAACAGATTCAAAAGGGGAATGGAACTAAAGCAGAGAGGGAGGAGACCACAGAGGCTGCTGGGGTGGGGACAGGGAGCTGACASGGAGTGGTGGAAGAAGGCAGAGTTGCTAACTGCAAGATCAAACAYGAGTTTGAGCATTAATTCTGATGGTGCAACTACAGCAATTGAAGAATGTGCTCCCAAACCACATATTTGAGTCACTTTAAGCTGTAGGTGTTTGCTCTGCATTCTCCCTTCTGGTAGAAAGATGTCTATGCCTGGGACTGGGAGTGCATTTGTGCCTCAGCAAAGGACCAAGAAGAATTTACTGATTTTKTCTGAATTTACTGATGCCTACATGTGAATTCTAATTTTATAAAAATCCCAAGAATCTCACAAGCCTCAGTGCAGCACAGAGGGCCCTGTGTCCATGAGAAGTGCATCTCATCTTCAAAGCCACCACTCTGTGCTAACAAGGACTCCATTAATAGCTCATGTTTCAAAAAGCACTTCATAGCTTTCTGTCTTGTGCAAATGGGTATTTTGGGAAAGACACTCGGAGATAAGCAGCAAAATTAAGCAAGGCCTTGACACAAAGACTTGAAATGCAATTATTAATGTAATTGCTTTATTTTCTGAGACTCAGCTCCCCTTCTCTGCACTGTACAAGAACATAAACAATTGACCCTTAATTTTAGCAGAAGAGCTTCTGCTCATGTAATCCAGCAGGAGTGCTTGTGTCTRATTAGCACAGGATGAATTGGTTCCTGGGAGCAGAGCTCCTGCCATGGTGTTTTGTCTGTTCTCCTCCCAGATCACATTCTGCTACAGATTTCCACATCTAGATGACAGATCTGGCTGCTGTCTGCAGGATTCACCTAGCTGCAACTGCACATTGATTAGCAATTGCCTTGAGGAAATTCAGAGTATCCAGGCAACCAGGAGGAGGCTGCAGATGCAGCAGCTGGATCGGAAGGAAAACAGGCAATGAAGGAGAGCTCAGAGAAATTAACCAACAATATTTACATTTCCTTGAAAYAGGAGATTCTCTGTCAATTTTTGTGGTTATTAATGATGAGGTTAAGCAAAAGATCAGTTTGGGATTCTTGTTAAATAAGTCAAACTGTTACAAACTGCACATAGGTCTGAAATTTAACRTATACTCCAATTAGTGTCCTAAAGGCAGTGGCAGCACAGGARAAAGTCACCCACAGAAGAAATCACTCTTATTTATTCTCATTTTTGCTGTGTTATCACTAGGTGTTGCCACATGCTATTGTTAGCACTCATGTATCCAAGCACATTTAAGGCATGGAAAAATCCTAAACCAAAGCAATGATACTGAAAGTAACAAACAAACAGTACAACCTTGTTAGCATGGACCAGGAGGGGGCTGGGGAGGCTCAGGGTGTTCCATGAGACCAGCTGTGCTACATAAACTGCTATATCCACATTCAAATAGATTAAAAAAATCATAGGGAACATAAATAAACACGTACTTATGTATGGTGTGTGCAGAAAGCAGAAGAAGCAGCTGGAAACACCCTACCTAGCACAGGGCTGTAGGAATAGAGAAAACACCCGGTCAAGCCATTGCAACATGAAACTCTTCTTGCAAATAGTAAAACATTTACGTGTCTAGTCCCACCATGAGGATGTGTCCCATCAGCACCTCCCCTCTCTGGAAGGCAGGGGCTCTGCAGGCAGGGGAATGCTGCAGGCTGGGGAGGCCTCTGCAGAGGAGCTGGGCAACACCAGCAAGAAGCAGCCACTGCTGGGGGGCCCCAAGAACATCCTGAACCAAAAAACCAATGCCAAAATGTGCCTGGACTGCTAGGAACAGCCTTCAACACACCCAAACTACGGTTACACAGTTAATGATCCCCAAAATAACCTGAACTCTAACTTAAGAAGAAAGCAGCTAATTCACCATATCTCTTTTTTGCCAGAGGTGTTTGGGAACSTTTTCCCTGAGGTTTCTGTTTTAAAACACATGAGTGCTAATGAACAATTTCTGACAGAGCTCACATTGAAAAACTTGTTTTTGAAAGTGCAGAGAGAGGGAGAAACCAGTCAGAAACGCTGCAGGAAATTCAAAGCCACTCTAAACCCCTATCAGATATTTGAATATTTGCTTTTAGAGAACAAGAGTTACTCAGGTACCACTTCAGCTGTTTGCAGAATGAAGCATTGTTATCAGATGACACTTCACTACAGCAGCACTCATGCTTAGTTAGCACTGATAATTGTGCATACACACAACAAGATGTTGCCTTTTTTTCTCTACCAGTGGTTTAAAAAATAACAARACAAAAAGCAAGCAAAGTATTAAGAGCCAAAGATAGAAGAGGAATTATTCTGCAGTGCACAGATATTAGTGTGTGGATATTCAGTGTGACACATTATAGGGATGCTAAAGAAGCCATTATGATTTATTGRGACAATCTCTGGTCTGGAGACAAAAATCAGTGGGTCTCATTAAGGTGTTATTCACCTGCACAGGCATCCCCAGCACCTGCCACCCTTCCTCTCCCATATTCCCCTCACATTCTGTCTGCCACAGGCTCAGCTCTCATTTCCAGGTGGGACTGAGCTGGTGACAYCCACAGGCTGCAAAGGCACCAGCAAAAACAATCCACCCATTTTGCTAAAGCAGCTGGGGTAGCRTGGCTGCTGCAGAGAAGCCCAAGGAGAGCCAGCACATCAGATAAATTAGGCTAAGGCATCTTGATTTGAAGCATGTTGCTGAATACACCTCTCTACTTGGGCTGAAATTCAAACTGCACTATTAATGTAATTTATTACAATCATTTAGTACCACAATCGGAGACCCTGTCTACAGYAGATAGCTTTATATACTTTGAGAATGTTAGCAAGTCACCCCATTACATCTCAGTCATGAGACTAATGCAGATTACTTATTACTTCTCTTGGCAATCACATAACACTTGTCCTGAGAATGAAAGATGATGCCTTGACAATAATACTCTATAATGTAATAACCCTTCACATGTTATAAAGTGCAGCACTTTTTCTTTTGAGGATCACTAAGTGCTGGGCAGGCATTCACTCACACAGCCTCACCAAACCCTGGTGATGCAGCCATCCCCATTCAAAAAGCAGCMGCCCTGCCCGTGTCCCTGTGTGCCTCTGCACAGCTCCCCTCTGCAGGGCTGAGTGCCTGAATGCAGCACAGCCCTCCAGAACACCGTGGCTTCCCCTCTCYCCCTCCTATTTCAAACAGCAGATAGCTGCAGGCACAGGGGATCTGCTGAAATATTAATGAGGAGAGAAGTAAGTGTTGTTTTAATATTCTTCAGGCCAGTAACCTGAAGTATAGAGCAGCTACCTGATCTGCCCAGGGCCACTCAGCAGCTGGGGAAAAAAATGGGAATAAAATCTGGAAGCGGTGGCTGTGCTCAAAAGAGCCCTCCCTTGGGGTGCCTGTGAGAGCCTGCAATYCAAATGCAGAAGTAATTGCTAAATAATTAGTAACCTACACAATTACTTCCATGCATCCATCAGTATTTTCTGCCCTGAAGGAGCAGTCAATAAATGCCTGAGACTACAATTACAGTGATTTCCTATCCACCAGAAGACCTAGACGATGTGCAGCCTAAAAAGAATTTTCCTTCCTAATGAGTATTGTCGATGGGAATTTCTAATTGGGTTGAGAGGGTTGTGTGCAGCACACACGTGGGGCACAATCACCAATGCTGGGGCAGCACCACAGCTCTGGGCAGGTCTTCCAGCTCCAGCTGCTGGATTCATGTGATCAACATGCAGCTTTCATCAGGGGAGGAAAGATGATGTTTCTGGGCTTTATGGTTAAAAATCAGGATGCTAAAACCCAAACTGAAAACCCCAGGAATTAAGGCTTGCCAATGCCCCCTCCCACCTGATTACATTTTTTTGAAGCCTTTTGGGTGCAGAACACAGCAGGGAGATGAGAGGTGACCAGAACAGCAGCTGCCATGCCTGCTCTGCCTTCACTGGGATGTGAATCAAAAGCTGCCCAGAGGAACCTATTTGGAGTGCACCAGGAGAAATAATAATGGCATTACAAAGCCCTGCAGGTCAGCAACACCTCTTTTCTCCTGTCAGCTTGCACTTTCTCTTYTTGCAATTAGAGCACTTTCAAAACCCAGGTTGTTCTTTGAAAACCTGATACAATCTCCTACTTTTTTTTTACTTTTTCCAACTCTTCTCTTCTGCTTGTTCTTTATTCTTTCCAAATCAATACTATCTGTATCAGCATCAAAGTCCTGTGTATTGCCCCTCTTCTGATGCCTCCCTGTTTTCTAATCTTTCTCCCCAGAATTCTCTTCAGTAACTGTTTTTAAATGTTTCTGTTACCTCTCTTCTGTAAGATTTTTCCCAGTGACAGTATCCAGGTGACTTTGTGTCCATCTTCTCCATCACCACATGCTGATGCTTACAAGGCCAGAAGGGTCCTTGGGACCACAGTGCCCCATCAGCCTGCTTGAGCCACATGAGCTTGTGGCTGACACATAAAAACTTCCCCATTCCTCATCCCTACTGTCCATTTCATAGCATTCCTCTTCCTTCATCTCTAAATCACTTGAGASCATTAAATCACAAGCAACCCCATCTCTTCAATTGTTCTGATTTCTACTCAGCACAGCAGGTAGAAAATTTATTCCCTTGTGTTGGGTTTTATTTCTCTGGTTTAAAATAAGCCACCACTGATCAAAACTACAGTCAAATTTATCATGGTGGAACACCTATTAAAAAATACAGCAGCAAAATGCAGCAAAAAACAAGTGATAATTAAAATATCTAAGACTGTAAAGCTGGACAATAACAGAGATTTGACMATTAAAAGTCTAACTTGCTTTGTGGTTTGGGTTTTTGGCAGATTATTTTTTATAGACAAAATTGCTTGCGATTGCAGCATCAAGTCTGAATCATCCCATCTTCCAAGATCTAATCAAGATCAACACCATCTTGATCGATACAGCTGTAAAATAAGATTTCCCAAAAAAAGTACAACAAAGCCATTAAGAAATCTCAGAAGGCAGCAAAATAATTTCTTTAAGCCGTAAATGAAAAATGAACTCTATTTATTTCACATTACAATCAAATAGTAATGTGTCTTGATGCATATGTGCACACATGCATCATCATTATTTGCTTTATTCTTATTGATTTTCCTTCCATGGGCCAGCACTCCAGAACCACAATGCACCAGCATCACTGATGTCAACGGGCAAAGAAGCTTCTCAGCACTTCTGACAAATTATTCCTTTAAAGTTCAGGCACTTCTATCACCCACAGAAATGAAATACACATTAGACTTATGAGAAATCAACCTCATCTCCAGCAACTGGAAAGAGCAAGCCATGAAACTTAAACAGTTGAGCTGCTGCTGCATATAATCACATCAGCAATGAAATGACCGTGCTCTAACTGTCCCAGGTGGATTCAGCATTCCCTGAGAACTGATTCCCAGCATGTCCCAGGAGCCAGCTTACAGACACTTACCCATTTTGTCWTTCCAAGTGGAAAGGTCACTAGAACAAATAGATCAGGAAGCAATGGCGAGGCCTTTCAGCTGATCTATTTCAAGCACCACGACAAAGAAAACTAATTTGGTGTTATAATTAGAAACACAGAGAGGAAAAAGCTCATTTTGGAGAAGAGCTGCTGCTGGAACGTTAGCATTGGTGCTGATGGAGCTAATCAGCTCAGAGAAGTGGAAGAGTGAAACCAAATTACACATTTAGCATCTTCATGCAAACCAGGTCTGCAGCTGGGAGTGAGCATAAGGTTTAAAGGTGCCCTTAAAAAGGAGTTTTTAAAGTAGACAAACAGTATTTCAGGACTCTTTCTTCAGACCCTGAACACCAAAACCACMTGTCACAATTTTTTCTGCTCATGTTTGATGACTACTTTTCAAAGACTTTTGGCTAGTTGTGTGTAGTTTGTATTTTTAAATGTATTCCATATTTCTTATTATAAAGAATAATTAGAATAAGGCTGCAAGGATAGGGCTTTTTCAATCTCTCAGGTTTACAGAAAGAACCATTAAACTTCTTTCAAATGGAAATATGCAAAGACTGAGCTGAAGTACACCGGAAGGACTTTCAAACCTGTAAAGTATTTCTTTTCGTTGTCTTGTCAAGAGGTACATTTGAATGTTCTCCTGAGGAAAAAAACCCCAACCCACTCCAAAAAGAGTTTTCAATTTAAAGGAGCTACAGACTGCAGATTTACTTATACAAATCCTATTGTGTACCTAAAAATGGCCAATTTGCCTTGCATTTCTCTGGAGCTGTTTTTGCTCTCACCCTGGTGACATTTCAGTGCCCCTTGGCTGTCTCAGTACTGTTGTTTGCAAAGTTGTGCTGCAAAAAGGATCAACACAATGACCCAAGTGATAAGCAATTATCCAAGAATAAGGAAAAAAAAAACCCAAAAGCAGTGCATCATGTAGCTGCATRGTGACACACAACTGGGTGATGAAGGAAGTGTATTTAGGGAAGAGACAAGGAAAGAGAGTAGGAAGAAAGAAAAACTGAACAAGGAGATGAGCCCTAGTGGAYACAAAGGATAAATGCACACTGCCCYAGTATGTTACAGGATTATATATTGGATTTTCCTGGCCTACTGTTGATCTTTTCAGGCAGTTAACTTGAAGGTAGAAGATGAAAGCACAGCAAAACTGGAATTCCCTCTCTCAGGTTCCAGAGAAAAGGGAAGCAGAGCACTGGGATGGAAACAAGGTCCTAACTTGACTGAGAGTGATGCAAATGTGGTGTTGGGTTAGGGTTGCAGTATTACCAGTATTTGAAGTGCTTTTTCACTGCCCCTGGCTCCATACCTTCATAAGTTCCTACTTCCAGAAGGGTCCCACTTCGCTCCAACTCCAGGAATTCCTCCACAGTCAGAAAGTTATAGTCCACACCAGGCACTTCTCCTTCTCTCGGAGGGCGGGTTGTGCCTGAAAGGAAAATTAGAACATTATCAGAGTTGTTTTCTTATCAAGACTTAAAAGGGACAGTGACAAATTTTCACAAAGATACAAGAGTATCTGTAAAACACAGTTCTGTGAGCCACAAGGGTCAAAAGAAGTTTGAAGTTAGGAGCCCATGTAAAAAGACACAAATTTCAGGTTGAACYGGCGGCACCAACTAGAACAAAACAACTGAGGGATGTTTCTTGTGTTCTCAGAAAGACTCTGGCAAAGAAATCTCTCATCTCTGTGTCCAGAAACACAGCTGGAAAAGTTTGGTACTGGGAATATGCCAGCAATTACTTTCCTGCTGTTAACATTGTCTCTCATACTTCACTAAAACCGCAATTTGTATTACCAGATAACTATTTTCCAGGTTCCATTAATCCTGTATCACTAGCTCATCAAATGTTCTCTCACATCATAAACATAATTTCTCCCTTGTTTCTTCTTACTGTTTTATCTCTATTCATGCTATTATTTTTTATTCAGCATTAAAAAGTACCATGAGATGGTTTTGATGCACCATCCGCACATCCTCACTGAAGAGACAGCCTGACAACTCTTCTCACAGAGTTCACCTACAAGCTGGTTCCAGTTCAGGAATACTTTGAGCAATAAGTCACACTCAGTCTCTCTCTCCACACTCAACAATTTCTGTAGTGCCCATGGAGAACTGTCTCTGATCACTGCCACTCTGCCAGCTCTGAAACTCTTGTCCCTTCTGGCCAATTTACAGCACTCTGAAGCACAGTGTAAGATGAGTCATTTCGTGACTTTTTTTTTCCTAAGATGACTTGGGATGCTGCATTTTAGGTCACTGAGCACAGCTTCATTGATAAGGATCCATTTCTGCTCAACAGCCTTTATTTTCCATGACTCTGGATTCTGTACATCTGAGATTAAAWATAAATGACAGATTTACAGATGGTACAGGAATCTGAATTTTGGAAGAAAGACCAGAGTTACAGAGTTGGAGGTGTCTGAATGCTGTGGCTGAAACCAGTCTGCTGGCTTGGGAATAACTTCAGATACGTGGAAGCCATACCTAACATTTAACAAAGCATAATTTCTCACTTCTGAGGGACTCTTCTGGCCCCTGGGCAGTGTCTTCTCAGTGCATACAACTTCTTAAACCCTTTATAAAAGGACAGAAGAAAGAATAAAGAAGCTGAGCTTCTGAAAACTAATTGGGAAGATTCCAGTTCTCAGAAGTTGAAAGAGCATAAATTTACCATGCYTGCATCTGGCAAATGTTTTCCTCAAGTGCCAGGAAAGCGGAAAGTCTGCTTATCTCCTATTCATCTGAGAGACTGCTCAAGAGGTCAGTCTTGACAGAGTGACACCCTTGAAAGTCTATCACTAGATTAATTTCCTTGATTGACAKCCACTTTCTCTAACATYCTCCATTTCTTSTTTCAAAATAGAAACTYTCTTYTTTATTATTTACCATCAGCCTTCAGAGAGTCTATAAATTCCTGTGCTTTTTTCCATCATTCCTCCTCTTGGAGCTTTATGAATGGGTGAAGGAAGGAGAAAAAGTAAGGAAGGGGATGGAAATAGTGATGGATATCTATACCCTGCTAGCAGAATTACTCTTTCCTATTTGAAAAGGATTCAGTCTTGCATTTTTTGTATTTCTGAATGCTTATAGTAATGCTCCAGCAATATTTACTGGGCAGACTGTAAGAGAAGACAATTTTCTTTCCCAGATCTAGTCCAGAGGAATGCAGGAGCTGCACCTTGTGCCCCTCCCTGCCCCATGCCAGTGCTTCCATCCCAAGGCAGGCAGAGAGGCTCACTCAGGTGCCTCCCTGGCACACCAGGAGCACGGAGCACACACCCAGCAGCCAGGATGATCACAGCCCAATGCCACATGTCCTCCCTGAGCACTGAATTGCCACCGAGGCTGTGGGGACCCTCCCCAGGGCATCGTGTCTGGTGGCCACTGACACATYCCCCTGAACCCGGCTGGGAGTGGGAAGCAAGAAGGGTGAGAAGCCACACCAGTAACTCTGACCAGSGGTATGCTGTAGCTGGCCCATGCCCAGAGCACAATGGAAGTGAGCATTAGACTCTCTAGCACTGCTCATCAATCAGTAAACGTCACCCCCAGCCATGTGAGCTGAATGACAAAGATCGGGACTGTGTTTTCCCAATAACTACCAACACATTGATGAGACACAAAGATCAGGGAACTTGGGGATTGCTTTCACCTTATCTTTTAAAGCYTCTCCTTCTCTTTATCTCTATCTTCCCACAGAGCATATTTATTAATCATTTTTTCCTTCCTTCTGAATTTTTATAGCGGTGAAATTGCAGTCAGCAGTTTACTAGTGCTGGCTGCCTATTTGACATGACAATTATATCTCTGCCGTAATTCCTCTGAGCCATTTTAATGGATCTATTTGTTTCATCTCAGTGTTCTTAATTTCCTGAATATGTTCAAGTCAAAAAAACGCAGCTGTGCCTGCAACACACGCAGAAAGCATTAGGAAAGTCACCACAGAAAAGAAAAACATTGCATCACAGAGATAACATTTGTCACCTCAGCTGGTCCTCAGCAGCAAACCCGGGGAAAACAAAAACTGCACTGGCTGGGATATCTTATCTGGGCTAAGGAAAAAAGCCCAACAAGTTTCCATGCTGCTGTCTGGAGCAGAGATTGCTTGCAGATGCTCGGGCTGTTATCCCGCTCCACATCTGAGCAAGTGTTACCGACTGCGATSCAGGCAGGCAGGCAGGGGGAAGGGAGAGCCCGCCTCCGTTCCTCTTGGAGCAGAATGACAGGCTGCCGGCTGGACACACGCCTGGCAGATGGCATTTCAAAGAGTTTTCATGAACCATCTGGGATGTGTACAATGATTACAAACCACACTTACAACAAAGCCAGAAGGGCTGCTTCGCAAGGAGGGTGGGGGGAGAGGGCGGGCGGCAAGAAAAGGGGGAAGAGAAGAAAGCCAAGAGGCACAAACTCCGTGACTTTTCCCAGGCATAACACTGGGAATAACCAGCACCTTCCAGCCAGAGCCCCTTCACAGCCTGGAACAACTGCTCCAAGGCTGGGCGTGCACAGGCCAGCAGCATCACAGCCTGCTGGCCACCACTGCAGCTCTCTGCTGATAAACTCCCGTTGTAATTAAGTCTCCCATCACTAGCACGGCTTAATTATGTATAAAAGCAAAGTGTGTCTATCCTCCTTCCTCCCTTAAATTGCATTTCAACATCCTTTCCACAGGATGGTCTTCAGTGAAGGAGATGACTACTTTTTATCAGAGCTAACAGCAGGTCAGACCACTGCTAATGGCAGAATAAATTGAGAGCTGTATTTAGCTCAAACAAAAGATAAGATATTCCACTCGAGAAGATGAGCCAATCATATTTAAATATGTTTAGTTGCCTGTCTTGTTTGCGTTGAAATATTAAGTGGCATGAAATCTTATTGCCTTTAGGTACCAATTTAGCTAATTAATTTGAGCTATGTCCGTTGTGTGATTACCTCAGAATTGCTAATGCTGCAACAAGAAGAAACTGGAGGGGAACTGAGTGGCTACCAACTCCTTCTGCACATTTAGTGGTTCATAAGCTTTCAGTCTTATTTGGCTAGCATMTCCCACAGCATACACAGCTAGTTAGATACATTACATTCACAGGGAAATTCCTCAAATTTCCTGTAAACACAAAAGATTTAAGAAAACAAAAAAAAATAAGGCTACTGGTAGCATTGCAGTTTTTACTTTCTCTTGTGGGCTGGGGAAGTAAAACTACGTCTAACATGAGTGGCTCAGATGAAAGGTTTGGTTTGGTTATCACCCCCTAGCTATCTGCATCCCAGTTTATTTATGCATCCCTAATGCTTGTGCCACAGGAGAGGGATCTCATCATGGCCTGGAGACCCCACCTGAGAAACTGCTTCTAGACAAGGTGAGCTTGCCCAAGGAGAGCTCAGTGCAGTACCTAAACTAATTAGAGCTTGTGCACACAGGCCTAGAATAACTGGGCTGTGGCTCAGATGTACTGATGACTATCAGCTACTCTGCTGAATAATTTAAGTGCCCATTTAAAAGACAAATAGCTTCTGCTGTTGTGCTGCCTATCAACCACGCTGACACTCGCCCAACACGAGCCTCAATTATACCATGGCCAGACTGTTAATATCCAACTCAGGGGCTGTTTAGCTCTTTATCAATCTACCAGGCCTTCAAGTTAAGCTGTTAATATTCACTGATGCCCTGCTGCTAAATTAATCAGAGTCTTGCTTATTGTAATCTAAAAATAAGACTTAATGGGGCTGCAGTCACTTCACTTGCTTCCATGTAAAAAGAAAAAATGTTCTTGGGCAGGAATACTGTTACTGAGCACCAAAACCAGCCCCTAGCAAGTCATTTGGACATCACCATTTCAAGTTCAGAATACCTACAACTCCCATTTGCAAAGCAGTAATTTCTGCAAACTCCTTCTCCAGTTCCACTGGCTGGCTGGCASTGACAATCTGGTGAGCCACCAAAATACATCTCATCAAACCACAAGCCATTTGCTCCTCATCTCCACTGACCAGCATCTCTCAAAATGACAGATAATGTGGGAGCTGTACACTCAAAGTAATGATAACAGTTGCTACAACCATATTTTATACAGGCTCAAGCCACTGGTGGTCAGCAGCAGGGGGTGGAACTGCAGTAAATAAGGTTTTAATGTGGAGTGTGCAGGGATGCTCCTGACTCAGGAGGCTGCAAGGCCAAGTGCTGCTGTGGGAGCTTTGGGAAGGCTGGGGTGGGTGGAAGGCAGGGTGCTGCTCTTACCATTGTTCTAAAAAACTGGTTCTAAAAAACTGGTTCTAAAAAACTGGTATTTTTGTTCATTCAGCAAGAAGAGATGGCTCTCATCACCTGCACAGAAAAATCCTTCAGCTGCCAAAGAAGAAACATATTAGGAAAAGCAGCCCCTTTTCCCTGCCTCTGTGTTTGGAGGTCACCTTCTTCCCTCTCATCACAGGGTAATTTGGAGAGCCTGCTTTGGYTCTCCTGCATCTGTCACCTATGGTGCCAGATAACTGGAAGGCAGAACAAACTTCACAGATCTGCTAATAGCAAATGGAGGAGGGAAAAGACAGAGACAGCCTGGTCTGACTCCACAAGAGGGAACCTGATCAGCAGCCAAGCTCCAGGCAGAACTTATCAGCAGCACAGTACTAAAAACAGCCTTATCCACATTCACAAAAATAAAGTGTAACCTGTCTGCAAGAAGACACTGTACACAGAACTACCTTATCTTACTGACTTCTGGGGTCACTCAAACTAAGAATACCTTATTTTTTCCCCAACAGAAGTAAAAGGAATTGTATTTGGACGTTGTTGTGCAGTCCATTATACACTGTAACCCCACGTACCTGTGGTAAGAGGTCACTCATAGTTGTAACTACATAAAATATGGGCATTTCAGACAGGCCCAATCTGTTACAAACCAAACATGCTCAGCTTATAAACACAATTTTCTCCTGAAACCTGAAACTCGGGCAGCCCATTCTGGGATTTTAAATTCAGTCCATCCCTTCTCCAGCCAGCAATAAACCCCAAGAACGTGACAAGCATTCAAGGTGTCTTGGTGGAGGAGTAGAAATTCAACCTGAAGAAGAATTGTCTGCCATTAGAAATTAACTCCCAGCCCTGTTAATGATGCACACACAGGAACARATGCTGATTGACTCTTCCTGGCCACACACACAACTGCAGGAGTAAAAGCAAATTTCTGTCACTGTGGAGAGCAGGAACAACTGATTAAACCCAGAAAAGACCTGACCAAGACAGAAGTGTCTTTCTGCAGACATGTTTCAGAGAGAAATGCATTTCATGGCTGCTGTCTAAAGCAATTTTTCTTCCATGGGGGAGATAGAAGGGATTTTTATAGAAAAGCTCCTTCTCCCACCTGCTTTTCCAGCAAGTGGCCAAAGAAGGATCCCAGRGCAGCAGCTTGTGAGGAGCCCCTCTTGCTCAGAAGGCTGTACCAGCCATGCCCACAGGTGCTGGCAGGCTGACCCTCAGCACACACAGGGGCTGCTCTCCCTCTCTCTGAGGTGCTGTGTCCAGTTCATCTCCCTGCCCTTCCCCAGCAGAGGCAGGGACTGCCCMGAGCCTCCCTGGAGAAGTGATTCAGCCAAGCCACACAGCTCAGCTCAGATTGTGCAAACCCTCCAGGCAGCAAGTTATTTTTGTCCTTTATAAATCTATTTTTGGTATTTCAGTGGCCTTCCCTGCCACCAAATAAGAACACAGATAATCTTCAACACATTTATCCTCGGAGCGCTCTGAGGTAGAGAGAGTGGGTTTGTTTCTGGTTAATAGCACAAGACCAGCCAAACCCAGGCTCTCAGAGGACTCCAGGAACGTAATTCTGGAGAAATCAATGGGATTTAGGAAACCCTACAGATCAGGATCAGGGCCTAACAGATTAAAAGAGACAAAAATAACTTGTTACAGTGTTGGGGCTTTGCAGGCTCATCTGTGTGTGTTGTGAAACACCAGGGCAAGGCCAGGCACAGCCAATTCAGCACGAGGGGTTCACTCCCCACTGTAATATCATTTAAAAAAACCCTGATAATTACCTTATGATGAGAAGTRAGGGTACAAAACCTGCCACACTCCCCAAGAAAGCCACTGTAAAAAGATCTGTTTAAGGATCTATGCCAAATATTCCAACAGAGCATCACCCCCTGACCCAAGTATCACCAGTGGTTCTACTGCCATGTGGCACCTGCTAATGCCGTCACAGTCTCTTCATGTGTCCTCAGAGCATTCATTGGCTTTCTCCTAAGCAAAGAAAAGAGTATTCTGGCACCAAATAAAGCATAAATAATAAATATTCTCAGGTTCACAATAGCAGCAGCTGTAGATCCCTTTCTTTGAGTGATTGCTGTTACCTCACAGACACCTGCAGCCAAATCCCTCTTATTTCCCACGAGGTGGGACACCCACCAAGAAGATTAAACTTCATGAACTAATGAGTTTGCCATTAATCTCGTGTTCCTGGAGTCCAACAGCGTGACATCCACTAATTTAAATTGTGAACTGCTGTTGAAAAAGCAAACTATGTACCTCYTTGGCAAGAATACCTTAGCTGTAACTACGCACAGTTCTATTCATTCTAATATATGGATTAGTGTAATAAAGTGTAATTTTATAAATCAATAAAGCTGTAGTAATGAGATTGCACTGTAATGTTCTGCTTCTAAATACTGGCACAGAAATGAATGAAAATTGCCATTTGTCTAAGTGTGGATGCAACTTACAGAACTTGAAATTAGCTGACAGTAAATTAACAAGGTGATTATATACATGCACTTATATTCCATTTCTCTCACATATACATTTTTAGAAGCTTAGATAATTCTGCAGCCATGGCACACACCTTTATTTCAGAAGGTCCACCTTTCATCTTTGTAAAAATGATCATAGTTACTTTCAGTAGAAACGTCTGTCKTGGGAAAGGTTGCCTGAGGGTGGTAAATTAAATACATACTCTGGCTAATTACAGAGCATCCTGAGTAGCTGGTTATTTTTAATCCTGTAGATCATTCACTCWGGGATATTTCCACTCAAGCCCAGCCTGACCCCTGAGGTGCTTCCACAGGAGTCACCTGCAGCCTCAYCACTGAGGCAGAGCACTGGAAAAGCACAAAGTGGATTCAGAGAATTATTCCATACCAATGTTCACATCTGTATGAAATGCAACAGGACAAAGGTGTGTGTGGGGAAGTGCTTAAAATACCCTTAACTCACAGGAGGCCTGGGATGGAGGGCTGCTCCCACACATTCAGCACTTTTAAACAAATACTTCATGGTCTTATTTAACCCTTCACATTTTAGGAAGTAGTTTATCAGGAGGTATAACCTATCATGCTTTATATCTGCTTTTTTCATGGCTGCTTGCAGAGCTATCTCATTTCTCCAAACTGCCAAAGAGAAGGTGCAGCCCAGCCTGAGCTTCACAACTCAAGGACAGCATCAAACCMAGCTGTGAAGTGGTCCAGCAGCAGCATCCAGCTGCTGAGAAAGAAAACAGCCATTGACTCCTTGATGTTTGGCTGAGGGGCTGGATTAAGACAGTGCAGTATTAAAAACTGCATTTCATTAGCTATCAGATCTTCACGTGCCTTGGTAYAAGTTCTGAGTAGGTTATACAGGAGTAGAACCATAGAATAGATAAGATTACAAATCTTACCTATTAATAGAAATATTTATTCCTAAATAAGAGAAATAAAGATTTTAAATATTTATTTATATTAAAATATTACATTTTATATATAATATTTAAGGAATATTAAATATAAAAATAATATTAAGAAATAAATAAATGGCTCTCAAACCTTTTGCCTGATGTTCCAGACCAGAGGCTAGGAGAAAAGGGCTTTGGAAAAGATGAGGGGACAAGACAGAACATTTGGGACTGGGTACATTGTAAACTCTTACAAGGTGAATTGCCAAGTCACAGAGCAAAGACAGACACAAAACCAGGGAAGTCTGAGCAGCCAAGCTCAGCTTTCCTGAGAAAACTCAAGGGTTTTATAAATGTTATACCCTTCCAATCCTTTACCAATCCTTTTTGCCTGACATGAGGCAGTGGAGGAATTTTCCCATTTGGGGAAAGGCATGCAGTGGAGTTTTGAAGGAGAAATACAATGAACAATAACACAATGACCAATTTTACCAAAAAATAATGAAAACATGTTTGGGCAGTATATGTGACTATTTCAACCAAGAGAAGAATACCCTGACAGTCACATTCCCAAGGCCAGAGATTTTAATTTCTGGGACTGGAAGGCTCCTGCAGTGTCCATTCACCTGGCTGGCATCCCCCATCTTCATGYCCTTTGTTACCACAAAGGTTGGCAGCTCATGGCCCCTTGTCTGGGGCTCCCACCCAGAGCTCAACCTGCATTTCAATCTCCATCTCAATCTTTTGAGCCCAGCTGCCTGGACCAGGTGAATTCCTCAACAGCACCACTACATAAGCTCACACCACTATTGGAATAAAAAAATGCAACTCTTTTCTGTAAAGCTGAATACCAAAACCTTTTAAATTCCACAAAACAAGATATCCTATTTTCTGTTCTACTTCAAGGCTTCAGACATGCCCCTAAGATCAAATACCATCATTAAGCTCATAATAAATGTCATTTCCAACACAGACTGAACACYGGCAGTATTTCAATTCAGCTTTTCTTCAAAAACAATGCTTGCTTTTCACATCTGCATACATATGTGCACATATACCCATGAAGAGATATTCTGCACTTAAAAGCCAGAGTACTAAATTTCAGATTATTTGATGTCCAACAGCTCAGCTGCCCAATAGAGATTTTTTACCTCCTTTTGCTGTTTGCATGGCTGAGATACAACACAATGTGGGTCATCCCTGTTTGGGTGTGATATAAAACTCCTTTTTTGACTTTCGTTGCCCTTGCAGCAGACCTCTAATTTGTAGTTAAAAGTAAATAAAACACCTCACTTAACAGCAGGAAGATCAGTTCATTAGTCTAATCCCTGTAAAATTCCACCACAGAAAGAAAGAGTCATAGAAAACATCCTGGTTTTTTTCCTCATATTTGTTTCAGCGACCACATCCAGTCTACTGAAAAGAAAGAGTCAGAGAGGTTTTCTTCCCCATTAAAAAAAACCAAAACAAAACAAAAAAAAACCAAACCAAAACAAAAAAAACCCAAAACAAAAGAAAAAACCCAACAAAACAAACAAAAACACACTACTACCACCACCCCCATTCAACCACACATCCACAGGACATCAATATAGTTACTAAAAGCAATCTTTTCCCCTGAACAACATACACTGAAAACACTGTCTCCATGGAACACCTTCTCCCCTAGCCCAGAGCCATGAAATGCTATAAAACTAATGGACTTTGAACTGTGAGAACCTCATCACACTCTRGGAAAGTCAGAGTCTCCTGTGGCTCCTCAAGTTTTGGCTCTGCCCACTCACCAACTCTTGGTTCAGATTGTTCTTTTTCCCTTACAAATCTTCCTTGGCCTTCACTTAAGCAGTTTTCCAGCTTCATATTCAATGCTGCCCCCAAAAATTGCAAATGCCTGTGCTATAGCAAGGAGGATGCAGAAATGTGCACTCCTGTAACCATATGGATGCACTTGCTGTAAAACTCAAGGGAAGGACTAGAACAGGCAGCAAAYCTACCCAGCAATATGCACATTTAGGCACTATTCCCTCCAGATCYTGTCCCTCAATTTTACCTGTTCTTAACTGCTACCAATTCCTGCATTTTTTCAATAGCTCTGCATGCAAGGCATGCTTTAGTCCTTCATGATTGCTATCACTTCAGCTGGTTGAAAACATTCTCCTGGCTCAACTTCTGTGATGCTGATTAGATAACAGCTCAAGATGCTGAAAAAATGCCAAACACTGAGAAGCTGATTGGTGTTTGAGTTTCAGATTCATCCCTATTGATAACTGGAATGTTAAAATGTAAAAGAAATCAAATACATACATTTGAAACGTTTTCTTACCTCACTGAAATAAAAACAATTACAATTCTTTGTTATGTAGTTTCTTTGCTASAAATTCCACACCCACCAGCTCTAACACAGAAAGAACTTGTTGTTTTCTAAGCGCAATAGAATACTAAAGAAAATTCAAGTTCCAATACACTCTCCTCACTTTTAATTAAAACATTTCCTGGTACAGAAAAAGCCTACTGGTTAGGTAGWGCATAACTCTGCATCTGTGCAGTCCAAAATTAACTGTCATGTTATTGATAATGTATACAAGCCTCTCCATTGATTTTATTGCTTTTCCAGTTGTATGCAAACAATAAAAACCTCGCCTACAAATCCTGTCATCACCTAGGAGTTTCATAGGATACACTCTCACAGGGTGCTTTACTCTGCTTTTCTGAAGCCAAGCAACACCCCTGTAAAAYACTCCAGTGCTTGGCTTAAATGATCTTTGCTTCATTTCCTCTGATTACCTCTAGCTCTACCTTCTCTCTGGTAAATGTCCCTGCGTAGTCGTTTACAGCTCTGCGTTCACACAAAACAATCACTCCATCACATTACACACTCCATCATTTTATTAGCTTCTTGCAAATAATTTTCTGCAAGTGCCCCAATTTTAGATGCCATTTTAAATTCATTTGCTGGTTTATCAATGCCCTGCTGGTGCTGACTGGGCACCAGACACCACCAGATGCCCCAGGGAGCTGTGACACCAGCAGCTCCAACTTTCACTGCGGTGAGTAATTCCAGAACATCTCCAGGTCCCCACCACCACTGGTTTGAGTCCAACACAAATAAACAGCACACAATAATTATCCTCATGCAACTGTCTGGCAGCCCAAACAAATGAGCTGTTCTTTGTCTTGCCTCCAATTCCCTGCAAAGAAAAACACCACCAGGTTTTAGCTGGCAGTTGTGTTGGCATCACAGAGAGGACAAGGAAGAAATCCTCAACATCCCAATTACCTCCTCAGCTTAGACATGGTTGGTGGAGGGTGCAGTGATCTGAGGTGTTGAGAAGACAGTTTCCCCAGAAATCTGATTTCTCATGCTGCTAGATCACTGCATGCCTGGAAAATGAATGCCTGGAAGCACACAATCAGATCCAGGCTTTAGAAAAACCCTGAGATGATTTTCTCTCAGAAGTGTCTGTGTGTTATTTGACTTAGAGGACAGTCGAGTGATTACCAGAGATAGACTGCTCTTTTCTTCAGCACAAGAGTATCATATGACAGATAAGACCTTATTAAAAAAAATAAAGTTTAAATCTAAACTCCAGCACTTATTTTCAAAGTGTGAAGCATTTATCCTTTGACAGCTGTGTTGAGTCCTTCAGAGGAGAGATGCAGGTGAAACCACTCTGCCAGACAGATGCTGGTACAGAACTGATAATGGGACTTGCTGCAAATCACCTGCTCAGTTCAAAGCACACAAGTATCCCAATTGCTTCAAGACCAATTTCCCTGATTGCTGTTAAACACATGCTCAAGCTTTTGCAGGATAACAGCCTCGGGGCAATAAATGTTTTGTGGGAAAAAAAGGAAAAAAGAAAAAAAAAAAATTTTGGTTCTGAGTCAGGACACTGCTGATTTAAGGTGCTCCCTACAGCTGCCCGTGGCACTGGTGGAGGTGACAAGGCTGGAGAGAGCCAGGGATTCCATCTCCCAGCACCATTATTTAAAAGAAATATTCTCTCATCTTGCCAAGGATGAGTTGCAGAAAGGCAAAAGAAAAAAAAAAGAAATCCTTGCTACCTCTGCCACTGCAGAATGAGGGTGAGCAAAGTCAATGAACGAGACATCATTTCATTGGAGGCATTTTAAATATTTAAAATAAAAATAAAACTAACACCCCAATCTKCCACTATACATCGAAAAACCTGGAGCAGGTCTCATCAGTACATCTGCCTTCAAAGTACCTCCAGCAAGGTGGGAAGATGAAACTGTGCCTGTTTTTCAGAYGGGCTCTGGAGGCACAGAACAGCCAAGCTGGCAGCCCAAGCCCAGAGCCGATTAGGAGGGCAGCAGCAGAAGGTCACTGGTGTCCCACAGCTCTGTGGCTGGCACACAATGTTTGGGAGTTAAGAGCATTACTGCTCTGGGATGCTGATCTGTGCAGATAAACGTGACAGGCCTTGGTGATGGCTTCATCACAGGGAACTGCTGACTCAATAGTCAGGCATAATGGCAAGAGCTGTTTATGTGCATACATTGAAAAACAACAGATGACTTCTGGAGCAAAACACATGGGGAAAATTCTTTCTCCAGGCAATACAAAAGAGCCAAAGTAGCTAAAGCACTTTCCCACAGTGACTGTGCAGTAAAGTAAATTAGGGCTCTGAACAGCAACCATCCATTATCCCATGTATTTTAGCAATTCTGAGATTAATAACTGGAAAGGGCCAATAAAACAGTGTTAGAAGAAAACACATATCCTTTTGATGAACTGCCACTCACTCCTTTCAGACCACTTCATACCTCAACAGAAAATCTGAAGTTTGAAGCATTCACTATAGCATTTTTTCTACCACTACTGCCATTTAAATTCTGCTTTACACTTTCTAGATGAATGAATCACATTAATTATTTCTTTTTTCCCCTCTGACTGTTCAGCCAAATTAGGCTACTTCTAGAGTTGAAGGGGAAAACGCAATCATTAACGCTTCCAAACACCCATTTGGCAGAAAAACATGCAGAAGGGAAGATATTCCTGTGAGCTGTGAGAAATCATTGTCTATCACACAAATACCATCTTCTCTTTTATTGTTGTAGCTGTCTTTCACCTATACAAATTTTACTTGAGATGGGTTAAGACTGTAAACAAGTGTATTTGAAAATCACAACTCTGAGACAACMTTCAAAACAAATAAAAAGTTATTAACACTTGTGTTGGGAGCCAATTCTACWAKKYTAGAATTGTAAAAAAGCTTGGAGAGATTCATTCATCTCTCTTCTAACTCTTATCATTTCTTCCCAGCCCTCCATCAAACACCACAAAACTGTTATTCTGAGAGCTGAAGCTGATTTCCTGGATCATTTTACTCAATGGGAAATCTCATTTATTATTGAAAATAACAGAAACTTGACCTTCCCTGGAGACTTTTACAGAAGTTCAGACTGGAGGTGAATTTGTCCAACCTGCATAATGCAAGTCAATTCCTCCCAGGGTAAAGCAGCTTTCAAAGGGAACGAGGCTRGTAGAATTGACCCTTTTGTGCATAATTAATGCAACCATTGATCAGCCACAGCTTGGATTAGGAATTTTTCTGAAAGATAAATGCACAGCGATGAACTTACACACTTTTAAAAAGTCAAACTTCGAGAAACATGCTTTGATCAATGAGAGGCTCTTGCTGCCACACCTAAGCAGGTATTTTCCATCCMTGGCACACAGATCAGGGTCATTCAGAAGGAATCTTCACAGCAGACAGTGGCAGCTGTGACTCTTGCTGTCCATAGAGCCTCTCTAATGGACAMGTGAGGGATTTCCTGGTTTATTCCCCACTTGGTGTGTGCAAACCATTCCCAGATTCCCATTAGGATCAGTGGGAGCACGGAGAGTGTGGCCATGAGAASACACAATGAAAGCTCAGGAGCTGAAAGTATCCACAGGCTATCTCTGGTACTATTTCATGACCTTTAGCTTACCCTCCTCATCTCATTGGAAACCATGACTACAAGTTMCCACAATGTGTGAATTTACAAATAACAATGAATTAATCTAGAGTGGTATACCTGCTAGTCAGCTTCCAATGGTCACAATATTTATAGAACTGGGTTTATAAAGCTGCTTATTCTCAGACATCCAGTGCTTGCTGTTCTTCCTCCCAGGCCTAACAGTAGTGCAGAGGAAAGCGAGTAGTTTATTTTGTATACTCTGTGTTACACAGGCCAGTAACTTTGTGGACTGCTGACGGCACCTGTTTACATCCTGACATCCTATTTTCCCATACACCATTCCCATGGAAAGGACTTCAGATTCCCAGGATGATATTTAAATGTCTAGTTAAAAACTACACCACTTACAGGTAGATTTTGAGAGAGCTCAACATCAAAAATTAAAGTTTGCAGGAGGACTGGCTCTGCACTAGCAGTTACAAGTGGTCAGTGGCTTTGAAACCATGAAGAGCAGAAAAATAACACTCCCTATCATGTCTTTCATGGATGATGCTTAGGCAAAGCTGCTCCTGCCTTCAGGTAGAGGAATGGATTAAATTACCTCCTTCAAGGTCTCCTCTAAAGTTGGAAAATCACAGGTGCTGGCAACACTGTAATCATGTAGCAGAATTTTCAAGAGGACAGTGCTGCTGTAAATTATGTCAGAGCTGTAAGGTSTGCTGGTAGAAGAGGATTTTTCTTTTCAAAGGTATCCAAGCCAACTCATTCATCTGTTTAGAGCAGGCCTCTTTTAAATGAGTTTTTACACAGTGCACATCTACACTGCAGTCACTCGAGGACAGAGCTCAGCAGCCAAGTATTTATGGATTCGTTAGGGCAGGTGCTGCATCTTACCAAGGGCAAGAGATCATGTGTCTGGATTATGAGCAACACTCAGCTTCAAATCCAGCCAAGGACCTTTACACACCTGTGATCAGCACAGACAGAGCCACACACTCAGTCACAGAATATCCCTGAGTTGGGAGGGATCATCGAGTCCAACTCCKGGCCCTGCACRGGACACCCCAACAACCCCACTGTGTGCCTGAGAGCATTGTCCACACCCAAACTCTTCCCCCAAGATTCTGGAAGCCCAGCAGGGCTGGGAGAGGAATGATCATGGAGGAGGGATGGAGGAGGGTGCAAGGTGAGACTCACTGCCGGAGCAGCACTGTTCCACCCAGCCTGGCTCTGCACACTCCAGGATTGTATTTAATAAATTGAATTCATACATTTTATATCTGTATATATTGTTATACAATCATTCTATATAGAACTGTTATATATTGTCATATATAACTCTATAATCAATATGTTTGGTATAAATAATTACAGATTATCYATAAGGATGAGCCCTTCACGACAGCAGCTCCAGTGACCGATGGGGACCCCGATGATCCCCCTGGCCCCGCTCACCTCCAGCCCGGGGAGCCTCACACCTCCACAGGCAGCCTTACATAACCCTGCCTTGCAGATTAAAGGTATAAAAGTTGCCGTTCCCACCCAGAGAAGCGCGGTGCCGGCTCCCAGCCCCTGCTCMGCTCCAAGCTGCCCTCCCCGAGCCCCTGCACATCCCCACCTCCGGCTGCTGGCCAAAGGGATATTCCATACCAAGGAACCCCATGCTGAGTATAGGAATGGGGGAGTTGGYCAAGAGGAGCTGATCGCTCTTTGTGGGGCTGAGCCTYGGTCAGCAGGTGGTCAGCAATTGCATTGTGCATAGTTTGTCTGGCTTGAGTGGAGGATTTTATTCCTTCCTCTTTTGCTCTCATTTTCATTAAGATTAGTGTTATTATTATTATTTTATTTATTGAAATAAATTATTTCAATTATTATTTTTTTCTTATCTTAACCCACRAGTTTTACTTTTTCCTCTTTTCCTCCCAGTCCCGCTGGAGGTAGAGGAGAGTCAACAAGCARCTGCATGGCACAGCCCTTGGGGCAGCACAGCCTGGCAGCACTCAGCAGGCTGAACTTGGATTTAAACAATACCAGCTGATTTTAAATTATATTCTGTACAACCTTGCAGACAGCTGAGGATGATGGTTGTGGTCCAGGCAAACGAAAGCTGGCAACACACAACTGAAAGAAGGTATTTAGAAAGAGTCGGATGAACCAAAAGGCCCATGTTCTGCAACTCTCAGCTTTGTACAGGAATGCAGTTCCTTGGCTTAGCACATCATGAGACCATGGTCATTCCATTCCATTCCATTCCATTCCATTCCATTCCATTCCATTCCATTCCATTCCATTCCATTCCATTCCATTCCATTCCATTCCTTTCTCATACCAGTTCATACAATTTCCCCCTCTCTCACAACCAGGGTTTCAGTCCCTCTCTTGGACAAAAGTAGGTGAGATCAGAAGGAAAAAATTCCTGGTTTTTGCATAATTTCACTTATGTCAGATTTGCCCCCAACACATATCAAAATTTTTGGAGCATGTTAGCTGTTAAACCTCTGCTAAATTAGATTTCTCTTCCTCAGCTGCCTCTACCCCACAGCAAGGCAGGGGACAACCTCTGTCTCTCCTGGAGACTGAAATTGCATCATTACAGGTGTTCCTGGTACCCTTGGCGCACAGGCAGCACATCCACAAGAGTCAATGACTCTATCTTTCAAATGAGTAGCTGGGACCTTGGGATAAAGTCCCAACCTTCTCACCAAAGATGGATGAGAAGTTCAGATGGGGAGACCCGTCCCACATGGTACCATAAGGTCACTTCTGTCTCCTTTTTCCAGTAAGTAGTAATGGCTACACATGACACCAGTTGCTGCACCCTCATGATCTGCTTCAAGATAAACTTCTTGTCACCAGCAAAGGAAATGGAAGGCCAAATCTGTCACACAGACTGCACTGATTCWTCTGCAGGTAAGAAGCAGGACTCATTTGTCAGGTCATCCAGACATGAAGGTGTTCCTAGTGGATGAAGCCTGGAAGGTTATTTTTTTTCTGCTTGGAGAACCCGAAGGAAGGGCAAAGCTGGTTACCTCCCTCTCTGAGAGCTAGCTTGCTTCACATGCAAAGATTAAGAGCAGAATATAGAAAGGTTTGCATGATGGGTTCATATCTCAATTAGCAATGTGCAAGAGAGCAGAAGAGTTATGCTCATCAGAAAAAAAGAAAAAAAAGTCTTCATCACTCACCAAGACCTTCCTAGGGCAATTTTCTAACTCTTCTTCAATGCAGTTCCTCCCTTACTCTGTGCACATCCTGACTTTGTCAATGCTGATGTGTGCTGTAGAAGTGAGCCTGGTSTGCAGGGGTCAGTCATTTCCTACACCCCTTGCTCAGGAGTGGAAAGAGTTTGTCATCAGACAGCAAAGTGCTAAAGACCTGTCACCACTCTCTAAGCAACAAGTTTATACAAAGCCTTGTATGAAAATCTTCCTGCCCTTGCCCCTCTCCTTGTGCATCTCTCAAAGGATATGCAAATAGTTAATACTCAATTACCTTGGTAAAATTACACATCTCCACTGCTCTGCATGTTTCACCTCTTGGCTCAGTGAAAACAAGCAAGACATCATTGCTGGAGTCTAGGTGCCTGCAAACATACAAATAAGGACCAGTAGAGCAGAACARGAATGCATTACCCTTTCAAAGCTCTGCTGACACATGGGTCTGGGCTTCATTATCACCTCTGGAGTTTACAGCAGTGTATGCTATAATTAGAAGTGTGTCAGAACTCAGAGAGAGCACTGCAATCATCACTRGTCTCTGCTGGCATGAATGTGATAAGCAGCAGAGCATGAGGCAGAACTTCTATCCGAGTTCTTAAACAGGGATGAACTCTCACCCTCTTCTCCTGTCTGAAAAAGATCATATGGAATGTTTTAAAGAAATCAGGCTGGTTCATTCTGCAGAAACCCTTGGTTAATGCCAGCCTCCTGGCTTTAATTCATGATGTTGCAAACAGGGCAGGGGGTAAAAGGAGGGAGAGCAGACTGCAGTGAGAAAAAGGGTTCAAAAAGGGTTCCGAACCCACTAAAAACTTAAAGAAAAACAACAGCAAAAAGCTGACCTCTCACACGTCAAGTACCATTTTCATAAAGGATTAAACATGTATTAAAGGTTTTTATATAACTGTACTAATAGAYTGTTAAATATGTATACTCAAATGTTTCCTGGAGTAGAACAGCTCTGCAGGAGTCATTCCTCACCCTTAAATATTCACAACATTTTGGCAGACTTGCTAAAAGTGGAGCCCACATATCTTATTTTTTTCTTTTGTTGCAGGAACCTGCAAATCATTCTGTGCTTGTGCATTATTGATATTATCATGGCTGTTTGCTAGCTTCAGGTGCTTAATAGTTTTGCCAAAGTGCATTAAACCCAGTTTGTAACAAGCTTTTACACAACTGACATCCCAAAGAGGAATTTTTTTATGRGTTTCTTTAACTGCTTAAAGCCTGATTGCACACACTTATCTCTCACCACTGGAAGGACTATAAAGCTAAAGTGAGATTTTATATCCCCATTTCAGGACACTAAAAGTATGGTGCTGTAATAGAAATGCTGACATTATTCAGTAATGGTGGTGCAACCTCTCTACCATAATTATGTACAGTTGGAGATAATAAGCCCTGCTGATTCAGGAGAAATCTCTGATTGGGCTGGAAGATGGAGAAGTGCTGGATAATCTGTTTCCTGAGTGGCAACAGCAGGCCTAAAGAGCATCAACCGAGGAGCAGAGGTGGTGAGGAAACAACAACAGAGTCCGATCATGACTCCCCAGAGATGCTCTTACTCTTTTCRTTGTTCATATGATTGCAAGAGACCTAAAGGACTCATTCAGGACTTGTCCTAAARGGACATTGTGACATAAATCTGGAGGAGTGAGAAACACCAATGGCCAGGAAATATTTAATTACATGAYTGAGACCCAGTCAGGAGAGCACAGAGCTCTGATTTCCAAAAGAACTCTGTTTATTTCTGGCCTTTGAAAATCCAAAGCCCTTGGAAATAACTCATGTCCACCAGCAAAAATGAAGAAAAAAAAAAAAGAACAATATCTCAACATGCACATGCATATTAAAACTGAACARTCTGCAAAAAATTGCCTTGAAATCTCTGACATATGGAAAAAAGCCCAATTAGAACGGTTTCRATGAGTAATTCTTTTAAAAAAGAGGTATAAGGTCTTTCCCTTCTTCCACCTTTATTAACTTTGCTTTGGGAGATGGTGGGGAAGRGAGGATCAAACAAGACAAGAATTTTGGTGAAAACTGTTAATTCAGTTCAGTGTTTTCCTGTACTGTTTCTCCTACCATGTTGAATTTTTTACATATTTACACTGAATTTCCTATTAAATGATCATCCTCTCAACAAATGCTTGTTTGATTGAGAAAAAAAATTCCAAATGCATCACTATGACTGGTTCTAATTACTATTAATAAATACATAATGAACATTGATAAGATTAAGAAACTCTTCCAAAAAATTTGTTACTATTTTCCCTCCACAGCTGGAACTCCAAATTAGCAGTAATGCCAGCAGCTATTAATATTCTCAGATTAACAAAATGCAAGCAGATCATACAAGGATGAGCTCAAATTTTCCAAAATAAAATACCTGGGCAAATATTTAGCCCAAAAGAAAAAAGTGTAAGTCAATATTTGTTTAGCATGGGGTATTATGGAGACAGAGTGGGAGGGAGGGAATGTATGAAGGCAGTGGAGCACAATGTCCTTACCCATGGCATGGGACAGAGCTCTGAGTGTCACAGTGGTTTCTTGGTGCTGATGATTTTTAGGAGCATGGCTCCACATCCTGGCATTAGGTAGGGATTTGGGAGAAGGGCTCTCCTGGCAGGTGATGGGTTCAGGGGTAAAACCTCCTGGGAGCTGATGGAAGCAGGATGGGACGGCACCTGCCCGARCATCACCCAGACCCGCGCTGCCAGGGCAGGGACAATGGTGCTTCCATTGCTGATCCCAGCAAGATCCCACAGTGCCCCACGCACAGCAGCAGCCTCTCCCCTCCCTGAGGGCAGAGAGCCTGGTCCTGGCTATAAAYCAGCCCCTGTCTCCATCCCATCCTCCCCAAACTCATCCCACTCCTCCAGCACAACCYGCAGCTCTGTCTGGCCAGCTACCTGGCATCAGCCACTGCTCTGCAGGAGAGGTCAGGGAGGAAGACACACTTTCTGCTTGGCTTCCCATTTGTCTGATGCCCCTAGGCACTCACAATTTAATATGTATTTCTTTTTAAAGTAAGTGGAATTGAAATAAATCCATACTGYTCGCCAGTTTCCAGCTTACATAATCACAGTCAACTGTGCATTCACAAATTCCTCCCTTCTCTGCAAGCTAATCTGACAGTAGCAGAGGGGGAAATAATCTCCTGTGGCACTGTCTCGATTTTCCCGGGAAAATAAAATGCCTTCAGTTTTTAATGACTTAGTAATGAATTAAACATTTTGAAATCCATAAAGGAACCTCAATAATAAGATCTCTAAAAACTGCAAACACAGTCAAAGCAAAGACCAAAAAAAAGGAAGCAGAAATATGTTTGAAATTAAGTGGAGACAAATCACAAAGACACGGATGTGATGAAGCAAGGCAATAGGGGCAGCTAGGAGGGGAGGGAGAATCCATTCACCAGCCTGAGTTCACCCATTCAGCATCCACTTCCATCTGATCCTGAACAAAACAAAGTTACTGCAGATATAGTTTTCTCCACTTATCCAAAGGACCTAGCTGGAGTTTTAATATACAGAAATATCAGAGTTTTCAAATCTTTTCTTTGAAAGTTGATACAGGCACCCTGGTTAAATGCGCAAGTCGATGACTCCACCACACTGGGAAGTGCTGAGATCCAGACATTTGCATGGCTTAAAATGGCTGCAGCAGTTCAAGGCTTCTGTAACTTACTGTGCACAACACCACGGAGCACAGAAGGGTCTCTTTCCTAGCTATACACTATTTTAAATTTAACAAAGCCAATGTAATTAGTCCCATGAGCACCCCTCCAGTAACAGCTTCAGCTCCCAGCACTAGTGAGCTGTATGCTATGCAGTAATTATGCTACCAAGCTGTCAGAGCCTCCTTATCTGCATGCAAATTAGTTCATATGCTATACATCTGCTGTAATGACAGTATTAAACCAAGAATTTTATAATGAAGCCGTCCTCTTTATAGCAACATAGCACAATTACTTTATTAACATATTGCACATCTATGTCTGTAACTGCTCCCAGTCAAACAGATGAATTTTCCATTCCCCCATACAGCAAGATCTTCGCTTCTCTCCCTGTATCTGTAAATAAACACAAAGAACGGGAACAGGAATCTCTAAACTACCTCCGTACACCACCACTCCTCCATTGTTCCTGGCGAAGCACCGCACCGAATGCCATTAAAGCGTGACAAGGTGAACGAGTATTCCCATAACGCTCCCAAAGGTTAGGAGATGAAACAGCGATAATCAAATCAGCAGCTGTTTGCTCCCAGCCGTGCCATCAATCAGCGGCTCCTGTCGCCGGCGGCTGCTGCACCGAGCGGCGGCGGGAGGGACCCGGAGCCCCCAGCACCGAGCGATGCCGGGCAGAGAAGGGAAGGCGAGGAAAACCTGCACGAGTGGGCAGCGAGGACCTGCTGCCTGGGAGGGTTTCTGCCTGGAAAAGGCGTGCTGGGGGCAGCCCCACAGTAGAGAGCACTCGGGGGATGCGGAGTGGGAGCGCCGAGCGCGGCTGCCGCCCGCCCCCGCCCATCGCATCCTCATCCTCATCCTGCCCTCCGGAACACACAAACACACCCAGCGCTTCTCAGCACCAGCCCTCCACCCCAGACCTCCTGCCAGCGCTGGTGCTGGGGAAGTTTGGTGGCTTCCCAGTCCAAGAGCTTCTTCCCAGTTTCTTTTTTTTTTTTTTTTTTTTTTTTTTTTTGAATACTTTACTAAGGTTATTTACGGTAACTAACCTAAAATAAATAAATAAAACTGATAGAGGATTTCATTCAATTTCCCTGTGGGCAGTTGATGAGTTCTTCTCATCGTTATTTTGTAAGCAACTGCTCAATTCTTCTACAATTAAAAATAAAAAAATCACCAACCAACCAACCCAAAAACCCACRTAGAAAGGTATGTGATCAGCTCTAAACCTTCAATAGATCATTACATCTATTTCTCAGTTTAGGTTTGTTTTTAACCTTCCAGCTCTATTACCCATGGGTTTGCACCCCAATCTTACTGCAAGATAGCCAGCTGCCTCTGCAGGGTGATAAGGAAAGGCCATTTATAATAATAGGGAGTATCAATTCTGGGACCTTATTCCACTTACTTAAGCTGATGACGGTTATTTATCCTTTTGACCAACTGATTCCTTCTTTAAAATAAAGAAATTCTATCTTGGGAATGGAGCAGTTGTGCTTCCTGGGCATCCTCCATGGGCAGGAACAAAGACAAGTGGAGCGAAAAAACCCAACAAAAAACCTTTTCCCCTTTTCATGTTACATTTCCCCATGCACCAAAAGGTGTGGATAGGTCTCTGGGAAGTTTCAGCACTACTTTGTTCTCCATGCAAATCACCCCTTTCATCAATTATCTTAAAGCCATTTATAAACACAACTGCCATTTCAAAGCCACAAGGAGATAGGTGAGAATTACCACGGACAGCACAAAGATGTTCAAATACTAAACAAATCCAAATCCTCTCTTAAAAATCTATATTTACAGCCTTATTAAAGCCCTGAGTACTGACACCACAGTGCATAAAACAAGAAACAAAAGAGCTAGGGAAAGGCACAGAGCAATGCCTCTTTCTCCCCTACAAAAGCTTGTTTTATTTTTGTCAGCATAACCTGTAGTTTGCTGGGTTTCTGTGAGATCAAATATTTGATCAGTTTATGAAAGGGATGATATTATGTGTTTGCCTGAGGGAACAGGGTCACTGGATTTCATGACCCCAGAGTTTATTCTAGTGTTTGGTTCCCATGAGAAAAGTACTAAATTACTGTTTTCCTGTGGGAGAAGGGAACACAAAATCAGAATATATCATAGTCCTCCTGCAGCTACTAACAAGATCTTCTGTAGCCTTTGACACCACCTCATGAACTAATGCAACACAAGGCACCTTATTAGCACTCAGTGGGCACCCAACCAAAGGACTGAGCTTTCRGAGCAGCCACTCGGCCAGATCTGCTGGAGACCTCTTCTACTGCTGTGCTGCCACTGAAATCTCTCCTCTGCTGCTGCTGACAAAGGTGAAGTCCCCTAATGTCCCCCCATTATCTGCGGTGGAGCTTGGTCCTGTCCTGGGGTGGCATTGATGTCACCCAGCTTTCCTCGGGCAGGGCAGACCCCTCAGGCTGAGCCAGCGCTTCAGGCTCCCCGTGCTCTGGGCCACCAGGCACACCCAGTCAAACCAGGGCACTGCTCAGGCCAGCAGCCACCTCATGGTGAGCCCCAGGAGCACCAATCTACCAGCACTGGCCTCAAAGGCCTTCTGGAGCATCAGCCCAGATGCAGATGTTTGCAGTCGGGTGAGATGAGTGCTGCCTCAGAGCACAACCCACTCAGCATCACCAGCCCAGTGTCACCAGCCTGGCCCTGAATTTTGGTGTCAATCCCTCCTTACCACTGTAAATCCCTCTGTATCTCACCTGACAGACTCAGCTTCTTCATCCTGTWCCTGAGACTGCGTGTCCACCCTCCTCTCCCTCTTCCATCTCCGCTCCTGTGTCTCTGGACACTCTTTCAAACTTGGACAGGTTTTTTATTTCAGATTCATTGGTGCATTCTCCATCACCTCCCTCTCCCCAGTCACACATCCATGATCTGCCACAGGACAGTTCTCTCTCCACCTAAGACAGAAGCACCTTCTGCCATCTCTTCCAATCTCCAGGTTTTTTCCAACACCAGAATCAACCATGAGTCTCTGGCTCTGCCTTTGCTTCCTTACACTTCTGTTGCATTATTAAAGAAGAAATTCTGCCATCAGCACACTAATCTGCTAGGAAATAAAACCACATGAAAATCACCTGCAAGGTGTGCTATTTTAGGTGGGACTGCTAATGTAGGTCAAGTATTATTTTAAAAATTCCTACTGAAACATTTTGGAAGGAAAATCTCCTCTGGGTTGCATCTGTGTTTATTAAGATGTCTCTTATGGATTCTGAATTTTGAATCTTCCCACTATTGTTTTTCATGGAAAAAATCACATAAGCATATGTAATTCTCACTGTGTAGGAAGCCAACTCTATGCTCACAGCTCATGCATTTTGAGTGATATTCAAGAAAATGAAAATCACGGTTTGACATTGAAAAAAAGAGTAAATTTTGACAGTGAAGAAACACCCAAAGCACTTGAGAATCAGCTCAGGATCACTTCTTGATCCTGTTACAATTCTGTCTGCCCAATTCACTGAGATAAGTATCATGCAGGCTTCTGCTATAAGCAAATCTCCCCAAAGCCCATTCTACCCTGGGCAGCCAGTCCTTAAGAATTTAACAGTTTTCCATGAAGCTCTGSCATTTTGTCTCCCTCATGGTAGCAACACTGATGCATCTGGGAGCATCAAGCCACAGAAATCCTGCAGAAACACCTTGAAATATTGAAATACTGAAGTGACCTTGTTTTTTAACATATTGTAACAGACTTCATGTGTACATGACCCACATTGAAACTTAGTGTATGGGCTTTTTTCTTTCTTCTTTTTTTTTTTGTTAAACATTTGAGATTGCTATTGCTCCTGAGCTGAGTTTAATCATTAGAATATTTTAATTTTGTAATTAAAAAATATGGAAGCCAATCCCAAACTGGGAGTAAAATGACTGCACTTTATAAAGAAGAGCTCTGACAGGGGATAAAGCAATTTATTCACTCCTTCTTCCTTCACCTAGAAATTAAATACTTCACAAAAAATCATCAGCAAGACAYTCAATTTGTAGACTCTAATAACCTTGGCAGTGTCCTTGCAGAGCAGAACAGCTGTTGAGTTGATGGGCACCATGTCCCAGTAGGGAAAAGCTACAGCTTTCTCCACTGTAAATGCTGTGGTTTTCTGCTCTTCAGGCACTCCTGCTTTGTGCCTTGCTTGCCCTSAACAGAAATATTGCCACTGACATTGCTAGCTGTTAACCTGAACAATTGCCCTGTTCTGGCATTTGTTTTAAGCGTATTTAAATCCCAGCAAGCAACTCCTGTTGCTTTCAAAAATCAAAGYAAACAACAACATGTGAGTTTTTCTGAGATTTTCAAAATCCAGCTACCAGCATTCAGCACTGACCAGAGCCCAGCWGTGCTGCAGCACCTCACTGCAAATTCCCCCTTAGACCAACTGTGCAATTAAATATGGTGAAATAAAGGAGGAAAACTCATTTCTCCTTGTCTGTGCATTGGGCTAAGTGCATTCACACTCTCCCTTTCTGCAGCTCACCTTCTAATCGTAACATCTTCCTGACAAAGGCTTTACATGGGTCTCCCACCCCTCAGAAGAGAAAGAAGAAAAGAACAACAACATCTTCCCTGGGCACACTGGGGAAGCCACCAGCCTGCAACCTTTGTGTGGTGCCTCTGAAATCCTTGCTCCTGCTGTGCCTTCCCAGAATGGTGTTTACAGCAGTGGGCTGGGACAGTAAAACAGTGTCAACCTCAAAAGATCAAAACCCATGGCTGTGAAAAACTGGTCTGGGCCTGTGATTTCCAAATTCCCTTTATCTGCTGCGGTGTGTGCTCGATGCTTTGTACTGTTAGCAAAATAAGCAATGCTGAGAAGAGGAATTTTGAAGGGCTTCTCACATCCTATCAATAACCATCCCCAAAGGGCAATCCTAGCTCGTTTTTCCTTTTAATCTTGCCAGAGAAGAAAGGCAGCTTGCACCTAGCAACATCTCCCAGAAAGCCATATGGCTCAGGATGCCAGGGACTGTTCTTTTCCCCACAGCTAAACGAGGCTTTACCAGGTACACGACACACAAAGTTTGTCTACAATCCTGCTTCCAAATAAGAACACATTTTGGTAATTACACTGCCAATTAGATTTTTGGTATCTCACATGGTGCAAGGTCAGGCAGAAGACACTAGGAAAGACAGAGACTTAAATCCAGTTTTATAATCTCACTTCTAAGGCCTCCAGGAAGTTGGATTATTTTAGCAGAAACCTGAGAGGGAAAAGCAACAGTTCTGCTATTGTTTATTACCTTGTGTGAAGTGATTAATACAGCAGTTTATTGTCTCAGTTGCACAAAAGAACTATGTGCCAACTCTTCCAGCTGAGCAAAAAGCACCATGTTGCTTWGAAATTAAAAACAACATGGAACAGTGCCAAGGGTGAAAGGTGGAGAAAATCCAAACTTCCCTCAAGCAGAAGGAATGAAAAAGTAGAGCTGTGGCACAAAATCTCTCTCTACCTTTGCTTCTGAGTTTACAAGAGAGTTGTGGTAAACTCATTGAGAGCCCAACTGACAACCATTAGAATAATAAAATCTTAAGGGGTTGGAATAGACCTTAAAGATCACCTGGTCCCAGCTGTGCYTGCCATGGGCAGGGACATTTCCCACTAGACCAGGATGACCAAGGCTTTATTAACCTAGTTTTGAACACTGCCAGGGGTGGGGAATCCACAATCTCCCTGGGACCTGCTCCCAGTACCTCACCACCCTCACAGTAAGAATCAGCCCAGGTGTGGATCACAGAAAAGGAGAAATTCAAAGAGAATCCATTGAGAAAATAAAATCTCTTTTCTAAAAAGGGAGATCTTTAAACAGCCATCAATATGAGAGCTTACTAAGTCAACACATTCCCTTGTCTCTTACATATTGCTATTTTATGTTGTAGAATATCCACTGACATCTCATTCCCTCCACCAGCCACCTGCAGTGTTGGCTCCATCCCTCCCACTCCTGTGCTCGCAGTAACACAGGTGGGCAGAGGGGGTGAGCAGCCATCCATGCTGCACTGAGGTTTCCCAGCCTTCTTTGTCCATAATGCTCTAAAATCCAAGGCTCCTCCTGGCAGCTAGTGGCTTGCCAAGGAGCCAGGACCACCAGCTACTGTCCAACAGGTTGTCTCACACAGTCCCTTCCCGTCTCCATCAGTTTGCATCATATCTTGTTGGCAATCTTGCATATTGATTTCATGCTGAGTGTCTGCACATCCAGCACAGCTCTGACCTGTGACTAATGTGCCCTTCTCAGGCTACCCCACACTAAACTAAGATTAAAAACCAGTGAGAGCTCTAAACCTGCTGRCCAACATGCACAAGCTGTCCTCTTTAGCTTTAAGTTTAAGCCATGCTAGAACCAACAGCAGTGGAACTCCTCAGCTGTTACAAACTCACACAACCTTTATTCATCACAGCCCATCTGGAGATGCAGAGGCCATTCCAGTCTGCTGAAGCCCTCTGMAGCTTTTCCTTCTTCTGCACTGGTGCACAGAAAAATTAGAAAGCCTCTGGTTTAATAAAAATACATGCACTGTAACAGAACATGTTTTTGCATCAATATAGGAACTCAGCAGGAAATAATAAAATACTAAAAAAAAAAAAAGAGAGCGCTTTTAAGTGTTACAGCTTTCAAGTCTGATTGCACAGCTCTTCTCTCAAGTCTAGAGGTGGGCCTCTCACAGAGTAGGTAAAAATTTCCATGCTTCAGTACCATGAAGCTCTTGTTTCTTGAGCTCTCTAGGAAAGCTTTTTAAACACCCAGCATCTAGAACTGGATCTGTGCTCAGTGCAGCATAAATCCACACCCATCCTGTCCTCAGCTCTGACACACTGAATTTTGTAAGAAAAAAAGAGGATTTCCAGCTAACTGGGTGATATTAGAAATATGTCATGTGGAAGATTAATTTATGGGTAGAGAGCAGAAAAGGTGAACTTTCTTTTGCTGGACATAGAATTTTCATTTTAAGCAGAAGATGTCAAGCTCAAAGTTTGAGCTTGTGGTGAGATGGTGAATTCAAGTATATATGATAAGTGTATCTCTGTTACCATGACCACATACTTTCTATACAAATCACATAATTTACTGTTCAMAATCATATTTAACAGAGAAAGGCCAATCTTCTCTGAAATCTAGGATTGATTTACATAATGCACCTTTGGAGTCCCTTTTTAATGTGCTAATTCCTGTTAACACAGAAAGATGGTGCAGGCACAGATTTAAGCTCGGTACATTCTGCTCTGCTCCCCCTAAAAGACTGCAGCAGAACTCTCATAAAATAGCAGAACTCTCACAAAATAGCTATTTAGGAGCTACACGGTGCCTCTCTGATCAGGAGTCATTGTGGAGAGATAACCTGTGGATCATGCAAAACTCACTGCTCGTTTGCCCCTGTRAAGGCTGGGAGGAAAACAAAAGGGGCTGGTGACAATCCTGCAGCACAGGCAGGGCTTTGGAAGCACCTCAAAGGATGCCCAAAGGTGCTCACCTCCCCCTGCACCCTGCTGCTCCTGGAATTCAGTGGCGCTCGGGCATCACAGCAGAAACCTTGGCACCTTGTCCTCTGCTCTGACTTCTTCCACATATGTTGTCTTCAAAAGGCATTTTAAGACCAAAGGATGAGCCAAAAACCTGGGGGAGGCTTTTGATCATTCCCAGCATGGAAGGTCTTATGTGGCATTCCCAGTTTCTGCAATAGCAGGAAATACAGCAGTGCTGTTGCCATTGTATGTCTTTATATCTAAAGAAACATATGCTCAGAATTCAAATGAGAGAATTTACACTTTACATAGACTGGGTTTTCTTTAATGTTTYGCTTCCTCCTGTCCTCTCTTCTTCAGGTTTAAAGGAACCCCTCCTTTAAAGCAATATTCTATAGGACACAATCCTATTCTGAACTTTATGATGTATCATAACTCAGTATATTAAAATGGCTAAAATTCTGGAAAAGTTATAAAAGAAACTGGTACTGAAGTTGATCAAGACTATAACCTACACTCACTAGGCAATAATTTATGGACTGCAAGAGCTACTCAATCTTCCATGTTTCTCAATTATTCCCAACACACAGTCCACACAACAAGATTAACATAAAATCCAGGCAACATCAGAAAGCTGTAACTGTTTACAATAAATCAGCCGCTTCCCCTTCATTAGGCTCTGCACAGTTCATAGCATTTCCTTTCTGGAAAAATCATGACTAGTTACTGTCTGCCTTCAGAAACAAAACTATCAGTAACATTTCCACGGGGATCATCTGAAATGGATTTCTAATAACGTGCAGGTTAAAAGGTTTTCTTGTTCTCCCCTTTCTGCATCCAGCATTCAAACTTTATGGTCCCAATGACACTATTAAAGGCACATGTGTTTAATAACAAAACTGGTAAAGAAGTGTGTCTTAAAACATATAACTGCATGTTTAAATATAGAACAGACATGAACTTGGGCACTGCTGTAACACAGAGGAACAGGTTCTATTTATTCCCCCAGCAGCCATCCTAGAACAGGAATAACTGACACWGCAGATAAAGGCTCTTATCCTGGCCTGGCTGTATGTAGCACTTCATCAGCTTGCTTAAAGGCACTTTGCTAAAGCAGAGATGCATTGTTATCCCTGTTTTACAGAAAAGGAAAAGCTCCCCAAGGTTACAGAAGAAGGTCAGAAACACATATCTGTAACCACCACCTACACACCTGAACTGCTGTGCTTTGCCCATTAAGCCACACTCCAAGAGCTTCATAGATTGAGTATTGTGTTAATCTTAAATGCAAACATTTAACATAAATATAAACATTTAATGTTATGTAAACATTTAACTTGGTTTCTCAACAAACCTAAGAGAACTCACAGTATTTTACCTCTTAAGTTGAATTGAATTAGACCAACCTCTAATATGCACAACACTGATGGCCCTGATTTCTTTCCCTAGAAATGCAGGGACTCACAGCATTACTTCTGCATAAATTTGGAGGAAAAACAGATGGCCCTGATGCATCTCACTTAAACAGGAAGACCAAGAAATATTTCAAGTTCTGCAATCCAAATTTAGGTAATGCTTGCTAAATCTCAAGGTGGAAGACAAGAGAGAGATTCCTGAGTTAATACATTGACATCAGCTCAGAGCCTTCTCATGGAGGAATAGCACAAAACACCATGACACAAGTTAGGGTGATGCATACAGCAAGCCAGAACCCACAGATGAAATGTCCTGTATTTTCCTGTGAGGGAGGTGASACCCAGAAGATATCCCATACCTCCATCACAACAAAACCTGGGTTTTGGATAACATTGCCCTCCATCACATGAATTTTGGCCAAATGAGCTGCAGATGGGAGCCCTTTCTGACCTCCAAAGGCAGAGATACCTCAGACCATGTCTGATTAGAAGAGTCCAGATTAAATGTTCTTTTCAGTGACTGTTTTCACATACCTTGACTCCCACTGAACTCAAAAACATCACAGCTCTGAGTGCGGGGCTGGCACGGCCAGGGAGCCAGGCTGTCCCATGGAGGTGGCTGGTGGCAGCCAGGGCACACTGCTTGTCCCATGAAGGCTACCTGCACTCCTGGCAGGCACGAAAAAACTAGCAACATAGTTTTTTTTGATGAGGCAACTCAGACTGATTGTGTGGCTGGAAGTGACAGACGGAGTGAAAACGCTGGAACGTTCATTCCAGACTGGTCCAAGGGTAAGTGCAGCCCTTATTTACAACTCCCTGTTTCACAGCTCAGCCACTGAGGCTAGCCTCAAAACTTCACACAATTATCACTTGGAGGTCTGCATTTTTTAGGGGGGTTTATTCCAAAATACAGCAAGAGGAACAAATGAAATGAATAAGCAACAGCTTTCACGGAGGAAGCAACTGAGAGCCGCTTGTGCCAGACGTCCCTGCCCAGGCTGCCCTGCCTGGCTTGGTGGTGACAGCGCGGAAACATAAAATGTGACTGCATTCCCCACAAACTCACATCTCCCACTGCGAAAACTCACACTGACAGCACCAGGGCACTCAGAGGAAGTGGCTGCAATGTTAGCATTCACCAGGAATCATTCCACAAATAATGGAGCTACTGTTCCCATTTCCAGCAGGAGAAGCATGTGGCGCGGGAGCACCTACGCTGAAAGGGGCTGCACCAACAAAGGCAGATACAGCACACACTGATTTTTTGATTATTAAGGGTGCTGTWCTGGGAAGTAGTGGGGAAATAGGGCACTCTGGACGCTCCAGAGATCAGATTCTATTTTCATGGCTAATTTTATGACTACAGTAAGGTATTTAAGCTACCACACCCAGCGGTAACTAAGGTTTACACAGTTTACCGAGGTCAGAGAGGATTTGTCTCAGGAATTTCTACATCCTGCAAACAATCCCACTATTCTGAAAACACCTGCATAACTGTCATGGCAGTCGACCAAACAACAATGTTTTTTCTCCTATACTAAACAATTTCTGACATACTACATTTTATCCAAGAGCCAGAACACTTTTTCAAAATCAAAATCACTACATCTTGACAAAAGATGAGAATGAGAGGAAACACCTTGGGCAATCATCCTCAGCAGACAGGGACTGGGAGAAGTGGAACAACCTCTTCCCATCACACACAAGGAATTTCAAGTTGAAACCTTTTCTTTGGAGAAGGCTGAGCAAGAGCAGACAGTCAGAACCTGCTTGCAGCAGAAAAACAGTCTGCAATCTCGATTACAAAGTTGCTGTTATGATACCATAATACACTTTTAAAGCAGCTCATTACCAATTTATTAAACATTAGGGCTTCTTTGAGACTGCTGGAGAGTATTGTTTAAACTGCTATTTAAAAGTGTTCAGACTCACAGCATGGATAATTCATTCTTATGCCAATACAGATACACATATGGGTGGTGTGGAGCTGTATTACAGCTCTTTYTGAAAAAGTGGTTTTGCATGCAGAGTAAGTGTGCTTTCTCACATCTGGACTGTGAACTAGATAAAATAACTTCCAAATAACAAACACAACTTACTGGAGCASTAAGTGGTACTTCTAAATAAACATAAATATTATTCTGACAACTGGATACCTTAGAGAACAATAAATAAAGCCATTAATACAGACAAGCAGGCATGTCTCCATGTTCCAGGAGATGCCAGGCCATCACCTTTAGAAAGGGTCGTGTGGCTTTAGAGAGAGGTAACAACCTCATTAAAGCCTTTAGTCTGTCTGGAGATTTTCTCATTTGTTTGGGCTGAGATGAGTTTTTTTTTTCTTTTTTTTTTTCCCTTTTCTGAAAGGATTAACAAACAGAAGAGGAGCAGTGCTTCCTTGTTCAAGTTCTTATTTTTAATAAGAAAAATAAATATTAATTAGAATACAAACCAAGAGCAGTCCTGCTGAAGTGGAAATTCTTTTTTCAGAGACTGGGTAACCATGGAGTAGAAGGTTGCAATTAATTGACTTATACACCAGGAACCTTCAATAAAGAGTGGTCAGTTTGAACTTTGGGCTCAGTAATGAGCTCTCCAGTTCCCTCTTTGACAGAATGAACCACAGCAGTGCTGCATGACTCCAGTTAGCTTCATTTTATAATTACAAGTCTGTTCTTTACTATTTTTCCCCAGCTTAAATACCACTTTTTCAAAGCGATGCTAAGGGAAAAAAGAAATGGAACCAATTTTAATGAACTCATGCAAATATAAGCCTGGTGAAATGAAATCACAGACCTAAGCAGAATACTGCATTGAACACATTTGTATGTTTTATGCTAAGCTCATCTAAATTTGAGTAATTGGACCTAATTTGGCAATCTGCACAATCCGTTTGCAAACTTCCACCACTGAATTTTAAGTATGAGCCTGGAAAATCATTAACATTTTTATTTATCATGGTGGCCCCAATCCAGCACAGTACTAAAATCTATGTTTGAATGTTTTGAATGAGGTCTTAGCACATGCACAGCATCCAAGAGTTATCAGGAACTCTAATTGCAGAGAAAAGTCACTGATATGTTCAGATCACATAATTTTAATCTCAAATCAATCTCAAATCTCTGAAGCTTGAGACTGGGAGCCTTCTTCCAAAAAATCCACGATCTTTATTCCTCCTCCATGCCACACTATCTGAAAAACATTCTCCAGATCAGAAAAGTTGCTCTATTGCTTTTCATCTCCACCTTTTCTTCTTCTCCAAGAAATCCTCTTAGCTGCTGTTTTCCCCTCGTGCAGATGTTCGCCCAGTGCTTTTCCTTTCAGYGTGCACCTGTCTCCCCTGAGCAGTGCACAAACTGGATGTGCTTTCCATGCTCCAGGAGCAGGGTGGTAGCACCAACCCAGTTTATTAAAGGCCAGTTCTCCCATAATCTCCCCCRCAAGTGTTTTGGCTGCAGTGAGGGTTATTTTTAATTTGAGTCTCATCTTTGCTCAACAAAAATAGGTCTTGAACTTATAAAAATATTCTTGCTCCTTAAGATACTTAGTAGGAAAGAAAATTGTTTCCCATTCAACTGTATTCATTACCTATGTTTTTTCCTGAAGGCAGCTCCATGAAGAGAAGCCAAACCAGCCTTTTCCAGGTGGAAACTGCCAGTCTGGATTTGGGTCAAAGCCTGCATCCATTGCAATGGGAAGATTCCAGCAATCCCAGGAAATTGCTCCAACCAGGGGTGTAAGCAGCCTACAATGGCACCATGAACCCTCTGCACACAACCAGAGCAGCACCCCTTGACTGTGGCTGTGTGTCAGTAAAGCCATTTTAAATCACAGGTAAAGCCAAGATCTATTAAGGCAGAACTGTGCTAGATCACATGCAAGTTTAGTTTCTCTCCATGTGTCCTCAGGAAATGTGTTAATTGCTCACAGCTCTAGCACAGATTTTCAATACAACTGCAAGATGCAGCAACACACGCTGAGGGGAAGATCTGATTCTTTTCAGAGCAGAACTGAGGGATATTCAGTACATTTCAGCATTATGGCTTTACCCCTTCTCAAGCCTCCTTGTACCACCATTTTTCTCCCACTGGCTGCACTGGATCCTGGGCACCACCCATCACTGGCAGGGCAGGATGCAGCTCAGTCCCACACTTGGCCAGAAAGCTCAGCTGCCCTCAGGACTCCACAGGGGCAATTCTGTGCCAGGACAGGCTGCTGGAGGCTGAGTGTTAACTCCTTGTCATGATAAGCAAAATCTGCAGCCCAGCATTTTGAAATCACACATCCTCCCTCCYCCATCTCTATCTCGAATCAGTTCCTTATACACTGGATCACAAACTGCTGCCACAAATTAGATTCCATACTTTTGTAGGCCATCTTAAGGACTGTGACTTGAAGCAATGTGATTTGGGCAAGAATTCAGAGGAGCCATTCCTGGGGATTTCCCCAAATCAGAACTGCCATGCATGGGATTAATTTTGCTCCCTGGACTTTCACAGTGTAGTCAGTTACAAAAGCCTGCCTTTCTTTTACCATTGTCATGATATTGCTGTACTCAGATTCTCTCTAATTAATCTGAATAGTAAAAATCAGACCTTTTATTTTGCAACAGGAGGAAAATTTAAAACTTATTCAGCTTCAGCTCTGACACATTTAATGCAAATTGATGCTTAGGTGGAGAGAAGGCCCTGGTGGAGAAGAGCACATGCCAGCCCCATCTGTAAGAAGACAGGTCATGCACAACAGCATCCCACAGACCTAGGTCTCTTTAAAAGGCATAAACTCACCAACCAAACCAGGTTTTATGTTAAGGACGTGCTGTTCTTTTGACCAGGAGCTAGCAGGCCCTCATGAGATGGGTGAAGAGGAAATTACCAGCTGCTCAGACAACACCAAATCCAAGAGCCTATCTTCTTTGAGAAGCCTTTCCCTGTGACTGCATGACAAGCAAAGTTCCTACACCTTGACAACCCATTCACCTCAGCCTGCCAGCTTGTAGAGAAAGAGCTGTGCTGGCATTAAATTGGGTTGGAATGGAAGATGTCACCAGAACTGAAGTTTCAAAATGCACCTGAGCAACAGTGCTCTTTTCACCACTGAAAAAGAGAAYTGAGAAGAAATAATGGGGCTTAAAGGACATAGGAATCACTAAAAGATAATTGGGCAAAACCCATTTTTAAGTCATAACAAACATGACTTAAAAATGACAAAAGTCATTACAAAATTTGGTTCCCTGTCACATCTGAGGAAACTGAATTTCACCAGAGGCATAAGCTTAAACCAAGTATGTTGCACTCCCTCCAGCTTAGGCTTGGGTTTATCAAGCTCTGAAGTCTGATCCTTAAACCTGATCCAAAATGCTGAGAGGCTCTTCCCTGACAAGGGCTCAGTCAGGTGTCTTTATTAATCACAGCTAACAAAYATTTTAATTCTGGGACCTTTGGGAGGAAGGGGCAGAGTGGGGCTCTGTGTCTTGTTCCACACGAGGAGATGACAACTGAGATCTGCAGTGCCTGGTAAAAATTATATGCTGAGATCCACTGGGTGTGCAGTGCAATGCTGGTGCCTTGTTTTGCTCTATGTTCGATGCATCTCCAATGTTATTTGCAACAGCTTGGTGGAACGACAACAAAAAGAGGTTTCATTCCCACAGGACAGCACTGGCTGACCTCTCTCACTACTTCATGTAATTCACAGGGAGCAACCACTAAACAGGAACTGAAAATGCTTTGCAGCTTTTAAAGGGGACTGAATGGCACCACAGATTTACATATAGATAGCATTACAGAGAACAATGATGYTGATTTCTTCTGCCTAGCGTTTATCTACCTGGTTATCCTGGTAGCCAGAGGATGAGCCTGCAACAGGGCAGTGCTGAATTCACATCTCTGTGTCATCACCAACAGGTCACTGCACTGGCATTAAAATAACATTAAAACACAGTGTGGCCAATGAAAAGAGACAATGAAAGCAAAATGCATAACTTTCAGAACAATTCTACATATGAGTACCTTACTAAGACTTTGCAGAGATCTCTGATCTGAATTTTTAGTGGAAAGAGGGCTCCTGTAAGATAAAATGTCACATTCTGAGGACGGGCACAGTGGGGTTTGACCCAAGCTCAGGAAATCACTGCATCCCAGAGGCCCCAAAGCAGTCCAGATACCACCAACACTGGCAGACAGCAGCCCTAGTGCCTTCAGGGCATGCAATAGTAAAGACAGCTGTTCTGAATCAACATCATCTTAACACATCTCAGAAAGCTTTCTGGTTTCATTGCAGTATATGGATGGGGTGATATTTTATTTTATTTCCCWGCTATTCAAAGATCTTTAATAAAATATAACTAAAACCCTCCCATTCTCTTAGGAATGGGAGTGATGTTTGCAATGAACTCTGTCATAAGAAGGTATGTGTCAGGGAAAGACTGGGATATTTCTAGATCTCCAGTCTCTTTATGCAGCTTAATGCTAATGAAAGGAAACCATTTTTTGCACACAGTGAAAGGGAACAGATGGTGTCACAGTTCTGCTGTGGAATTTAAGCAGAGTGACAACCTATACAGCAGATCAACATCATGGGTGAAACTCTTTTAGGTAGTCACATGGAGGGTTTGTTTGGGTTTTTTTTATCTGCTTATTACTATCCAAAATCTTGAAAAGCTTTTTCTTTCTTTTTTTTTTTTTAATTGAAACCTAGGAAAATGGTATGATAACCTCACCGTCCTACAAAATGCCAGAAGACACATGAAGAGCAGTATTTCAAATACACTGTGAAGGGACAGCTGAAACACAGCACCTCATATTGCAAACTGGCTTTCCAATCATGTATCCATCCAGACACAGTCACTGGCTAGGAAACCAGTGAGGGCTTTAAAATGACACCACCAAGCTGARAATCACTGCTCTGTCTGAAAACTGGTCCTAGCTTTAATTATGCCTGCAAGGCAGATGACAGCAGAAYAGGGATTTGTTTTTCCTCATTTTTAATAATTTTATATTTTACACTTCTAGTTTGCAACATTCTATGTGCAGTTCATCTCACTGTTTCATTTCTATGTTCACCTGCTTTCATCTGGGAGAAAAACAAAGGCAAACAAAAAGCAGATAAAAATCATAGCTGGAAATTTACCCAGAAACGGGAAAATTAAAACTGCCTTTCTATGAAATGATATGTTGCTGCTGTTGCTTTTAATTTGATAGTTGAATTTTTTTAACCCTACTAATAACTGAGTCACTCATGTTTTCATGTGGTTAGCCTAGCAGAGGCATMTGAATCCCTACAAAGCATCCCTCTCTGGTGAGACAGCCCATAGGCAACCTGAAGTTTCACAATTTTTACTGTTTTCCTTCCCTCAGATTCCTTTCAGCTCGTTTCAACTGCCTGCATGGGTATTTCAGAGTGCATACCTCTAAAAGCAACAGATGACATGCTCATCCACTCCATAATTCACATTGACAATAGCCAATCTCTGCTCAGCCCATATCCCACAAGAAAAGGGATTAATCAGGCACTGACATGCTGAACAACAAAGCTCAGGCTGCTGGGTTAGGGTTTAGATCCCTCCAGAAATGGCCTGGACCACTGCACTCTCTCTGAAACCCTGGAAAACGTTTGCACAATGACACCCCCATATTCCCTCAGGGATGAATKATGTGCATCCAGAGCTACCCCACTGCAAGCCTTATTCTGGTTTGTACAATGAGATGGAGAAAATCAGGTTTTAGATACAGCCCATATTGGCACATTGCAATTTACAGCATGCTCAGTTCTGGCTGKGAGAGCCAACAGCAATCAGGCTGTGAAGCCCAATTTTTGTATTCAGGTGTGAGTTTGTACAGATGAGGGAAAGCAGAGCAGCACAAGCACCCCTGAGCTAAGTGCTCTGGTCTCCAGTGGGTCAGGATACCCAATGTGCTGTGCTCCCCCACATCTTTAAAACAGCAGAGCCTGAAACTAAGGTTAGAATAAGAGATGCTCCACCCTCCAGTGCAGGTGACAAACAGCTTAAAATTGCCCCCAWTTAACCAGGATCTCGACCTGGATGTATTTGTGGGGATAAAGCAGAACTTCCTCAAGCAGAAGGGAATGCCAGAGCTCTCAGAGACCTCCCACAACACAGGAGCCATTGATGCCACTACAGCAAACCAGCTGCGACYCCAAAAGTGGCAACACTTAAAGCAGGACTGCACATGGATACATTTGGGGCAGAAGCACTGGAAGTGGGGAAAAGTGGGGAAATATCCACAGCGAGTGAATTCCAGACTCATTCATAAAAGTTCATAAGGTGCAACCTGCTGATTGACACGTCKTGCAGGGAGGGACAACACCTGCTGACACTTCCTTGGAGGAGAAATGGAACGCTCGGGTTTTAAGGCATTTACAGGGCATTTCTCAAACGTGGCAGGTAAAATCACTCCTGTGCTCCAGAGCACCCAGGCTCTCTCTGCAGAAACGCAGGAGCTATTCACAGCGAGGGTGAGGGGCAGAGGCAGAAAGAGAAGAGACTGTCGGTAAATAGGGTTAATCCCTGCAGGTAATACCCTTCCCGTTAAATTGTGCAGCATTTTCCAGTCTGCAGATTYTCAATCCCGTTTAACATCTCTCTCACGCTGCGAGCAGACACATGGGAGCTCCCCCTACCCCCCCAGCTCCGCGCCCCTTCCCCAAATTCTGCCAAGCTGCTCTTGCAGGCAGCAGCCAGTTAAACCAAAGGCTGCTGGTACTACCCCGGGAAGCTGTAGGGGGGCGGGTGAGCCGCACAAAAGATCTCCACACAAAAGGCCATCCTTTTCATCCTTCTCCTTCTTCATTTTCTCCAGCTGAGCCATAGCTTTATTTAATCAACACTTAAAAATAGATGCAAATGTGGGAGGGGGTAGGGATTGGGGGGGGGATGATATGGGACAACACCTATTTTAATACAAAGAATCAAATTTGGTGGGTGAGGGGATGTAGGGAGCCTTCAGCTCTCATCTTCCCTCTGCTTCCAAACGAGCCCTCTAACCCGCGTTCCCAGCGCTCACAGAATCCATGCAGCATGCTACAGATATTTCCCTTTTTTTTTTTTTCCCTCCCCTCAGGAGGAGACGTAAAGGGCTTGACTCCGAAAGGACAGCGAACATCTTTGCATTCCCAGCAAGACCCGCACAGCACATAATCATATGAAAAACATGGCTGGCTGGTGCATCGACAGATGCAACCGAGAAACGCCAGACTTAGCCTTATTCACGGCAAAATTAAACGGGGAGGAGAGGGGGAGAGAAAGGCAAATAATTGTGGCTGTGTAACATGGCTGCACAATTTTCAAAGCCTCCCCGACTGCCAGCTTGCAGGGAGCAGTGAAAATGTGTGTCTGCTCCAAAGGGAGCTGTTCCTGCCACCCCTGCAGCACAGCCCGCTCATGCCGCGCTCCATCCCGGGGCTGGCACGCTGGCCAGCCAGCCCCAAAGCTAAAAGAGTTTACCTGATCAATGCAACTTCACGGGAGCCGGAGGTAGAGGGATCCTAGCAGAAATGCAGCAAGGAAGAGAGAGAAAAAAATCTGCTTGGATCCTTCTGGCAGTCCACAGCCTCATCTACATGCATCTGAGCGAGCCCTTTCCAGCAGCTGCTTCTTTTATCAAGCCCACAGGCACAGCAAATTAGTCCGGTTAGACAGTTCAGTCAATGTGGGCTATTCACGGCGTGGCTGCTGCAGGAGCCCAGCTTCTCCTGTCCCCTGTCCCCGGGTAGGCACCCGCCCACCTCCACATGGCCCTGGATAAACACGGCTCTAGCAGCACCCACTGCACGCACCACATGATCCTGACAATCATCTCACCGGACCTCTCGCTTCCCCCCAGCCTGGGGAAAAAGGCTAAGCCCGAGAAAGGCTTTACTTTAACGGGAAAAGCTTTCTTTTTCCTTCCCTCTCCCCCTTCCTTTCCCCCCCACCCCTTCCTTTTTTTGTCCCCTTCCCAAGCAAGGAGGGGGAAAAAATAAAACTGAACGCAAAGATTTGAAGATGGGTGATATCTTCCTAATCGACTCAGTTGGGAAAATGAAGTGTCTGAAATGAAGAGCCATTCAGACTTCTAATAAGCACAAAGCATCAGGCAGAGATCTGGATAGAGCCTGATACATTCTTGGAGAGTGAGGCTGACCACAGTTAGTGCATCCTCGATCTGTACAAAGCCACTGATTTCCATTTTGYTGTTTTAAAGAAGGAAATGTGATAAGCCCTTTGTTTCTCCTCCTCTCCCCACCATAAACCATTTTAAGATGTTCATATAGGAGTAGCCACACACACACACATACTCTGAAATAAAGCACCCACTGTGCCATCCTCGGGAGTGGGGAGCAAAGGTGGCAGACACAGCATGCTGGAGGCATCTTCCCCTTAAATACACTCATGGGTGGGACCCATAGGGTCAAACATGAAGAAGAAACATTTATGAAAGTCGTTCCATTTTTCTGTAATTGCATGAAGTAAAGAAGAATTAAGCCCTTTTCTCTTCCCCCCTGCACTCCAAGATATCTTTAGAACTAACAGTGTCCTTTGTCCCCTCCAACACAGGAAGCAATATGCTTATGGAGCTATAAATAAACTCACACATATATATATATATATATCCTATAAAATGCAGCTTCTCTTGGTTATCTAAACTCTCYTTGCGAAGTAACACAGTTAATTGGGAGAGTTCTCCAAACAATCTGGCTGATCCCTGATGGCTGCCTACTTCRTGTCAGCATTTGGAAAGCAGAGACTTCTGTCCACACAGCCCTACACAGTAGGATAGGGTAGATTTCTTCCTCAGTCAGCCTTGCAAAGCACAGGATTTTGCTGATACTTGGAGCCATATAGACTCATTGTGCTGATATTCAAAATTTTTAAGTGTTGCTGTAAACAGAGGTATCGTAGATGTAAAATGAGGAACATGAAACTGAGAGACTGGGACCTGAAACCATGGCAAGGTTGACTGTATTGCTGAATTTGCACATCCTAGAATCACAAAATCACAGAATGATTTTGGCTGGGAGAGGTCTTAAACACCATCTAGTTGTGCAATGAGCGGAGAGATTTTCCACTAGGCCAGGTTGCTCAAAACCTCATCCAGCACCTTGAGCACCTTGAGGGATGGGTCAACCACAGCTTCTCTGGGACACCTGTGCCAGTGACTCATCAACCTCATCACAAAAAAATGTTGTCAAATGTCCAAGTGAAATCTCCCCTCTCGAGGTTTCAAAGGCCACAGTAAAAATCTCCAGAGCTGCATGCAGTGCTCCAGGTGGGATCTCTCTAAAGGGGATGACAGGGGAAGAAYCCCCTCTGTTCACCTGCTGAACCTTTGGCAGCCCAGGAYAGGGTTGGYTTTCCAACCGGCTCAAACCAATCTAAACCAGTTCAAACCAGTTCGAACCGGTGCAAACCATTCTAAAGCTTCTGAAGCGGTTCAAACTAGTCCCAACTGATCTGGACTGGTTTAGACTGGTTTGAAACAGTTCYGACCAGTTTTGACCAGTTTGAAATGGTTCCGACCAGTTTTGASCAGTTTAGGCTGGTTTGAACAGAGTCTGACTGGTTCCGACCACTTCTGACCAGTTTGAATGGGTTTGAACCAGCTTCAGCCAGTTTAAACAGGCTTGGTCCCGACCAGTTTGGCCAGGTCTGGACCATTTTGAAACTATTTGGACTGTTTTGAACTGCTTTGGAGCGGTTAGAAGTGGATTGAACCGGTTCAGCTTTGGGAAGTTCATGTCAGCCACCCCCATAAGCCAGAGGTGAGCACCGCTCAGGTGTTTGATGCCTGAATAGAAGCAGAGCAGGGTCATCCAGCCCAGGAACAGAACCCCACTGTGGCATCACAGCACCAGCTCCTGCAGCCATCACACACAAACCACAAAACTCCATAAATCCTCCTTCCTTTTCTGAAACGGGAAAGGAACTTTATGGCTCTGAAGGAGAAGTTTGAACTTACTCCCGAAATTCCTCAGAGGCTCAAGAAAAGAGAAAAGACAATAAAAGGCTGAGGAAGGAAAAAAAATAACAAAGAAACAAACCTCATGCTTCCTGTGCTATTCCCACCTTTCTAATGTTGTGAGGCTGGCAATACCCAAAAGCAAATGATACTTTAATCAGGGCCACCATCCAAATTTTTCTGTAGGAAGCAAGAAACATCTCAACAAAGGAAAACTCTTGGACCGGTTTATAAATTAAWTTCAAAGTCAGGGGAAGAACTGAATCCAAAAATCCGTGAGCTGGGTGAGCAGGGAGCGAGCAGTGTCTTTGACAATGGGGAAAGGTAACGCTGTTCTTCCGCCTGCCTGCAATTTCCAGCCTCAGCAATGCATTGTTATCTTTAATTTGCCCCTGTCTGAACACGAAGGTTTGGTACTGCCCCTCTGCTCATCTCTGCTCACTCATTACCTCTCTTGCCTGAAAGGTGAAAGGAAGCAGGAGGYGGGATTGAAGTCACTTCAGGACTGCAGTGATAAAAATGGGAGCAGGCTCCTGGTACTGAAGTGATTTCAGATTTTATTATGAAAAAAAAGAAAGGCCTAAAGCAAGGGGGCTCATAGGCCAAGCAGGAGCGTTCCTGTCGAGGATGCTGCAATGCCTGCAGAGATGTCCCCGATGTCCCAGATGGAGGGGCWCGACTCCAGTGGGTCACAAGCCCCTTTTTATCCTGGTTTTTGTCCCTTTGAATTGGTTTCTTTTTGGATCCTTCACTTGCATGAAGGTTTTAGGCCWTGATTGGGCCATTGCAGTTCTGTCTGGGCTGGCTCATGGTGCACTTAGGTGTATTATGGTATGCTGAGTACCATGTTTCTTATAACTACCCTTTTAACCCCTTTTACAATATAATAACCAAACTAACAGTACATGCTTAACGATCTAYCAACTATTTTACAACAGTTTCTAAMCTATTTTTAAAAGCATTATGGAGCATTTAATAAGCTTGGCATATCACATCCCACAGGGAAGTGTGATCCACCATCCAGGGAAGGGCAGTCCATGATGCCACCACAGCTACAGCTGCTGCTCACAGGTGTGCAAGGGCAGCACACGCTCTGGGAAGCGTGGGGAACATMCCCCCAAGGCTGGTGGGGGACAGCTTTAGTCCCAAGGAGTGGAAATGTGGAAAGGAAGGACTTCCCACATATGAGCAGAATCAATGTATTTGAAAGGTGAAGGATGCTGCAGCCCCCCTGGTGATCAACTGGCACCTCTCCAGAGTGTGAACATCCTCACCTWTCCACACCTTTTCAGCAAGATCCACTGCTCAGCATCTCAGAGCAACTCCAGGTGCCCATAGCACAGGGCAAAGGCCATGAAAATTCCAGCAGCAGCAGGAGATTGAATATGCACAATGTAAAGATATGCAGGCCAGATGTGATACTGGCATGGTAAAGTACAGTTGGCTGAAGATCTATTTTTTCAGGCTTAATTAGAATTTAGCCCTGATAAAAAGCCAAACAGTTTTCCAGTGTAGTCAATAGGGGTTTGTCATTGTCCTTAATGGCAGCAGGATGTGGAACATCGGGGGAAAAAAAGAGTTCAATTCATCACCTTGAATAGGTGAAGTCCACTCTTTGCTGTCACATTTGATTTCTGAAACACATCTTAGTGTATTGCTAGGATTTAACTTAGTATTTCTTAAAAAATAATTTTTAGCAGAATAAAGTGATTTATAAGACATTTTTCTTCCTGCATATTTGATCACTGGTTAAGGGAATGCAATTTAGCTCTTAAAAAACATCCCCAGATCTTTCTCTCCAGGAATCTCAGCCCCCTGATGCTCAGCATGCCTGAAGCACCCCACAGAGCAGGGATGGCTGCAGTGTCACTGTGGAACAGGTGACATATGTGCCTCTCCATTCATTGTCTCCTGCTGAAATGCTAATGATCACCGGGTAGTCCTGGAGTTGGCCAAGACTCCATGGAAAGAAACAAAGAGGGGAGAAAAGCATAGAGGCAATCTTAAAGCAGCCTAAAAACTTAACTTCAGAGAAACAGTTGGAGCCCATATCCACAAGATTCTGTGTTGCAGAAGTAAGAAAAAAACAATCTCACTCTTTGAAGTTGGCTGGAAGCACAACTGGGTGRTTTCCAACTTCTCTCAGACTCTAATTTGACACTTACTTCGCTATATTTGTTTATTTCAGGTAGACAGGAGAGGAAGGAATAATGTAAAAGCCTGACCAGTGTAATACAAAGGTCAAAAGATCTCAGGTCATTGCTTCACCTGTAAGCTGGTCCTTGACATCTGCTCCTGCTAAGCAAGGAACACGTGGGTGTGTGTCCTTGGAGAGTAAATCAGGCTTTTTTCTGAGTACTACACAAAGGTACATGAAGAGGGCACAATTCTGAACAATAACATTCACTGTTGTCTGCAAACTGTAATCAACTATGTGCATTATTATGCACTGATTTTTCTTCATGGTCATTGATTTTAGGAACAGATATTTAATCTGCACTGTATAATACCAGGCCTAAAATTTCAATTAGTTCCTGTGGTACTGAGCACAGGCTGATAAAATTGCAGAACTATTATCAGCTTAAAAAACCSCAAGCAACAAACAAAACAAAGCAAAACCCGAACTGTTCTGATACTCCTTCTTGCTCTTACATAGAATGTYTGGAAGCACATATTGTAGTTTATCTGAACAATATTTTTTAACAGAAAAATTGAAGCATACTGAATATATATATTGAAAATGTCTAGTTTTGAAAAGTATCAATATGAAACTTTGACTTGGACTCTGGTACACTTGTACATTCCACTATGAWTTTTTGTTTGTTCTGCAAGAGCAGAAACATGAAAATTCTTACAGTGTTACCATAATAAACTTCTCATTTTTAAACTTCTCTGTGGATCTGTCTAATAAAAATAATGTTTAAAAGGCATCCCCTATGCTATAAAAGTATCACAGTTAACAGTTGATATATAGGAAATGACACTTCAAATATTCACAGAACAGAAAGAAAACAACCCTCCTAATGAATTTAACTTTCTAATAAAGGAAACAGTGCTTTTTGTATTGAATCACAGAAGTGTTTCACCCAAGTAAGTGGTCAATGACTTMTATTTTACCAATATACCAACCACAAGCAAATGATGAGATGCTGTATTTATCTGTACCTGACAATCCCTTTCTTGCCCTTACCAGACAGAGCCCCCTGAAGAGGTTGAGGACTCCCCCAGAGAACCCATTTAGCTTTGATGCTTATAGATGTAAGTAGAACCACTGATGTTAAAAGGATCTTTTACAGATTTGTCACGGTGTTTATCGCTGTATCCCAGCCTCACTCAGACCAAGAGATGCTCTGCAAAGTGTCATTTCAGGTTGTTTCCCTGCCATGGAGTGTCTCCTTTTCTCACATTAAGAATGAGCAAAAAAAATGGACTGATCATTTTCCCTGTGCTTAATAGATTCTGGCACAACCTGGCCTCCACTATAAACAAATAGCCTCAGCACATGAAACCCCTGAAGACTGATTAAAAGCAAGCCTGATTTCATCTGCACTGGTTTGTGCAGCCATTAATATTGTTAACACACCACCTTTTGTTCTGCATAGCTGGAGGGCAGCTCACATTGCACTCACTGAGGCACCTCTGAAGGTATGTTCAGTGCCAGTGACATGTATGATTATGTTAATGGTGCTTAACATTTCTTTAACATGAGGAAAACTGACACCAGCAATGCAGAAATTGATACTTGTGTGTAAAGTGATGCCATTGAGGCTCGGGGAGGGAGGAGGCCTCGCTGCCAGGGCAGACACACAGGTTTGTACAAGTGTGGGGGAAAAGCATCTGGGCTGGGATGGACCAAAAGCTGATGGATCATAAGCAACTGGGCTGTTACTTTGAAACAGCTGAGTGCTAAGCACAGCAATGCTGATTTTGGACAGGAGAAGGTGGAAACACTGGAAATGTTCAGGAGAGCATGAGAGCAATGAAGCACAGAGCCAAGAGACCATTCCCTGGAGCCCTTGAGACCCCAGGGGAATGTCTGCAAATGTCTGCAGTGGAGGGAGGTTTGTACTTCCCTGTGCCTTACATCACTTCCTAGCATTAATTTGGTGTTCTAGGACTGGAAAATTATGTCTGGATTCATGGCCTGGCAGGATATGGATGCATGTGCACCAGTCCCAGTAACAGCCCAGTACCTGGCTGCTCCCCACTGAGGGAGCAGTGCAGATTTACCACAGCTGCAATTCTTGTCCTTGATATTTCTTTATTAGCTTAAAGGATGATTTGAAACAAAAACTAGGTGATGCAAACTCTAGGGGGAACAAGGAGACAAAATGATCAGGGATAATTTTTTTTCCCTACAATACTGAAACCGTAAAATTTAAATCTGACATTTTTAGAAAGACAGGAGCTGACAAATACAGGAGGAATAMAAAGCTGTCCTCAATCCTCCCCCATCTTCCTGTCTTCTTTAAAAATAAATAAACAGAAGACTAAAACAAGCATTTAGAAAGTGACAGCCACAACTCACTTTGTCACACMCTAGAAGCTCTTCCATCCATGGACCCATGGGAAAGCCACCTTCCTCCTGATACACTGCTAATGTGAGCCAGACTCAGACATGCAGCTGATTGACATCAAAGGCACCACTTGATGCAATTTGTTTCATTTTCAGCTATTTCCTTTTAACTGCAAAGCTGCACTGTAGGGGACTAGACTTAAACCTAAACCAGCACAATTCAGACCACAGCCTCCTGTCTGCCCAGGTGAGCTGCCCAGCCAGACCAGCTCCACAATCCCACTCATTTTAGACTGGCAGGATGCTTCTTCTAAATCAAGGACACCTGCAGCAAACTACTCATCTGCACAGGCCTCAATGAACAATATCAAAAACTACTACTACTATTATTATTATTACCAACAACAATAACAGTAATAGTAATAATAATAGAGCAGCTTGCAACCCTTGTGATCCATTACAGCATATTCTGCCCTTTCAGACCTTCATGATCACAAGCAGTGAGAGTTTGGGTCACTCTGCAGCCTCCAAGCTGCACTGCTGAAAGCCCCATGAATTTCCTCAGCCAGGGAGAATCTCTCCTCCTCAGCAGCATTTTGAGATCCTTTGCACCCAAGTGAGGACACTYCCCTGAGCACAGAGCCCTTAGGGAGCCCTTTCACTGCCCCCYTCCTGAATTCCTTGTTCCCAGCTGATGGCTGCAATTCTACACCTTGCTCATGAATTCCACTCAAAATCCAGGGTTTCCAGTGCAGGTTCAGGATCCAATGTCCCCAGGCTTTCTGCATGTCTCTGCCAAGGACTGAACTGTGCAAACCTGAGGTGCRTGCACCAAATGGCACCCTGGTGCCACAGGACACCTCCTGCCAGCAGCTCGGAGGTTCTGCTGCTCCTGGGTGCCCTGTGGCCCACCCAAACCTGCCCACCTCAGCTGCCAGGCCCTCTGTTATGTCCCCTCTCTCTGCCACAGATTTGAGGACTACCATGCCCCCAGCCCCACTGGTCATTGCCCATTTGGGGACTTCCATGCCCCCCAGCCATTGCCACTGCAGCTCAGCACACCTGGACTGCTCAGAAGGCACAGGGTACCACCCACCCCATGCTACTGCAGACACACAGATGACCTGCCTGAAACTGGTTCTTTTAACTCTGCCTTAAATTAATATTCTGTGATAGAAGCTATTCTTAATCATTGGAATGCAAGAGAGATCAGGCTGAGGATTGGAAACCACATATCTAATTTTTATTAGTTAGAAAATGCAATATATGTTTTTTCTTTCTTTTATTGCTTCAACCTAAAGGTAATTTCCCCCAGTTCTCCTACCAAACATCAAGGACTAAATAGAGCTCATTTTTTTTGTTTGCACTTTGGTGAAATAACAAGTAATAGTCAGCCCTTAAATAGAGCACAGGGTCGGGAATTCAATATACAAGAACCAAACAACAGCATTCCTACTTGTTTAAAAAAGACAAGCACAAAGGGACACAGAGGAAGGGAGGTTATTTTCTGAGAATCAAGCAGCCAAACAAGGCTGGGATTTGGACCTGTGGCTCCCACAGCTGGGACTGTGTCTGTGCTGGGGAGCCCTGGCCATGCTCACCACCCCAGGAGAATGCAGGAGTGGGATGGGGATGGAGGCATGCACACATGGCCTGCTGCTTACAATGCATCTGGAATCAGCTTCAAATCTCCTCCTGCACCTAGAAATCCTCTGCCTGCATACAAATGCATCCCAGCCTCACTGCAGAAGTCTGCCAGGATTAATGCCACACACCAGCCTCCCACTAGACTGCACCCAACGACAGAAATGGATTGATTTTGAATTTTACTTAAAAGTTACCTGAATAGCTGTGCACTTTGCAAGGAAATCATCTCCCTGTCGAGCCACTAGACACTCCACACCCTCCCTCTCCAAAAAAACCAAGAAACAACAGTGCTTTGTATCAGCAGCTACAGCCAGGACAGTTGTGAGAAGCAAGAACAAGAGAAGGCTGGTGGCTGCTGTGTGTGTCCAGCCTGATTAGAACACCAGCAAGAGTCCCAGGAAAGGCAGGGGACAATACTGCCACCCATTTGGGAGGTGGAACACGTGATGGGCTCAAACAAATTGAAGTTTCAAGAGATGCAAAAGAGATGCAATATTCCTGGCACCAAAGGCAGAATTTGCACAGCCTGGATTGCAGAAGGCCAGTCTAGCCACTCTGCCCCTCCTCTGGTGAGGCGCAGCCCCTTGCATTTCCCAGTCAAGGAGGTGAGTCAAGAGCAGCGAGAGCCTGCAGCAGGATTTGTTTAAAAGCCAAGCTGCAGACCAGGGCCACACTCAGGAAGATGCTGTAGTAACAAGGAATAATGAGGCTGATTCCTGCTCCAAGGCACCTGGAGCTAAGCAGCAGCAATCCTTCAGCCATGCCCCATCCTGATACGCTGCTGTCAGTCACTGGGCTTGGGAAAACGTGTTTGATGTGTGCCATTACTCACCCAGCCCTTGGGAATCACGAGGCAAGGCTTCTCTCACTCAGAATGGACCAGCAAAGTGCCAAGGGCTTCTCAGCAGGGGGAAGAGGGCTGACACCTCTGCAGAGGGGGCAAAATAAACCTCCTGCCACTTCTCCAGTGTGATTAAATTAGGGCAGATCTATGCCCATTGTATAGGTGCTTGTCAGATTTATAGACAGTTACATACCATTTGCATTTAAAAATTGAAACTCTTAACAGGCCAATGCTGGAGATCCAGCAGTGAACCCAGAGCAGTTCACACAATGTTTTAAAGGCAAATGCTGTGATCTTTCAATGCACAATAACTGGGAAGTAAAATATATATCAAAGCACAAAACTAAAAAGCCTTGCAACTGAACTGAGAAAAAGCAACACAGCAACATAAATTACAGTCATGAATCCCCCTTGAAACACAGGGAAAAATAGTATTTAGAATTTTAAGCATTATCAGTGCCAATAAAGGTAAATTATTTATCCCAGCACAATTTTTAAGCTGACTCAACATTCTTTTATAACTATGTGCTTGCTTAAAATTGAAATGTCTTCATGCTTGAGAGGAAAGGCACATGAAACAGCATGGGCACCTCCTATATGGGATGGTTCTGGTGTGGCAGCTCTGTCCATGGCCTGCAGAGGGTTTGGGAGACTGGACATCACTTTCCTGTGTTCCATTTCCTTTTCAGACAACCACATTAAGGATTTCATTTGCTACTGAGCTAATTTGGAAAACCACAATCTACCAGTACCTTGTACCAACCCAATTTATTACTCATTTTTTTCCTTCTTCCTGCAAGTACCCAATTACTCATATTGAGGCAAAAATGAGATGTTTCACACCTGTAAAAGCAGCTACCTCAGAGCATTTGTCTTACCAGAGTGAAGATGAAACCACACACAAACACCCTGCAGTGAGGATGGGTGGGGAAACAGTTGCCCCATTTCCATCCCAGAGGCCACCCAAGGGACAGGCAACCCAATCTGACCTCCCTGCACAGCTAATCCTGGCATTTTCAAAGGCCTCAGGGATGCTGGTACCCAGCTATTAGTACATGAACCCTCATTCCCATGGGCTTTACTGACAGTCTCAGACTTAGTTAACTGCATCTTCTTGAAATATGAAAATGTGTGGGAAGGAACAGTGAGAACTTTTAAAAATTGCAGTACTTTGATCCTAATTAACAGAGTTGACTGAAAGCAAAATATGTAGAGCTAATTTTCACAATATTTTTCCACAATCCCTAGACAGAGCCTTTTTCCTGGCACTGTTTAAAATTAATGAAGTAAATATGTTTGCATATTTATCTTTTCATTACATGGAAACAACAACAAGGAAAACAGATTGAACTGATAGCAGAATTCTTCCACTCCAAAGCAGTCTGGACGTGGTTTTTGTTTCAGTTCATACAATGCAACCCAAGCCAAACAAGCAATGTTCACTGGCCATGTAAGTAATCAGTTTTATCCAACAGAGCTACTACAAAATAACTGCTGTAGGAATTGACCCCTTCATTTTATTTTTTTGTCTCTGTGAAGASATCTTGAAATGGCTTTGAAGGAAAACAATATCCTTGCTGAAGTCTAAAAAACAAATTGTCACAGGTTACCCCACACGAGTAACAACAAATACACCATGCAACCATAGGGCTAATTGACCAGGCAGTGGAAAAATGGGAAAGGACACACAGATATGGATTCATTAGGACTCTTGTATTAATTCCCAAAGAGATACTTTCATTTTTTTTTTGGAACCTGAAGCCCAGAATCTGCTAACAGAAGCTTGAGAGGTCAGTGGTCCCTACACCACATTGAAACCATGGTCTGGTCKGGATTTACACAAGCGGGATTGGCAGGAACAGAAGAACCAACTTGCAGGACTGAGCTGCAGAATCCTTGGAGAGGAGGGAACCAGCTGCCACAAGTCCTGCTCAAAGGTACAGGCAGATCCCACAGCAGGTGGGAGTGGGATGTAGATGATTAAAATGTGTGCAGATTAAGCAAGAGCAGAAGCTCARCCTCACAAGGATGGCAAGCACAGGCAGAAGGCAAGAGACCTTCCTTTGGGTTTGAAAATTGTCAGTTTGCCCTGACAAAACTCCATCTCATGTCAGAAGTCATGTTCTCTTATCCAGTTTTACCTTAATTCTCATGGATACAATAATTCATTAAAAAAACCAGATCTTTTTTTTTCTCCAAGGGTCACAAAGGCTAAATAAATGTGATGAATTTCATGCTACTCAATGATTCCTCGTTATGCCTTGATGACTGTATCAATTGCCATTACAAATGCTGAGCACCCATGATTAAAGTGATAATTAAAAAGGCAAATCATAGCAGGCAGTTGTTCCTCTGTTACCAGAGAGCACGGCCTGGGCTGTTTGCAGCATCGATTACCTGTACATACACAACACCCTGTGGAAACCCAGATTTCAGAAACTACAGGAGAAAAAACCATAAAGAGTAAAGAACCATTATTATCCCCTCTCCATCAGTGCATTTTRCAGAAGTAATGAGCATGCAGACTTATTAGCTTTTTGTCTACCTGAAGAAAAATACACATGACACTTTCAGCCCTGATGACTGCATCTCAACCATGAAATTTTCCTGTTTTCCAGCCTGTGATGCAAGAGAGAGATTTTGCTTTTGTGAAGCTCTTGCTTCCTCTGCTGTACMGCTTTCATTTTCCTTTTTTCATTATTTAGTACTTTGAAGATGGAACTACTGATAAATCATTTCTTTCTTCCCTCCTACATGGCACTATGCAGATGTCAGCTATACCACCATGCACAGAAGACAAAAAAAAMCCCCAAACCTTTCCATGCTTCTCAGTTCGTTTCTGGTCTATCAGTTCTCAATGTTTTGGGGTTTTTTGACAATGTAGTTTTSTTTTCTCTTTCAGGATGTGAATGAGCAAGATCATTTAAGTGACACTGTGGTAAATGGCATGGTAACTACAAAATCCCTTGTTAATTTTTTTTGCCAGGAAAGTCTAAGAAATAGCAATGGATCTCAAAAGTAAACGTTGTCTGTGTGCATAAAAGGGTTTGCTCTTTGAACTGCACTGAGATGACACAGTCATTACTATATGAAAGCCTGAACATTTTCTTCTATTTTGCAACAATTGTCAAGCAAGTGAAAGCTTTATTTGATTTCCATTCACACTGAAGACAAGATTTAGTACTCCAGTGGAACAGGCAGTGTCAGAAGGATTTTAAATTGTAATGCTACCACTTTAACATCTTAAAGGCACTTTTCAGAAGATAAACTCATCTGCCTATGATGACTAAATGACACAGTAATGGAGAAGAGGTAAAGATTTTCTTATGGTAATAAAAAGGAATACTTCACCCAGAGAAAGAAAAGCAGAGATCTATGCACTTCCTAGAAACACTTTCAAGAATCTTTCAAAATAATGGAAAAATAAACATGTACATGATATTTATYCACATAGTCTCAACCAGGACTGATACAGATTTCTGACAGCAACTATCACTTCAGGGAGGCAACATTAAAAAAAAAATAAAAACACTCAGCAGAGTACCTGATGGAGGAGCACAACTGCRGGAAGGAGTCAGCTGGTGATGGCCCTGGGATTGTTGAGAGCTGTTAGCCAATGCTAGCACTCCATCCATTGCCAAAAGTGCTTAAGTAATACAGCATAACTATGACATATATGATGCAGAAAAAACGCTCAGGTGAAAGCCTTCCAAGATTAACATGAAAAAAAACCAAACCCTCAATACAGAAAAGATAGAAAATATTCACTTTTATTTTATATTGGATGAAGGGAAATTCCTTTGATATTGTCATGTTTAGCAACAGTTTCAACCACCTTAAAGAAGAATTCGGGGGAAAGAAACCCTATCCATGTATCTTGCCAAGCATCTGCAGCTTTGGGGCACTGGAAGATGGGCTCTTAAATCCCTGCTTGTCCTACAAAGCCAGTCACTACTACTGTTCCCTTSCACTGAAAGTAAGGTTGCTGCCTCTGCCTTGGGATATCAACCATGTAACAATGACAATTTTTCTGGCTTTTGCATCCTTCACTGGGGACATTTCAGAAGGTCCTGCCAAGGCAAAGCTGGGGCACAGCCTCTTGGTGTTACTCACAGTGAGCTGCACTTAGTCACTGGTTGTCATGCTGGTATCTTTATTTACACATGCAGCTAAAAAAAGATGATAAGATGACAAAATCTGTGTCTTTTTCATTCCTGGCTCTGAGGCAGTATCTTGGTTTGGAAATAAGAAAACCCTGTAGGTGTCTGAGTTTTCTGGGGGAGARGCAAGAAAAGAATAGTGTTGCTTTTTTTTCTGTATTTATGCTGTCAATCTTACTGGTACATCAACACCGGTGAGTGGCTACATTTTATAAAATAAAGCAGATATTTTGAATTAATGACAGGAATGGACAAGATTAATTTATCCTGCTAAGACAGCTGATAAAACCTGCAAACATTAGGTTTGCGGGGGTGGAAAGGCTTTGCTGATATRAGACTTCAAGAACAGACATCAAGATTCTCCCTGGATTCACCACAAATTGGGATTTTCAGACCCAGTGGAAGTTGGTCTCTGCTCATCTTGAAACTAAAGCTAAAATTCTCCTTCCATTGACTCAGGGAGAAGCAGCCCAAGGATTCTAGCTCGAAATTCTAACTCCTATGTTCATGTWAAATAATAATCCAATGCTCTTTACTGAAAACTAAATTAACTCCCACTGCAAGAGCGTTAAGTTGCAGCAAGTGCAGCTGCAATAAAGTTCTCAATCTTGACCTTTCCAGAGGTCACACACACTGCAAAAATGCCAATTCCACATTTTTCTTCAAGAAACACGAGGTCAAAATGAAGTTAAGGTGCACTGCATGTCTCAATATATGTGACCCCTCTCCTGTGCCTGCATGCTCCCCAAACCCSATCCTGAAAAGACCTTGTTCCATACAAATCCATTATATCAGCGCAATTAAACTTAATAGTGTCATAAAGGCAGGGAGCATCTGGAGGTATTGATAAGGTTTCCATTTATGGACACATTGGTGGGGAAATTGCTGCTTTCTTTTACATAATGATGCAGCTTTTATGGATTAGGGGAGGCTGGGGCTGGGGGCTTTTTTTCTCTGCTCTCAGTTTAATGGTTTTCTATWCCTTTAGTCAAACATGGATGTGAGATCACTGGTACTGAATTTCTCCCAGTTTTAATCTTGAAATATGGTATCTAAGGAAGGTTTCTCATCGGTTCAACAGCTTGTCTTATCCTGATGCATTGGAATAAAGAGAAAGCTCACTTGGGCCATATGTTTCAGTTGTTCCTCTCACTCCCCCGCTGTCTTTCCACACATACCATGACCGTGGACAACCTCTCCTTAAGTGGGCAAACAAATGGTTTAACTCAGATTTGCACAGCGTTTGCTGACTTGTGTGGGCTCCAGGATCCAACTCAGCTTCATCATTTCAGGCAAACATATTTCTGACTGACATGGTGGTAATTAGAGCAGCTCGATTTTATTACATTGATGACAGATTAAAGGCCAGGATCTCAACCAGCAGAAATTGGTGTTGCTGCCCTGAAATCCATGATGCTGCACTGATCTATGCCAGCTGAGAGGGTAGCCCCAAGCAAGTCTTTTACATTGTTTTGTGCCCCCTTACATAACAAGATTTTAAAAATTAAATGTTTTCAAGCCTGCATGTGTGGTCCCTAATCTACTTGTGTTGGACTCAACAACATTCTTGAATTCAGTTTCCACTTCAAACCGTCTGCTCCACTAAATTMTTTGTATCATTAAAATAGCATAAATGAACTTAAGAGGAAACTTTTCATCCCTTTTTAATGAAAAGAAAAACAAAAAGCAACATCTTAATTTTCTGGCACCTCTATAGGCTGGTGGACCTGGACTGCCTGTCCCTTATCCTCAACTGAAACTGTTCAGAATGTGTCTCCTTTCTATCTTGCACCCCAATCATGTGAATTAACCAAAGGCTGAACTGGTGCTGGKTACCAGTAATGCAAAGCACAGAACCAAAGAGCTCAGATCCAAGATCCATTCCCACAAGCCTTATTTTAGCAGCATCCCMGTATGAGCACCACAATCTCAACAACTGAAAGCTCCCCAGTGGGGATYTCCAAACAAATATCATCTCAGGAGAGAACTGAGGTTCTTAATCCTGAGGAAGATCCTGAATTAAAGGGAAGCCTCACCTAAAGAGCTGTTCCATCCTGGATCTTGTGGCCCATCACTTTGTTTTTATTTGAAGCTTTTCCACAGCAGTTACCCATGTACCAAACCTCATTCTTTATACAGTTGATAGCAAGATGCCCTAAGTTATGTGACAGAGTCCCCCAGCCTGTCCCCACAGGGGAGGTGACCTGGATGTGCAGGGATAAGTCCAAAGGGGGCTTTTTACATCAGGTGGGGCCATGGCTGTTATTGTAACCAGGGACATTAGCAAATCTCATCAAGCACTCATCCAACCTCATGCCAGAGGTGAGGTGCATTTGGTTTCATCAGAGAAAGAAAAGAGGATAAAAATCCATTAAAATGAACCAGCTGTAAGAGGCCATTGAGACCATCCCATTTATTTGAAGTAGACTTTACATCACAAAACATTTCAAGAGCTTTCTGATGTTTGGCCTATTTTTAAAGACTTTCAGTTAGTCATAGATGAACCTCAAAATATTCAGTGGCTTGATATGAATAAATATGCTTATCCAAGCCTGTGACCTGACATTAAAAAAAGCTGCAGTGATTTATGCCAGCTGAGGAGGTTAAACTAGGAGACAGCCTCTCTTGTGATGCAGGAGGAATTYTTCCTGTTACAACTCAAGTTTAGAACAATCCAAAAGAAAGAATCTTTGCCACCACTCTTATAATTCAGTCTGATCTCTCTAGACAAGCAAAGGCTGTTTCACCCAGCAATACCTCCACCATGGCTGTAACTCCCATTTAACAACACAGTAAAATGATATTTAAAGCATTTGGATGCCTCAAAGACTGGAAGAATCCAACCCCATTCTTTCAGAAGYTTGTCAGGACCTAGTTTGTATGTAGCAATGCTATAAAACAAAGCAAAGATAATTGTTTCAAGAGAGGCAAGAGGAGTCTGTCTTTGCTCCTTTAAATCTCTAGCCCRTGTCCTGCAAATTCCTGAAGCATTTCCAGAGTGAGGAGTGCRGTCCTGAGGGATCAGTGCAGCAGCTCTTTACACAAATAACCACATGTACACCTCAAAGAAGCATTTCCCATCCAATAAGTAAAGCAACAAATAAGCAAATCAAAGCCCAAGAGATGAGCACACTTTAAAAATTCAGTGACTGATTAACCCCCAAGTCAGAGGATGCTCATCTCCTGGAGCACCCYAGGAAATTTGGCAGCAAATGGCTTAAACTGAACTGTAAGGCTGGTGAGTGTCCATTATACAGCAACACCAGAGCTGAAAGTGCTCCTCCTGCCAAGGCTTCATCCACAGCCACAACAAAGCAACAAAGCCCCACCTGGTGCTCACCAATGGAGCCAGGTCACAGGCTCCCTGTCACACCCAGAGAACACAACTGCTCCTCTCAAACTCCAAAACCAGAATCCACACAATTTACAGCTGGAAAACTCATACCTGGAATGCATCAGGGCTGTAAAGCCAACATTCTCCCCCCTTGGTTCTCCACATAAAAGCCATTTGTAAGGCCACTGGAAAAATACTAAGGGCTAAATTTGCAGCTCTGTTCACTCCAAAACAAGTTCCCACAAGCTCTCCATAGCTATCCCATTTTCAGTATCTCCTGCCCAATAAAAGACATGTTTGAAACACCAAAAAGACACCTGTCTGCATTAAAAATTAACTGCTTGTAGACCTACATACAAATTAACTATTTTTTTTGGCAAAAGTAGGACTTTTGGCCACAGTTCTGTAACTTGAAAATGTTTTAACTGATTGGGGTCATATTTAGTTGAACATTTTTATTTGGGCTTACAAATAAATAACACAAATTTTACAGGAACTTCTAAAGAATTCCACAGCAGAAGAATTCTGAAAAAATTGACAACTAGTAAGCCTATAAAATAATTTCTTTGGGTTTTTTTTTTAAGCTACGTATTATAAAAATAACAGCTTTATGATCATTTAAATCATTATCATGTGGCTGACCATGGGAATACTGAGCTGTGCACTGCAGTGCATTAGTTTCTTCCAGCTGGGTGATGGACAGAGCTGTTTGTTGTTTGATGTTGCCACATCTGATATTGTAAAGAAAAAAAATAAATGGTGAGCATGAACAGCTTGGCCTAATGCATTGGAAAGCAGAATTTCCCTCCAAAATGCTCTGCTTTTATTGATCTTGAGAATGAAAGCATTGACTTTCACAGCTTTTTCTTTCCCTGATTTTGATGATCCCCTCAAGGTGACAATGCCTTGAGTTTATCCTTCTCATTTTGTGCACACAGGTGGGCTTTTACTGGAATTAAGGTCTGAATATTGAGAACACCCTGTGGTATTTTCAGCAAGATATCACTCTGCACTTTGGATGTTGCTACCAAAAATTCATATATTTGGTAGTTTTTTATTACTTTTTTTAATATATTTTCAATTTATTAGTCATATTCTTCAAACATTCCTGATCATTCTGGTGATCAGGAAATACATCAGCAAGGCTGAGTGCACATGGGCAGACAAATGGGGCATTATTTTCTGTCTCCCTTTTAACTTCAATATTACAGTCTTGACTCACTGTGCTATCATTTTTGCTTCCCAGTTTCCAAGTAAGCCATTAGACTATCTAATATGGCTTGTTATTTAGAAAAGCCAATTTAGGTGATGATTAGCTACTGAATCTATTGTAAAAAACATAAAAAGCACATAGGCATGATTTAAATGTGAAGTCCCATTTTGGTATTAAACCACTCAGCTTCCATTTGACAGCACRAAAATCAGCTACAAAAATTAGCCTTTATCTATAATTATACACATGTATTTACCAAAAACTAAATATTTTGAAAGGTATTTTCTGGGAAAACAATCTTGAGACAAAACAATGAGGCATTCATATCAGCYTCAGCCTTGTTCAAAGTAGGTAAAAATGGTATTTTGAGGTAAAATTCCTAGGCAAATTGCATAGAGCACAGCTGCTTTAGAATTTTCAGGCCTCTTCTTTTGAGAGAGCTCTCACTCCTTTCATCTCAGGAAACAGACAAACATTTGAACTTAATGGCCATGGAAATGATGTGGCCAGAAGCTTCTACACTGCTGAGAACTTGATGTTACATTGCCTAAGCAACTCTGAGTCCCAAAGACACAAGTGGCACTCACAGCCATCCCTGGCTTTACTTAATTCTATTTTTGACCAGCCCTTCTTTTGTTTCAATTTGTTCTTCTTTCTTTTTGTACATTTCCAGTGGCACACAAAGCTTCCATGCAGCCTCAACACAGGCCTGGTTTTGGTATGACACTCCACAGTGGAACAGTCCTTTTTAATTTTAGCTTTAACAATGAAAGTCAGATTTCCAAAGCTGCATCTACAACACAATATTTTGCCAAGTGAATATATTTTTCCCCTTCCCTCTAAAGGCAGCACCATAAAAGCTGCATTTTAATAATTACATAGTGCTTTTCATCCAGAGATCCCAAAGAGCTTGAAAAAAGGAGCATATCATTACCCTCAACTTACAATGGGAGAAAATAAGGCAGAGAGGGATAAATCCATGCCACTATTTGCATTTTTGGGGGAGTATGAGGAGCTGTAATTAGGCATTAGGAACAAGTTCTTTGCTGGAAGGGTGGTCAGACACTGGAACAGGCTGCCTGGGGAAGTGATGGAATCACCACACCTGGAAATTGCGGGGAGGGGTCTGGGCACTGGCCACTGCACAGGGGACACAACTGCAAAATCAAAAAACCCACAGAGAATAGACTGATGGCAGCTGGGCAAAAAAAAACCTACTGTAAGTGTAGTGCTGCCTTTCTTCTCCTGCACTGCCACCTTTTTGAGCAAGATTAGAGATCAGCAATTAAAGCAGCCCAGCAGCGAGGGTGCAGCGGGCACCATCTACAAATAACTTGCCATGGTCATTGTTCCTGGGGGTCAGCTGCACAATGTTGAAAAGTTAGACTGATAGATTTAATATCAGGTGGCATTTAAGCTGCTGACAGCCTTTTAAACCCGCTGTGTTGGAGGATGCTGGCACTTAATTACTGAGATGGTATCAGACCTCACAGCCAGCGTGGTGTGGGATGTATGGGCTTGCAAGCAGAGCCCAACAGACCTTTTTTAATAAAACTTTAAGCTAGAGAAGCTTTGAATACAGGAACTGTTTCAGTCCTACTGCTGCACATAGTTTGGGCAGTCTGTAGCTGTGTCAAAGAGCAGCACAGACCAAAGGAGCATCCACACCAGCTCCTGCAGCATTTTCCCAGAAGCCAGGATTATTCCTTGCTGTTGCTTTATGTAATATTTTGAAATTTCTCTTTCTTTTTTTGAACTCTTTTTTTCTTGAAATGCAGCCAACCCCCAGTGAAATATCTCCTCAGAGGGCAAAAACAATTGTGTGGATTGAGACAAACTGTGGAAGGATATGCAGAAGGTCAATCATTGCACCCAGCCATAACAAGGCTCCTGTTAACAGAGCTTGTGGTAACTTAGGACAGGTCACTTTCTCAATACCCACTATTTTTTTTTCCCAAGATAGATGAACCTGTAGCATGCAGAGATGAAGGTGGCCAGTGTCAAAGACAGAAGGCTCCCAGAGAATACACACAGATCCACCAGCTTAGACCAACGCCTGTTGGCCCATTGGCCCACTCCCTGCCAACCCTGGCTGCACAAAGATGGGGTTTGGTAGACCTGACTGCCACAAATCACAGAACCAAAACTGGCAGGCTCTRAGCACCTCTGCTTCTTATTGCCTGGATGCACCCAAATAAAATCAGACCAAATCAAACTGGGTGTATGAATCAAAGGAGAAAAAGCAGAAGGTTTTAACCCAGCCACACTTTTCTGTTTCAGTGAGGAGAGACCACMAGTTCTTGAAGTACAGTGAATAGTGTCTGCAGGAAGAAGTTCAAGTACCAAGGGGATGGTCAGCATCACAAAATAACTAGACTACAAAAATTAATAGTATCAGGCTTATTTGGATGTGTATTAGTAAAATGGATTTAAAATAAGGAACTCCTGAGGGAAAACTATCAAAAAATATGTAATTAGATAATTGAGGCCAGGAAAGACATCAAAGGAGCTTAAGATTTCTTCCACTCCACCCAAGAATATCCAAGGAATATAGTTCCAAAGCACAAGGTTTGTTTAGGTGCTGGTCACAGCCCCGTTAGTTTGGTTGCTGTAACAGCACTACAAACCTCAGGTAGCACCAGCAAGGGCAGCTGCTGACCACCAAACGGCAAATAGAAATATTTAAAAATGTGCTGTAGACAGGTGACCAGAAGAAATCAAGTTACTACTTGCCATGCRACAGCAACAGAGCACCCCAGTACTCAAGCAGAAGTCAAGCTTCTGAACAGCAAAAGTTTTAAGATTTTAAAGGAATTCCTTTCATTGTGCCTTTGCTCAGGGCAAGGAGTACAGACAYGGCTCCAGTGGCTCATTCAGCCATCCCAGCCCAAGCACTTTGCTTTGCAAAGACACCCTTATTTTCTGCCACTGTTTGTTCTGATAAACCCATTCTGTGTCAGAAGTGCTGATGTTTGGAACGTTGGAGGAGTTCAAAGAGCAAACTTGTTAAGCTCTGTGAATATGGAGAGGAATTGAGTAGATTTGATACCCTGGAAAAAGGGGAAAAGGGATCAGAGAACAGCCACCATAAAACCTCATTATGAAAGCACCCACGAGAGTCATTGGTTTGCACTATTACTGTATAAAGATTTTTTTGTTATAGTGGGGATATCTGAAATAGTGCTTAGTGCAGTGGGACATGCTTTAACTTTACAAAGAGTGTTACAACAGGCAACTATTCAATAAGGCTGCTAAAGGATGAGACCAGCAGGTAATTCACCAGGAGTGAATCACTTTTAAATATTTCACTAAAAGAACACACTGAGATAATAATATCTCATTTATCAGCTTGCCTGCAAGATGCTATAGCCCTAGTATCTCTTTTACAGTGAAGCAGACCTTTTATTAGAGAAAGGTCCTTCAATTTAAAGACCTCCCCATGGTGCCAGTGGGCCATTTGCAGCTAGAGATGCAAAGAGTTCCATGTATTAAAGCAACTTTTGGGCAGCATTCGAATCTCCCCTTGCATTGAAAGTGCAAGCTTTGTATGTATCAGATACAGCAACACCTGAAAAGCCATTTCACACACTCCATTATCAGTTTCTGCTTTCAGAGACTTCCATTTCCATTTCCCAAATTTTAAATACTATGGGTAAAATCTCCCACAGTTGTTCTCCAGCCCTCCTTGAGAGCTTCAAGGCAGGGCTTTGGGAGGAAGGTAGAACTTTGAAATTTKGGGGTATACCTTTGCTTCTCCCTGCCTTTTAAAAAGCACTACAACAGTAAACATGAAAAAAAAAAAAGCCTGCTAAAATATAGTCTCCCAAATAGAGCACTTCTGAGCTACCAAAGCCTGCAGTTCAGGTTGCTCAGACAGTTTTTGTTTCTCTTTTTTTTGGTAGGTATTTCTCAAGAACTCTTCCACAAACTGAAGTCGGACCTTCTTATTTCCTTTATAAAACCCATTTCTCACTTCACTTAGGGAGCAGCAGAGAGTAACAAATGAGGCAGAGGGATATCAGAAGGAGAAAGCAAGACTGAGCAAGAGGAAATCTCCTATGTTACACATTATTTGACAAGACTTGCCCAGATAATGGCAACTATGATGTGCAAAATGTTCAAGTTGTGGCAGCATCCATTCCTAACCTGCAACTTCAAATTCTCCACAGGAAGATGTCTATTCATACCTCAGGCAGAGTCTGAGCTAGGGAAATGTCTCATATATTGTGCCCTAAAAGGAATGCCTCAAAACACAAGCGTACCAACACAAARTTGAATTTTCCAAAAAGGCTTCTGTTGGTATAACAAGCTCCCTAGTGCAGCTAATGGCAACTTTTCCATTTCCTCTTCTATAATTTGGAAATTCAAGTCAATCATGCTCAGCTTGTTAGACATTGTAGAACTGCAGTGAATCCAGCAATATTCCTTCAATTGTGTGATGATACAATATTTTAGTTAGGCTGGGGAAGCTCAATGGGTTAGCTTCTCTCCATCTCTTTTCCAGGGATTCTTTTATCCAAACACTGAAACAAACTCTGCAGCTCAATGTACTAAATGGGCACCTTCATCTGTGGAGAAGAAATGGGATTTGATTCCCCRTGCAATGAACTCACTCATACTGTAACCCAGAGCAGTTCAAAATCAAACTGCTCTGCCTTGGAGAAGCAAAGGGAAGATGAATAGAGGTCACTAATATTTAGTCACCAAGACCTTTATAAAAGTCAGAGTACTTAGACTGCAGTGACCCAGAAAGGCCAGTGAACTAATAAAACAATAGAATCCATGAAGTATGAGAAAAGGGAAAATGGAAAAAAATTGAAAAGGGTCCATCCAATCAAATGATTACTAAAGGAGCTGATAAGGGGAATTAAATGCTCTGTGTTGTACCCTAATAAACCAAAGAAAATCTGAAACTTCAARTAATGAGGACAGCAGGGCTCAACCTTCATGTCCCCCAAATCACATGTAACTAAAGATGAGTTCTTTCTAAGGGGTAAGCAGCTGCTTAAGTGAGTGATGATAAAACCAGCTCAAGTACTCGTATTTTAGCCTCACTGTGGCTTTCTAAACCCTTTCCAGCTTCCCAGTGGTTTGCCACTGTGAGAATACTTTCTGGGACATTCATCTCCTTCACAAAACATCACCTCATCAGCAGGTAATGTGTGACATCCTCCTTGACAATCCCAGGAGTGAAGGGAAGGATTTAATGAGCACAGACTCTGAATCACTTCCTGATTAGGACTCAAACTGAGTTGACTTCATCTTCACCAGGAAAAAAAAAAATTCAAGTCTTGAGGAAGAAAAGGCAAAGTTTTAACTCATGTATCTAAATGTAAACCTTTGGTTACCCTTTAGAGTTTAGGATGACAGATTATCACATGTTAAACTATTGTTTTGTCAACACCAGGACACTTGTCCACTAACCATTCAATATACACCTTCAACCAGCACTGCATACTCTGCTACAGCCTATTCCCAGCTTCTGCTGCTGAAAAGAACTTGGATCCTCAGTCTAAGCCTCAGAGGATGCCTCAATCCTCCTGCTCTTGCTGTGGTCCATGCAATAATCAGAAAGAGGAGTTGTTTTTCCCCGCCAGTCACATCCCCACCCTTACCAAGGGTTGCATTGTGGTGCTGAATTGTCAGCATGCCATCACAGCAGTGACACACTGTCCATCACCAGGCAGTGCTGACAGAACTGCATTTCCAACTGCACCTTCTACATGACTATTATTCAGCTGCTCCCCATTAATTTAAATTAGAGTTAAAAAATCAGCACCAGAGAGTTCTCAATAAACYTACCAAAGACTTCTAGAAAGCCTGTGCTCAAAGAAGATACAAACACAGGGGGACAAAGGAGCAAATCTACTTTTTTCCCATTAYATCGCAATCTCAGTTACAGAGTTCTTCCAGAGCTTTTACTTTTTGTGTGCCTGGCTCACATCTTCACATGCATTRAGAGGCAGTGTTATACCCTAATGAAAACAAAACACATTAAGAAATCCCSCACAAACTAAAATTTCCAATCTGCAATGGATTGAGTGTTTCCTCAGGCAAACAAAGAAGGCGGTAACACTGCAAATTCCAGGTGGGACACTACCTCTGTTTAGGCAGGCAAAGCAAYAAGGCATTTGCTATACAATGAGTGATATCCACAGCCACATTCCAATTGCTGACAGAATGACATTATTCATCTAGCAGGGGGTTTTTTCCCTATTTCAATATGGGAACATTTTCAGAAAATATATATAACAAAGTCATTTAGGCACAGCTCACTTAGGGCTGACTTGACACAAATTTATTGGGTAATTGCCTCATTGGCCTCGAACTGCTGGGTCAACTATTTTTCTTCTTAGGTTTCATTTTCTTAATGAATCCTTTGAAAATCTATTTAGAAGGAAAAAAAAATTCAATCTCTTCCAAGGAAAAGAGTGGGTGTTCATGATATTTTACATCAACTAAATATTACACAGCTTTTGAGAAAAAACTTTGACTTTAGCTATCATGGACTCTCCTGTTCATGACACTTTGATGTTTGTAGTTAAAAGCAAGTGTAAACATTTGAATTGCACACACATCAGGTACATACAWCCCATGCAACCATGCCAATATAGGCCATATGGATATTAACATATTTATGCAAATATGCTAATCTGACTATAAGGAGATACAATGTCTGTCCATGAGTAAAATCAGTGGGGGTGGGGAGAATCAACCCAAGGTTATACTATCACCCTTCCTTCCATAAGCTTTTCTACTAAACCTGAAACATGCTCAAGTAATAWTTTTGAGGTGACACTTACTGTCCCAAAGGAAAAGGGTTTGGTTTTTTTTATGAGAAAGGGATAGATTTTGCCATGCCATCTTCCACAGGTAGGTCCAGCAATTAAAAATCAAAAATCCCTAAGATAAAAATAGGAAAATCCAGTAACTTTATTTTAGGGGAAAAATATTTACTTTTAGCCATCACTGCCAGCTTCATTCTAATTAATGTGAAATTGCAATAGAAATTCTGTCCAATCTATGTGAATTTGGAAACTTGCTTTAAGCAAGTCTTCCACATTTGTCTACAGCTGAGACTCCTGAAGACATCCTGCACAGTCTGAGCCAGTTCATGCCCCCAGATAGAGCTCAACAGACCACAAATATTTCTCCTACTTCTCCAGGTTTTGTCTTTCAAGTAGAAGAAACTCAACTCTCCTACTAAAGGATGAGAAAAAGGAAGAGCAGCATATTTGATCTGTTATTTTCCAGCAGTCAGCTGGAATTCTACTGTATGTGGTCAAGAGGAGGAGGGACAGACTCTTACTCATGTGAGCAGAACAGCAACAACAGCTCAGGATTAGCTGCAGACAGAAAGACCACATGGGATTAACACAGTGAACCAGTCATCATGCTTACCAGAATAYTCAAGAGCAAAACATTCAGAGGATTTCAGGACAGGATTTAGCAGAATTTGACTGAAAATAGCACCACATTTTGAATAGGCTTTACTGAATACCACAGCACCCAGCACCTTTTGGCTGAAATGACTTCGTGTGCATTGGTTTTAGAAGCATTTCTTGTGCAACCATGTAAAGACTTGGTGCACTGGAAAGGATGGAAAGCTGGCAGAAAGGTGTCTGYGCACAGCTCCAAAGTGCAGGGAAGAGCCTTCCCTGCAGCAAAGGAACTTTTAAACACCTGAAACTCAAGCGTTGTTACTGTCAGAGGCAGAGCCAGGAACCAACCACCACTCAATCACCTTCTGCTGCTGAATTAATGGGTTCATTGTTGCTTTTTTTATTTTCTGCAACACTGACTGCTRTGACAGCCTTACCTGTGCTAGAGGTTCTGAATAATGACAAAASAGATACTCCAAGTTTCATATTTCACATTGGATTACCTGCATTAGAAGAGTGTACTAAAAAAAAATAAAAGGGTTATTGCTGTTATGGCAGAACCTGGCTCTGCAACACTTCAACAGCAAGAGCTGAAGAGCTCCTGGAACAGCTGCCTGTGCTCCTTCTCACAAACATTACAGCAGCTTCCCCGGAGGAAGTGCAGCMTCATTCCTGGATCTACACAGATCCATCACTGCTCCCATCTGACAGGACTTAGCAGAAGACAAGGATGAGTGGAAACAAGCTGGCAAAGGAGAAAACACTCCCTGTGCTTCTGCAGAGCTCCCAGAGCTCCCTCCAGACCAGGGCTGCCCCTTGATGGGATTTCCCACATTGCAGAAGGAGCCACACAACAACAAGCAACAGGTTCACAGCCCAGCCCCTCTGACGGAGCAGCCCTCTGCACACACTGCAGCCTCCCAGCCTGAGCCAGYCTTTGCATTTTTTGCTCATTTTTCCTTGGGCACTGCAGAATAGAAAATAAGCATAATTAACAACATAAAGCTCAAGCTGCTGAACCTGGTAGCTCAATTTAAAAACAAGCTCCATACATTCATGCCATGTGGGTGTGCTAGGAGAAGTCTTATGAATTGTCTGTGCAAACACTGCCTTAAATCTTTTTTGGCTGCCAATTCCAGCTGCTACCCTATAAACCATTCCCATAACAGGCACACAGACTGATGCCCACAGCAAGGACAGCAAATACATCACAAGTGATAATGCTGTTGATGTTACRCGATACAGAAGCTAACCCAGCACACCCCACCAGTGCCCGGACCGTGCTCTCCAAGTGCCCCTGGCACCCCCAAATAGCCACTCCCAGTTACTAACAGCCYTTATTCATCTGCAGCCTTGGCCAGCCTTTGAGCAGACACATGAGCTTGTCCATATTACACGCTCTTAGTTTATTTTTCAACACCTTTTTTGGCAATTTACACAGCAACAAATGATCAAAGGTGCACAACAATCCTGGTTCATGGTCAGCTTGGCCATTCATCCAYAGAAAAGGGATGCACAGAAAGGCAGCTGCAATATGTGAAGCTGTTGCAGTCCCTGGTCATTCTTTACCTGAACTGTGGGCAAAACAAGCTGATCACTCTTCATCACTATTAACCCATTGATATGTAAAGATTAATAAGTAAAATAATTCAAGCAGCCTTGCTTGCAAATTCCTCTGAAACTCCCAGCAAAAAAAAAAAGCAAACCCTTCCCAGTGTAACAGCAGGCAYAGATCACCAGCTAAGTTAGCTCTAGAGGCAAATATTCCATTTTCACTGAGAGATGCAGTGGGCCATAATATGAATAAGGAACAAAGACCCCTTTCATTCTGCTGACAAATACAGTATAGCATGTCACAAATCACAAGGGGAGCAGACAACACAATGACAGCAATTAAATGGGTGTATTTTTATTAAGAAATACATACAATAATGACTGACTGTGTACACTCTCCCCCTCCCCAATCCTTCAAGGATTAAAAGCCATGGCAAACATGGCTGTAAGTGTTTAGGGATGTTACTTCAGTTAGACAGAAAACTCTCTGAAAGGAAGGGTCCATCCARCCAGTGCAGCAGGATGCACACAGAAGCAGACATAGATGTTTTGTTTGGCTTTATGCATGTTGTACACCTTGTTTATTGCCATTCACACAGCTTCCCCAACTCATCCCCAATCGATGTATTTCTGGAGAAGCGCAAAAAAAAATAACCCCCCCCTTTTTTAACTCTTCCTCTGCTGAATTCCAACCGAGACACCATTCCTGCCTCCCCCTTCCTTGCCCTCCGCCCTGCTGACCCAGACTGCTCTCGGGGGATTCACACCTGCTGAATTTGGGGGAATATTCACAGAAAAAAGGACCCTGCTGTGCCTTTAAGCTGTGAGCAGCCTCTCTGAGCCCGGCCAGCCCCGGGCAGGGCTGCCCGGACCCATCGGGGCAGTGACCCCGGGCCGGTTCTCGCTCCCGCTCTGCCCGCAGCCGCGTTCCCAGCCGGGATCAGCGCATCCCAGCCGGGCTTCTCCTTCCTGCCCCCTCCCCGCCCGAGAACAATGCGGGGACAGACATTTAGCAGCACCTGCTGTATCGCATTAACATGCACGGGGATGTATGGATGGCTTTTCCCATCCAGCACTAAGCCCGCATTGTTCGGGGCGATCCATCAGTGGATGGCTGCTCCCCCCCTCCCCAGCGCCGGCCCCACAAGCCCCCTTCTGACATGTCCCCTTGTCTCCGGCAGCCCGGGCTGACGAGCACGTTTAGGAATGCACTTCATTAAATCGGAGCTGCCCCATTCCAACCTGCAATGCGGAGGCAGCACAAAGCCCGCGCCACGCTTCCTCCCGCATTTCCCTCAAAAGCCCCATTGTTCGGCAGGCATCTGCTCCTGAGCTCAGCCTATTCGTGCCCATTGACCCCGCTTCTCGCAGCACACCCGCTCGCCAACGGGCCTCACGTAAAGCCTGCTTGATGAATTAAAAAGCAGCACTAGCCATCTGTCCATCTGTCCTCCCAGGCTGGGCTCGGGCTGCCAGCCCCGCAGCCTCCCTCGCATGCCGGCCGGCGGCTCGGCGAACGCGCACCCAGCCCCGCACCATCGCTGCTTCTCATCCCTCCCTTAGCATCTAGGAGAGAGGGGAGGGGAGGAAAAGGGACAGAGAATACAACGGAACATTCTCACTTGCCTGAGTCCTTCGAAATTCAAGCACAAATACAAGATTAATCCTTCCTTTGTGAGGTCTTGTSTTTAAGTCGTGGTATGTAATGATCCTCAGCACTGCAGCAGAGGGGAATAAAAAATGCAGGGATCATAAGCAGGGGGAGGACAGGGCTTACTTACATCAGGGTTTCTGCCACATGACAATAGGTTTGAGAGGGAAGAATAAGCTGGCAGCAGCAGCTGACAGTGCAAAAGGGAGAATGCAGAAGCCTGCCTTTTATATTATTGGTGACATTTCTAACACATGACAACAATTTCCATCTGTATTTAAGCTGCGAGTGTGAGGAAAAGAGCATTACATCACGACTCCTCTATTCCTAGGGGCTGTGGAATATGTAGGCCAGAGGGATTAAAAAGCACCTGTGTATACTGGAGATCTGAAATACCACAAGGCAGATTTCCCCCCCTCACTTCTTTCTTCCTCACCCTTTTTTTTTTTCCTCTATCACCTGTACTGAGCTGCTGTTTGAAAAYATGCCCAGGGAAGTGCAAAATGGTATTGTCCTAGTTAGCAAGGCTCAAGCATGGGGGAACGATGCAAATATGTGTTCCTGGCTCTGTCTCTCTCTCTGCAGGAGATACAGCACTCATTTTTGCAAGCATTGGACAGAATACAGAGCATCTTCCTGTTTTCTGCCGTGCTTGAGTTTCTCTTAAAGTACCAACTTTCATCTTCCTTTTAAGTCTGCAGGGAATTTCAGTGACAGCAGCAACAATGATTTCCCCACCTCACCTCCCTTTCTTTTACAGCCAACACATGCCTGTATCTTTTAAAAAGTAAACATCCAGAACAGGGCAAAGATATTTTGGAAGAAGCACTTGACTGCTTCAGAGCCAGCAGGTGTCCGTCTTGGACGCTTTCCACRTATCTCACAGGACATGATAGCTCAGATGCAGCTTGGAAATCCTGAGGGACTCCAGCCCTGCAAGGAAAGCTGCTCCCCTGCAGCTCCAGGGCTGCTTTTCTGGGGCTGCTGCAGCTGCAGGGAGACAGGCAGGGAGTGGGAATGCCGAGGATGGCACTGCAGGGTGGGCACAGGGCACTGCAGGGCCACTCCTGCCACTGCTCCCATGGCCCAGGGGGTGCAGCACCAGCTCTGCTCCTGGAACAAGCAGAATTTGGAGCCACACCAGCCCAAAGCCATCACTGGCAGAGCTGCTGTGTCCAGCTGTGGGCACAGGACACAGCTCACAGGTTCACAGCACCTGTGTGGAAGGCAGGCAAGGGAAAACATCATCCTCTCCCACCCCAAACCCAGCAGCAAGCACAGACACTGCTCTTGCTGATGTCCTCAAAAGTGCTTGAGCTARGTAGGGGCAAAACAACCCAGCAACCCTTGCATTACCTTTATAGGAGACATGGCCACACACTAACAGGAGATTGGACTGCTTATAAACAGTCTTGAATTTATCTGACATCAGTATTTTCATGAAAACACCAGCTGGGTCAAGGTGCTGGCCCATTATATGTCTCTTGTTTAAAAAAAAAAAAAGACAAAAATTCTTTGCTCAAGATCACCTTCCTGATCTTTCAACACTGGCCTCTTGGAGCCATAGACTGTTTTTGGGGTATATGTCTGGTCAACTCAAAGCTGCTCTGGGAACTCCAAAGCCTTTGATAATGTTGGGTTTAGAATATTGCACTCAGTAAATTTGGAAGACTGCAATATGAAAATAAATTACTCTGAATTCCTTGTCCACAAACTAAAAAAATCTGCAGGAGCCACACTAAAACTCTTCAATGAGGCAGTACCTACATGGAACATTCCAGAAAAAAAGCCTCTTTATTAAAAAAAGAAATGGAGCATTTTACTTTAGATTTATTCAGAGATGCAGCTCTCCAGTCATTTATGGAAACTCTTTCAGAAGATTTAGAAGAGGGGAAAACGGAAACAATGAAATGACTTATTTTTAATCTGGGGTTTAAAGGCTTTTTTTTCTTTCAAAAAAAAAAGTCCCACACACAAAGAAAGAAATTCAATGCAAACCTCTGTTTCTGTATCATGAAAGCCCATTCCAGTACAAGAGTAATCAATTTCTCAGAGCTTGTGTGGTCTGCAGCAAAGCCAAAGAAGGTATTTAAGTTTATACAGCCTTCAGCATTTTGATGGCTTGCTTTTGAAATACGACATGTTTAAATTTTATATCTTTTTTTACAGTTAGTTATGTCTTAAGAAAATGATTGCTCTTGGTAGAAAAAATAGAAGGAAAGGAGAATAAATGAAATTCAACCTGTTTTGGAGCTGTTTGCCCATTCTAAAATCAGAGTAGYTCAAAGTTGCACCATGAAAAACTATTACAGTTGTAATTACAGCTCTCATCATTATATTATATCCAGTCTTAATTTAGCATCAAACACTTTGGCTCACATGAACAGAAAAGAATTACTAAATAAAAGTGGTTCTCCAACAGCAAGAGCTTATTACCAGATAAGCATCCACAGAAATTTACAGGAATAGCAAAGCAAATACTTTGTCAGATGTAAGAACTCTCTACCTTTTCTAGAGCTGAATGTCATAAGCAAATCCTAAATCACTTCAGGATGGGGAAAGGAGTCTTTGTCCTTACAGTAACCCCAGCTTCCCACCATGAAAGAAGGCCATCTTGAGACAAGATTTTACATCTGGGATTTAACTCACAGGGTGGAAAAAGTGTGAGACAGAGCACTCTTGTAGGTAGGAACAAACCTCTGCAACAGAGTTCTCATTCTTTCATCAGAGTACATTTTGGATCCAATTCATTTACCATGTGGGAACAGCAAATGGGGAACAAACTGTGAATTCAAATAACTGTAAACTCAGCAAGATGTGGAAATAAAACACAGATGGTGCACTTCAGATTAAGGGTCAGCACTTCAGCATCGCTTTCCACTTTTACATTGTGATAGGTGATGTATAACAACCACCTTCTCCCTGAGACAGCACTCTGATCAAACCATGACTCACTTAGGAAAACAAGAGGCTCCTTGGAAGCCTCCTGCCRCTCGAGAGGAGCTAAGGTTACCTGGTCAAGCTGTGGGTTTGCTGCTGGAGGATTAACGTTTAGGATTGGAAATTGTCTCCACCAGACAGACAAGGCTGACAAAGGCTCCTTCAGCATTTCCATCTCCCTGCTGGCTGCAGCAGGGCTGCTCTGCCTGGCAGAGCTGTGCCCAGTACCCACATGGTCCCCCTCTTCACCACCCACTTTGCCAGCAACAGTTTGCAGAGGTTGCTCTGATACCTGTTTGCAAAAGCCAATGTGAGAAACAACTGCTCACTTTGAAAATTTAAAAAAGTTTATTAAACCTTAACAAAAATACAACAAAAGGACTATATAAGGAAAAATTTACAGTGCTGGGAACTGCCCCTCGTGGATACCACGTGGYCAGTTCCCTTCAAGATGGATGCTCCATCTTTTAKGCCCCTGGGGGCTGCATCAGCCAGCCCTGACCCTTCCCAAAGTCTGTCAGTCAGCTCTTCTGTGCCATTTATCAGYGCAGACTGCTTCTTGTAACTGGATTGCTTGTAACCTCACCCCCTAAGCTTTTCCATTCCCAGCTGCCCCATGCAAGGGACACCTGTGCAGCTTCTTTGTACCTGTCCTAGACAGCCCAGGCTGTCTGATGGCAGCAACACAGGGGGGAAAGGGAGCTAAGGGGAGAACAGAGGACATCTAAACAACAATAACATAACTACACATCACTAAAGCTTTCCTTAATATTCACACAATAGTCATCCCTTAATGGCGAGAGCAAATCAACTCATTATCCATCTATAACACCAAGAACAGAACCCACTGCTGCCAACATTCCCCAGTAGCAGCCCTTACAAAGTGCTCAGTCCTAAAACACCTCTGCAGGCCTGCATCCTGCTTGCCTGAACACTAGGTAATTTTATTCTCTCACACCCATTTTGTCTAAAATCTGAGGAATGGAATTTAGGATGACTTTACTATGGCTATGAACTGTTAGTTGCATGCCCAGGGCCTTCTAGAAAAGGTTTGCCTGCCTGTAAGCACAAGTTCAAAGGAGAAATAAAGGAGTAAGTACAGATTAAATGACAGAGGAGCTGTAAATCTATAGGAGCTTGAAATGCCAGATAGAGAGGAGCAGGAGTGATTGTAAGGTGATTATTACCTTCAAAATATGCYGGAGGTTGTTTATCAGATCAGAGTTAATGAGGGAGAAATCTAATAGAACTATAATATTAAATTTACCACTTTAATGGTATCATCAATGTTCTATAATGTGGGCAATTTACTGAATGTCTGTCAGTGTGATTCTCCAGTGTGGTTAGTTACACAGGAGCAGCACTACTGCATCTCATCAGCTTTTCCCTTCCAGAAAACACTGGGAATTTCTCACAGGATTGCTAAGTGAGATATCAATCTAGATCTTTAAAATTATGGAAATGCAAAAATGGGAAAGGCGTTTATGAATGTGATGGGATGTTCACATTCCTGGAAGAACTGGGTCCAGTTCTGCCCCACTGTTGAGTCCAGCCTTCCTACTGCTGCACACACAGTGTCCTGCTGGGTTTTCCATGACTCTCTTTCACATCTAGCAACACTTGTKGCTCTCCTGAAAACCTTCCACATCTGGATTTAGAAAAATTTCTAATAACCTCACTATTTAAGCACATTTTCAGCTCTCCTGTATGATCCCCCTGCAAACAAAAGAAACACTAAAAAACTCACACCCTAGAAAAACATGAATGATGATGGGCTCATAAATCAACACTTATATGAAAAAAGTCAAACTATCTAGTCTCAAGGTTTTGATTACTAATTCAAAAGCCCTGTGAACAGTAGGAGATGGTAATGCTGTGTTTATTAATAGCTATCTCCTCATGTATTCAAGGAAGAGTTCACTAAAAGCAGCAGCAGATTCTTAATGTGGAGCTCCTCCTTCCCTAAGCATCTGCTCCAGCCCCTCTGTTCTGAGCTTTGCCAGTTCCAATCCTTAATACAGCAAAGATCACCTGCACATTTTTAGCATCTGACAAATGTCCCATTAAATAACTTTAAATTTTGGTACTCGAGTTGCCATGGTGGTCTAAGGTATAAAAACAAAGTATCATCAATGTCTCTAATAAGCCTTTTTATACCTTTCACCAACATCAACTTCTGTTTACTGTTTTCTCCCCTGGTAAATGGAGTGTTAAACCTAAAGTTCAATGAAAAAGTGAAGGTAGAGAATGAATGATGATGTATGAAATACAATTCAAGAGCAGATGATACTTCCAAAGGTCTTTGATGAGGTTTTCCTCCTTATTCAGCTGAAAAAGACCATGCAAGAAGAACTGCCAGATCACTATTCACCTGATTACTCTGTGATACACACCTCATTTTGAAGATGCATTAGCCTTTTAAAGAGCCATTTATTAAGCATTTCCATTTAAATAAAAATTTTCACAATCCTCAGTGAAACAGATGTATTCCCTCTTAAATCACTAATTAAGAGCAGCCTGGGACATTAACAAAGCCCTTTAAAAGGAATTCAGAGAACTAGTGTCCCCCTTAAATAAATCTGTTCTRGCAATGACCCAGGAATCTTGACTTCATAACTCAAAGCACTAATTATTCAAGAGAACATCATAAAAAAAGGGTACATCTAGACTGTTAAGACTAATAAGAAASATTTATTTTTCCTTCAATAGGGGCAGAAATACAAATATTTGTTCTATTTTTTCTACCCTCTTATTCACTTGGGGTGGGGGGAAGGAAATCAGTGAATTTACAGAGTTATTCCCAGTAAAGGTACTGGATATGACTCTCCCCAAAGAAAACCAGCTAGCAGAATCTAAACAGCTTTATAAATTATTCCATGGCTAATCTCCTCTCTGCTGAAATAAAGGCAAAAAGGATTTAGAGGACAAATGCAGCATGCTTGATGTGAGGAAGCATGTAATGGTAAAAAAAGGAGAGCTGTTTGAAGATGAAATGTGACAACTCCTCATGCCCATCAAACCATCAGGAGCTGGCATCTGCCACTGCCCCCCTGGGCTCAGGGACTGTCACGGTAGCAGGACTGGGAACCACACAGGAAACTCCTCCCCTACAATCCCACTGGGTTAGCTGGTATCACACTGGGCCAGAAGAATCTCCAATAAATGTGATTTTACAGGTGTTCCTTTTAAAACACTGACATCTTTGATGGAAAGCACAGGGGTTTTGTGACGGTGAAACCACCAGCACAGCCAAGCACAAACATACCTACACAGTGATGGGTGCTTTCTGCAGGGAGTTAATCATGAAATACCAAATGTGAAGCCCAAATACAAATGTGAGCGGAAAAGCAGGTTAAAGAACAGCTACACATTTAATTTTACCTCGTTTTAAAACAATTCTTTTGCTTGGAGCACTCATTCTCTTGCTTTGCAGCATAATCAATTCACTGAAACCCTTGAGCAGATGCATGGTGATAGCTGAAAAGAAATCAAACTGCCCAGAAATCTAAAGCTGTGGCACTGCAGCCATCACCAAAGATCTAATCAGGACATCACATGATAAACTATGGCAGGACAGAGGCAGTTTTGAAGTAAATAATGTGGGGAAATGCATCTCCACCCCTTCAACCCCCAAACAGCAGTACCTGCTCTCAGGTCTGACTCACTCTGCTGTCCCTTGGAAGCCTTTCTGTTTTAAAACAAATGCACARACATTGTTTGCACTGCACCTAAATATCCACTGGCAGCTGCTTTGCCAGAGCACAAAGCAACTGCAATGAAAAACCTGCAAAATGAAGTACACTGGGGAGTCACAAAGAAAACAAAGGAAAGTGGCCCTGTAATCTCTTCCCACAGTCCTTACCCAAATCTCCTTTGGCAAGTGCCATGGGAGAGCATCTCAGGCTGAGCTCCTCTGCTTTGTGCTGTTCTCTGGTGCCTCATGCAATTCCAGCTGGGTGTACAGTGAAACACAAAAAAGCTATTCCTCACAAATGGGGAAGCAGATGGAGCAATATTTGCCATCATAAGTGCTTTTATTTCCAAAATTAAAAAACAAAACAAACAAACCCACCCCCAAACAATGGTTTGACTGGCACAAAATGTGCTATTGATCTGAAAGGACAGACCAGATGGGAGAAAGGTCCTGAAGTCTTCTAGATTAAACAAAAATGATTGTCTATAGAAAGGAACTAAACTACAGAAATATTGGCCCTGTTGCTCAAAACAGGGTACTTTTCTCTCTTCTAAAAGTRAAAACCCATCTGGTTCACTAATTAGTGAATGAATTATATCCTGAAAACTGCAGGGGACACTGCTGCAATTTGGCACTCCCTGGAACACAGGTATARGGATTTTCTAAAGCCAATGATTGTMCTCAGGATACAGTCTCAGCTGAAAAYAGGAAAAATCAAATGTGTGTACACTAGCTGSCATGGAAATATACCTCATATTATACAGAGTTAGATTAACTCACAAGSAAACATTCTTAAGAAAAATTATTTTAACATACTGCTGGTATCCATATGCTGCAACCCAGTGATAATGGCACTATTTTAAAAGTAATTAAAACTTTTTTCCTAACATAAATCTTGTAAAATAATTAATTATTTTTATGTGACAGAAAAAATCTGCTGCTCCTCACCTTATCAGTGTGGGCCTTCAAATGAATATTTCATGGACCCTGCAAGTATTTCTCATTACAAAAGCAGAATTACACCTCTAGGGAGGGAACTGCAACAAAAGGTCCTTGGATAATAAATACAGCTGCAGGTCTGGAAAGCTTTTGAGAATTCAAAAAYATTTGTGTACATAAACTGATGATTTATTGCCTGGGAAGAAAACTAATGTGCACTGTCTGTGATTCTGTTTATCCTTAATAAAAATTAGTAACTAAAAATAACTTCAAAAATGTAACTCAAATATCCACACATGTAAAAACACATTCATTTGTAACATAAAGGTCTTTATGCTTCACTTCAGCAATTTTTCCCAGTATACTGATACACTTTTATGCTCTCTATTCTAATAAAAGTGCCTTCTGTAAGCTGGTTTGCATATCCCTTTTATCAATTCATTCTGAAGTTCAGAAATACTTATGGGGGAACCCAGAGCTATGGGACTTTAAAAACTATCCTGGGAAATCACTTGAGTCTGCACATTTGACAGGAGATTCATCACACCCCAGCCCATTTAGTCTCTCCAGCCCTCCATTACCTGCAGATGATGGTAGTTATACACAGAACTGCTTATAAACTGCCCTTTGGAAGTTCAATTATCCACAAAAATCTTGTATTCAGAGAATAGGCTTCAATGTGCAGTCTACAATCACTTACTAAAGTTTGTCCTATCAAAACTGTGAAGTTCTGTTGTTCAGTATTACTGGTTTTGCTTAGAAACAAGACTTCTTTGCACCAGGAGATCACTTGGAACAGAAAAACTTACTCTCAAACTTCCCTCTGAAATGTGAGAGCTCAGGCCAGCCAGGTGCCTGAGTGTTGTTGGCTTTTTCTGAGCGTCCTCACAGGTCACTCCACACTTACAASTATTGATTTTTATCCATTTCTTTCCATTTTGCTCCATGTTCCTCTCTAAAACCAACCACAGCAGCTGGAGTTACTGTRCTGGAATTGAGGACAGGAACAGATCAAACTCTGGGAAGGTGAGAGAACAGACAGCAGGAATGAAAGTGGTACAYCTCTAACATTCAGATCTCCAGTCAATTAATCCCAGGATATGTGCTTGTTGTGGGGAAGTCAATCAACTGTTGAATGATGACCTCCTGACATTTTAGAAGCCAATTTTGTGAAGATAAGGGGAAAAATAAAAAGAAGAATGCCACATAAAAATATTCCAAAGTAATGGCTTGGGTGAAGTTTACAATGAAATGAAAGCCTCAGGAAGAAAGTCAAGGAAGTAACAGCCCAGTGGTGGTTYATGTGAAGTAAAAGCTGAACTACACTAACTCTTCCAAAGATTTGTCCATTATAGCATGGCTTTATAACTACTTATACACCATCCAAATAAATGAATAGGTGCCCTGCCTCTCTTCCTTACTGTCTCCTTGTCCTAGCTCATGCTGCTGCTCAAGTTGTAAACTCAGAGGAGAATGCCTTGGCTCTGTAAATAAACCCGTGGGTTTGGTGTGATAGGAACAGCAGAGCACTCGAGACTCACAACAACCAAACTTGGAGGCCACCTGGAATCTTGTCACAGCTGTTGTTTACTACAGAGCATTGCAGGAAAAAATCAGCTCAGTGGGGAGCTGGGAGCTGAGGGGATGAGGACTCAGGGGAAGTGTGCTGGAGGGGCAGATGGCACTGAGGAACAGGAGAAGAATTCAGTTTGAAGGAATGTGTGTGGATTGCCAAGTTATTTCAACAATACTTCACCTTTGGGTCCATTTCAAGGTCTCATTTGTTTATGATGGTTCACACATTTAGGGATCAAACCCTCTGATCTCTCAGAAAACCATCCTGTACCACCCATACAGGCAAATGCTCGTATGGTCCCTGGGAGCTGACATCATCCCACTCATCCTCAAGGGTTCACCAGAAAATAAATCAAACTCTTAACCAACTCCCCTAAAGAAAAAATCTAAATGATGCTTAAGCAGCATGTCATAAACAAAATAATGAGGTTGAGCCCAACATCCTGCATCTTTGCTCCCTTCTGCTTGACCTCTGTCTTCTACAAAAGCTGTCACGACTTCACACGATGGGCACAGGGCTATGTGGGAAACAGAACCATTCTGGTTCTGGTTTTCTCACCACCTGCACCAAACCAATCAGGGCTCAATCACAAGCTATTCTCACCAGAATTTTCGGGCAAGAAYGGGTTAACAGCACCTTTTTGCATGTTGCATTTACTAATTATCACTTCATTTAGCCCTTATATTAGTGCAATAAAAAGCAGCTGTCAGGCCAAGCATGCTCAGTCCAAGTGACCTTGTGTTCTTGTTTGTGTTTACCACATAAGCATCAGGGAATTCCATTTTCAAAATACAAGGCTTCATAATCCATTAGCACTAGAGATTGGTCCAGGGCTCTGGATTTACTGGTCACGTGTACCAAGGAATAAAAATATGAGCATACAGCCAGATTAATCTCCAGACCTGTAAAGCATCCCAACCCACCAGGCAGCAGTCTCATTCCAAGCCACACAGGAATATTAGCATCATTCTTTAAAGCTAGCATTAATGCCATCCCCATGGTAGATGAAGCAAAAATTAAATGCTACCTGCCCAACAATTTAGAAAGTGTGGAGACACAATAACTAACACCACTTCTCAGGTTTTCCACTTGTTTCATAAGTGAAACATAAATACTGATGCTCTTATTAATACACCAACAACCCACATCTCCCCCAGCTATTTTGAAAAGGCAGGAATCACTTTCACTGCTCTTAATTTTAAATCAAAAGCAAGACCAAGCAGCTTAGCTCACCATCAAGTTCAATAAATCAGATAGAAGAATCAATGGAAAGCATTTCAAAATGTAACCTTGGTAACGTGCAAAATGTTTCCCCAGAACTCACACTCATTTGCTTTATTTGCTGTTTTAGGAAATGAAATATCACACATAGGCAGAAGGGCATTAGTATCACAACACTGCATCTCCCAAGCCTAACATTGCATGTGCTCTCCTGGAAGGCACTTTTTGCAGTATGCCCTAAAAATCTGCAGCCTGCCAAGTTAGGTGATTGAAAAATAATCATATTTCACGTTGACAGAATGGCAAATGGCAGTGTTCAATAGTAAACAGTAATCCATATTTATTCTTTATGTTCTTTTATGTTGTTTAAACATAATTTGTTTCGTGCTTTTCACTGATAAAATGAGCATAAACTCCATGGTGTTATAACAGCATCTGCCATTTGAAGAATCAACATTTGTCAGTGTTACCACTCAATTTTAACTGGTCTTACACAGCCCTCCTGCATGCAACACTTAGACTGAAAATGACTACTACTGTGTGTACCACTATGTGATATTTGTTGGCAAATACTGATTTTTGAAYTGCAACATAATTATTCAATATTTATATAAGTCTACCAGGATAAACAATCTCTGATTCACAACGAGACAGAAATCTTCAAATTATTTTGCTGCTTATCTCAGTATCCTATAACTGAGATGTTTACTTATTCCAGCCTGATCTAAAGGGCGTATCATTATTCCCACAGCTCAGCTAAATTAAGCAAAAAAAGCTCTTCCTTARAAGAGTGTCCCCTGCCACCTAGAGAATGTCAAACAGAGGTGTAACAAAGTAGGATCACTCTCCACTCTTTCTATGTCTTCCCAAAATGCCAAGGACAATCTCATTTTAGTAATTATTCTGACCTTCTAAGGATTACCATGATCCAGAGTTCTTAGTTTTTCTTCTGGTTTTTTTTTTTTGGTCTTTTTTTTCAATTGGTTTGTTGGGGTTTTGTTTTGTTTGTTTGGGTTTTTCGGTCTGTTTTTTTGTTTCATTTGTTTTGTTTTGTTTTTTGTTTTAGGTTTTGCTGTTGTGTATTGGGTGAGGTTTTTTTGGGTTTTTTTTTTGGGGGGGGGTGTTGAGTGAAAATGAGCATTTCTTTCTCAGCTTTACTATCTCTTGTTCCTTATCTCCTACATAAATCAAGGATGACCTTCCAACAGTGGCAGAGGCCTTCAACAATGGCACCCAGCCACAAAATGCTGTTCAATTCTACAAGTTAAACAAGCATCAGAAATAAAATTCTGCTCAGGAAATAAAAATAGAAGCCTCTTTTATATTCATAGGTTTTAAACCAATAAGCAACATTCACCATTCTGATATTAATATAGACTCTTTCTAAGCCAAGCAATCACTTCATGGCAGATTTTTTTAGGGCTTTTCTCCAAAGCAGGCATCACAAGGCTTGCACCACACCATCAAGTGCTCCAAAAAGGTAATCAAAAAAGCCTCATTCAGAGATGAATCATTTTCCTTTTCAACCCTATCTGCTGTCACACATGGAAGCCTGCCCAAACTGCAAACAGTCTCCCCCACAGGAAGGCTGCCCCAAAAATGAAGATGGAATTCTATTGCTGGCCGGGGGCTGTGTACAAATCACCAACAGGATGGGACTGCTGGGAACATGCCTTGAGCTGGTTTATTTTCCAGCATCAGTCTCATTCCATGGTTATGGCAATGGGAAGATGCCATCAGCTCACATCCCAGGCAGCAGACCAAGAACTGAATGCTACAACTTACTTTACAAGTTTTTTGACCAATCACACAAAGAAAAAGCACATTGACAGTAGTTCTATCTAACCACTATAAGCACATGTACCTTTGGTTAAAACAATGCTTGCTTAATTCAAATACAATTCAATACAATAGTAAGCCTTAAAACACAATGCACAGAGCTCCATTATTAAGCTTAGAACTTCCTAATATCTCACTAGATAAACTTTTCTGCAGCTTAGGAAGTTATTCTAGACAAGCATTAATACATAGACCATTGTTCAATTTGTCCTTACTTTTCTACTTCTTACATAATTTTTCTTCTGACCAATCTCATGGCTACTGCTTAGCTCTAATCACAATTCTGCTGTCTCTGAGGCCTGCCTTTTGCAGCYTTCCCAAAACCCTCTGATTTTAGAGATTCCCACAATATTCTTCCCCAAGGAGTGCAGCAGAGCAAGGTTTGTCACTTACTGTSACTMYAGGACACRAAATAACACAGCGAACACAYGCAGCCCTCCCAAGGTAAAAACAGCACTTTTCATTTCTGACTCCAACATCTATAGATCTCCAAAAGTCACAGTGGAATGGAGGGTGACAGTGCCACCTCTCCAACAACAYTGGAYAAAACCAACAGTCCRTCAGATTTCTCCTCCTCCATAAAAGAATGCAAAACAATAAGTTGTTTACATAAAGCGTGTGAGAAAGTACAAGAATATAAACATCAGAAGGCTTAGAAAAACTTTAAAAAACAGGGTGGCAACTTACAAGGCACAGCGTGGCGATAAAGGTTGTCTCGGATGGTCTGCTGCAGGTCGTGGTCTGGTGACCCCTTCTGAAACCTCTGGTTGAGATAATGCCTCAGATCCTTGTTCAGTCTGCTTCCTGCGAGGAAAAAAATGCATTATTTATTTATTTCCAAATGCAACAGCCATTTATTMATTTCTAAATGCACACAATTACCATTTCCAATTGAGGCAAATGGTAGATTTCCATTCAGAGCCCCCTAAATTATGGCATGCTGACTTTATGAGCAGAGGCTCATCTTCCTCTACAAATGGCTAATTACCAAAAATAACTTGCTGTAAACAAGAGGTCTCTCTTGTCTCATAATGCCACATTCTTCCTGTGGTGTTAAACAGATCATCATTCCTGTTTGTCACTTATTTGTCTGAGCAAATGGACACAGACAGATGACAGGAAAAAGAGGAAAAATAATAAAGGTATTGCTTTTGCAAGTCTCTGGAGGGTGAGAGGGGTGGAGAGACAGAAGGTAAAAGCTGYTCCCATTGGAGCTACTAATAAAGCTGAACATGGCAAAAAAATCAAACAAGTGCTATACTTTCCACTGGTATCCATCCCAACACACAGCAGGAGTTACAAAAGTATWGATTTAATGAGTTAAGACCCAAAGTTCTTAAAAACAAAAAACCAATAGCCAATGCTTTTCACCTAAATCTCTTTATTTGACTGTTCAGGTTTGAACACCTTCAGAAGCGTGGAAGATGACAAATGAGTGGAAAACAACAACCAAAAAAAAAAAAAAAAAAAAACATACAAAAAAAAAAGAAAAATAGAATAAGAAATGTAGCTGTTAATGAACATTGCCAGTTGCTGAATACCAAACCCTTTTTTGCAGCAGAACATATGAACTACCGAAACCTAATGAAATCTTTTCCCAAAAATACTTCCAAGTTTGGAATAACACTGACATTAATTTGACTGAAGAGCAAAAACAGGGATTTAAACTCTTCTATTCTAAAACGAAAACAAAAAAAACCACTGGAAAATCTTCTGAGAAATGCAACCAGGATGATCAAAGCCTGGAGCAGCTGCCACCCAAGGACCAAGAGAGGGATGCTGCAGCTGGTGGTGGACATTAATCTCCACATGTCCTGAGGCCACCCAGGGCCTGGGCACTGCTTGCCTCTCCCAACACCAGGACTGGGAGACACCAAGGAAAACCAGGCAGGGTCCTGGTTCAGAATCATCACAGACAAGAGTCCCCAGGCTSTGCACTCTCCCTGGAGAGCACTGCGGGGGCAAGGAGCTGATTCAGGAGATTCAAGGGGAGATGGAAAAGCACTTGTAGGACAGACCCATTGGGGGCTGCAGAATCACAGAATGGTTTGGGTTGGAAGGACCTTAAAGATCGCCTTGTTCCCATGCCCCTGCCAAGGGCAGGGACACCTTCCAGTGGGCCAGGTTGCTCAATCCAACATGGCCTTGAAAAGAAGAGGGAAAAGAAAATCCCTTGGGCTTAACATTAATGTCTGGTGGTTGGGACACCCAGGAAAGAAGTGGGGGAATATCAAGTATCTTGCTCTTTTCCTTCCTTTTGCCAGGCATCTTATTTATGGCCCCACCTGGAGCCAAAATGGACCTTGGGCTGAACCAGTGCAGCTGTTTTCAGTCTTTTATCATTTGCATTGTGATTTTTTTGATTGTGAATATGAGATGCAGAGATCACRTCAATACATCTGGACACTGAATGCAGCCTCACAGTTGCAGATTCCTGGCTGGAGCCTSTAGGAATCACTGCAGAGCAAATCAAAAATAATAATACTGCAATGGAGTGCAGTCGGACACTGGGTCTGGGAGGCAGAAGCAGCACCAGGCAAATGGTGAAATAAGAAAGAGCGCAGACTGTGGGCAGGATAAAACCACTTCAGCATTTTACCAGAAATCTTGGTTTAAAAACAAAACACAAAAAAAGCCCAMAGTCTGAAGTGCTATGTCAAATTTTAAAAATAATTTTGTGATTTGTATTTAGATCCTCCTGACAGCTTTTTCTTTTAATTAAATCTCTTATTGAAGAAAAGAAGGCTCAGGCAGCAGGCCCAGCTATTAACAAAAGGAAATTTTTAAAGATCAAGATGCTCATTGCAGAAATGAAACAAAAACCTGAAATTATGGGAGATATAATTGGCTCAAAACACTTTTCTGAGCAACACCAGCAACACCCCTCACTCCCAGAGCAAATTATCAACCCATTTTCTAACAAATGGTCTCCAGTTATTGCACCATAAAATTTGTTTCCCACACAGGGGGCACTTGGAGGGTTTGGTAGACCTGTGGGCTACAGGTTTTCAATATCAGAGTGGACTTCCTAAACTCCAGATGTTTGATTTCATACCACATTGTTTTACTCCAGAGGAAGACTGTGCACAAAAAAGAGCCTCTGCTGAAATAATAAAGTAGTTATTTATCTTTTAACKAAACAGTCCCTATATTTCTTTGCACAAGAGGAAGGCAAGGTAGATTTTCATAGCAAAAAAGGACAAACACGAAAAACTGTTTGGGCATAATTCAAGGGCTTATTCCAGGGAAGAAATTAATGCACAGAACTGCATGTATCACATAAGTAAACTTTCTYCCAAAATACTGTGTGCTCCCTGATTCAGTGATTTATGTAACAATAATGTCTGGAGGTAAAAAAGCTCTGCTGAGCTAGGCCTTGTTTGACCACAGAATATATGCAATTTAATGATGATATCCTGCTTTTAGCTTCCCTCTGCACCTATTCCATCTAGCATCTCAGCCTATTATGGCCCTGCTGGAAAGTTTGGTTATTTGGTTTATGCAGGAGCTGGGATTTCCCAGCTGAGTCACTGAAGCACTAGTTAAAAAGGCACTTGCAAAAACAGGGGCTGTAGCAACACTTACACTCACATAAGTGTCCCCTCTGGGGGCTCAGAGTGATGCTTATTTCTATTACATTTTTATTTTAGAAGAGAAGGAAGAAGAAGAAGGGRAAAAAAAAGAGGCAAAAAGAAACCCAGCCCCCAAAAAGCTTCCTGTTCCTAAATTCCAGGAAAGTCTTGACAGAAATGAAGGCTTCTTGCAGCTCTGATGATCTCAGCTCAGCAGTCGCTGAGGCCACAAGCTGTGGGCACAGGCAGGTTCAGGAACTCCCTCCACTGCAGGGCAGAAGAAAATGAGCTAACACAGAAACTAACTCTRTGTGGGAAGCTGCCAAAGGGATCCAGCATGGAACATGTTGGATTTTTTACCATTTGAAATGCTTCTCTCTGCTCTGATCTCTTCCAAAAATCTCCCCTGAGCCGAGACAGCATGGGCTTGACAGTGGCTTTGTTTAGTAGGTTCTAGTGCTGCACACAAGTTTATAAACTCTGCTGTGCCCTTAGTCCAAAATGTATGCACCCATAATCTCTGCAAGCCTGAAAAATATGCCAGTGACATTTCAGCAACCTCCCTGWGCAAATCTTAGCAGCAAAATTCATTCTGCTCCTCGGGGGCATCGCTGCCTTGTGCAAACTCCCTCTGAGACCAAACCTCACCTTTGATGGCTTCTGTCCATGCACCAGCCACCAAAAGATGGGCAGGTGCCCAGAACCACCTCATTTTATGCAAAAATCCTCCCCTTTCTAAAATTTAAATCCATGCAATTGTGCTCAAAAAATTACTTCCTTTAGAAAAGAGCTGTGTCAACCAGAAGTATATACTGGCCTTCAAAATACTCCCCTGTTCTCATGGAGACCTGATTTTACATTTACTCTCTTGTGATTCCTTCTTTTCTTCTCAGCTAAAAGGATGTAAAAAGATCCAACAGTGATAATAGTGCAGGGACAGGAGATGCAACCCAGGAACAGCAATTTTCAAAGCAGAGGATACAGGTCTGAAGACCCAGTGCTCCATTCTTCCTTTGTGCTGGTCAGGATATGTTGCAAATTGCTTATTTGCACACAGAAAAATCACCTTGTTATTTCTGTAATGAAAATTAGGCTGATACATGTAGCTTAGATCATCAGACACACACCAAAAATGAAAAACTCACCAAAATTTATAGTTCACTAGTAAGATATTCAACATTTTTTTTGGCGCTGCTGCAAATTTCCCTTTTTTCTCTGYTGAACTGAATCAATGTCCTTTTTAATGTGAAGGTACAGTCAGAGAACCAACTTTTCACTGCTTCACTCCTCACAGTACTACTCCAAATCTGAGATGGAAGCATCTTATTATCTGAATCCTTTGAATGAAACACAGAGCAAAATGGCTGGTTTAATCTATTCTTAAATATTATGCTGTAAAGTATGTCTATCACCCTCCCCAACCATTACATGGTAACATCATTTCAGTAGCAAAAAGAAACCCAAGGGAGAAACATCTCTCATAGCAAAAAAAAAAAAACCAACAAAAAACCCACCAAAACAAAACAAACAAAAAAATTACTGACATATGATTTTCTGAGAAAGAATGAACTGTCAGGTTTTTGTAGCTCAATGTGTAACTTAAATGGGTTTGTGATTAATGAAAAATATTGACTGTTTCTAAACACATTGCTTCCAAACCCACAATTCTGTCACACATTTGTCCTCCGACAGTTGCCTGACAAAGTCCCCAGGGAAGCTTTGCTTTGAACTTTGTGCTGTGACTCTTGGTGCTAAAATTCCCAGCTTCTGCAGGAAGAAAGCTGCATGTGGGATCATCTAACACTGACTGTGCCRTGTGAGAACATCACCTCTTGGAGAGCTCTCCCAGCAGCAGCACAGACCTGGGGCTGGGAGCCTCCTGCCCCACTGCCCTCCAGTAGGGAAAGCAGACTGCAGAAATGACCAAGCACAATCTGAATTTCTTCCCAAGAAAAAGCTGAGTGTGAACATCGTGGGGCTGCCAGCACCTTCCTGCCAGCTGGTGGGTAGTCCCTGCCAGCTCTGTGCAATGTGTGTGTGCTGAAGATGTATTTTAAACTCGTGCTTTGGAAACTATCATTTGAGAGTTTATGTTTCTATTAATTACTGCAGCTGTTTGATCCCATTTCTGCTCGAGATGGTCCCAGATAATCCTGATCAACAGCCACACTCTGACAGAGYCTATACATGCTCGTGCAAAGATGGGTCAGGGTCAGGCCTGGGACACACTGGTCCCTGACCTATATTACACTCCTCTAAGCAGATTACACCAGTATRTATTTTTTTGCTTTACCCTTCTTTAGGAAGGCAACCAATTGCTACATTCAGAGTGACTGATAGCATCTGAACTAGAAAAATCTATTTTCCATGCCTGAATTGCAGTAGAATCCCCCTTCTCCTGTCGGGATCTCTGTTTAAAGGTGTCTTTAGCAGGGGGATTCTCTGTGGTCAGACAAAGACCATTTCAAAACAACAGGGCCATGAAGCAATGAAAGGTTAAAGGCCTCACTAAAGGGATAAAAGTGCAATAGAGTCATCTGGATTAAGACTCTCTCTCACCACCCTGATGTCTACATTGAGAGGGAAGGATTCAATTTTTTAAAGACACAAAGATTGCACATGTTGGATTTGCAGTATAAACCCCTGACTGTAACATACTGTCTATCATCTGAAGATCTCTATCTGAAGGTATTTAACTAATAAATTATCATGGTTGGCAGGGTTTTATTTCTGTGCTACAAAGCATAGAACTGCAGATAAGGGGAGGAAAAAAACCTACAAAAACCAAGCCAAACAAAAACATCTAAACCCTGCTCATTTAGAGKCATGAGCAGAGAACCTGCAGTTGGTGTTTTCTAGCGCAGCAAGTAGATTTGCAATGTCAGATGACTGGCACTGCAGGCTGGGGGACTTCACTTGTGCTCCTGCTCTGCCCAGCAGAAGGTACTCAACACAAACTCATCTATAATTAGAGCCAAAATAGCTCTCCTTAGCTAGGAARTGTGTTAACTAAGCTGGTTATAAACCTATCAATCCCTTAAAAACAACARCCTATTTTTAAAAGAAATGTTAAAATACTAATAATGTAACTCAAGACAACTATTCAATCTGTTGTTAAATCTTTACTATAAAGTGGGGTGTGGACAGGGCTCCTGGGAAACAGGAAATAGYTCTTAAAACTTTTCCAACAGCAATGCCAGAGCATCACCACTGTCTCCTACTAACACGTGCCATCAATTTTCCTCCAGTCTTGCTGCAAAGGTGGCTCTGATACTCACACATATATCCTGTTAATGCTTGGAGAGATTAATATTCTATTTCTGGGCAAATTAATAGAATAATTTTCATGGTAAGGTCCAGGAGGCAGCAGCCCATCTTAGAAGGCTGAGTAGATTTTTATCATTTAACAAGACTGCACTGGTAGCCACATCATCATCAAATATTCCTAATCCCAGCAGTTGTTATGGAAATGAGAATAGTTTGCGTTATATCGTTTCATCCTGCCCCATCCTTGTCTTCCAGCTGCTGTCCAAAAGTGATTATAAATAATGGGGCTATAAAAGCCATTCAATAATTAGAAGATTCATTGGCCATATGCCAGCAGTGACAAAAGAGAGTGATTTATGTAAGATGAGTCTGTCACATCTGCCAGATCACAGTTTCATTACGCCTGTGGCTTTAAGGTCACAGTTTAGCACTGTTTCAACAGCCATTTGTCAAGGGGGTGCTGGGGAGGAGAGGTGAAATACATCATGGTTTTGTTTGCTTTCTTGTTTTAACTACTAAGTAAATAAGTAAATAAAGTGCAGTACCTACATTTGTTATTTCATGTCTCTTGTGAGGTCAAAGACACAAGACAACATTCATCATGGTTGGCCAGAGTTCAAATAAGATCATGAAGAGAAAACCCATCTAAAAGCCTTAAGAATTCATGTGGCTTCTCAAACTCAATACAATCTAAGCRTGTTCTGTCTTCCAGCCACCCATGAAATGAAGGTACCTTGTAAACACATAACATGTTGGTAAATTAATTGCTACTGCATCTTCCTAACACAAGTAAACTTAAAAACCTTTTATGGTTCAGTGTTATAAAATGATATTTAAACATTGCCATGGGAGTTCAGATTAACAATTAACATGGCTCAGCAAACACCTAATTTGATCCCAATTCCATTTTCTCATCTTCTTTTCCTCTTAAAAACAAACAAAAAACACCAATGAACTTTTATTGTTGGGTACCAATTCTACCACCATAAAGTCCAGATGTTTAAATGCTCCCTTATAAACCCTTCAATARCCTCATCTATTATTGTCAGTGATTGCTCCCATTCCAATGTGGACAGTCTCTGGTGGCAAAAAGAACTGCTCTGAGGGCGCAGACTGGATCTTTGCTGGAAATGCTACACCCAGGACCAACCAATATATTACTTTAATTTGTACCAACCTCCTAAAACCAGACTGCAGTCAGATGAACTGCTCAGATCAGAGCCCAGATGCTGCCAGCTTGTTCTAACAACTCCACACCACAACAAAAGCAAAATGACTGCTCACCCTTTGCCTACCTCCTGAAGTAAAACATAAAACATTTTCCAATTTTTATGCTTTAGAACCTTCTCTGAACAACATAGCCTTATCCATTRCAAAAAACTTCCAGTGGAAGGAAATGATGATAAGCTGGAGGGTTATGGCATAAGGAATTGCACAAAGTTCCAGGATGAGCTACCTGCCCAGCAATGAAACCCCACTTGGATGGAGCAGCCTGGCTGCTGAATCAGCACTGAGCACTTCAGTGCACCCAGTAATTCCTGTCTGGAGAATGAATAACTTACTTTATTACTGAGAGAACTTCTTAAAATGTTATTTTAGGTGCGAGCTGTGAAYCTGAAGGAGATGTATTCACACTCAGAACTTTCAGGTCATGTCCAGAATCAGGAGCAGGCAAGAGCCTTCTTGGCATGGTACCTTTGGTATCACTCTCAATCTGCATGGGTGAGTGAACCAGCACTGAGGTGGTAATTCAGCATTTGCTGCTGCAGAAATGCACTTCACAGATCATAAATCCCTGGTAAAACTCTTCTAAGAGCATGTCACCTCATCTACTGTATTCACAGGGTGCTCCACCTTATTTTCTGTGCATTAATAGAGATTCATATTTCTTCACTAAATTTAAACAAATAGCCTTTCAGCTGAAAAGGGCCAAAAAACCCCACAGAGCTCAGGCATTGAGGTTGAGAAGAAAAAAATATCATTATTTATACACCAGGGCTGAAAATTTTGAACATTTGTRACAAACACACTTCTGTTGCTCTCAACTAAGTTCAGATCAGCAATGATTGCAAATGCAGCAGCAAGCCCAGCCTCTMTCCCTTTTTGGCCCCTTCAAGCTTCTGGTGCCCACAAAGTTTCAGCCCTGAATATCTTGAGGCTCCTGGAGAAGAAAATTCCTTCACCCTCTGACATCTTTGCAGCCGAGGACAATCCTGACCTGGGAGACAGGGAGGCCACACAGTCAGGACTGCATCCCAGGTAGGGGAGCCTGCTCTGCCATGGACAGACAAATCAGATCTTTCCACCTCAAGAAGGATCTGTGTTATTATTATCTTCCTCAAAATACTGAGGTTTAAGTTCTGCTCCTCTTCTTAAATCATGCACTATCATTTGTGTGCACACAGATCCTATAGCATGATAAATAATGATAGATACTGATAAATATGAATATAAATATCTATTGATAGATATGATAAATAACAGTAGATAAATTRTGACATTTCTCCAGAGAAAGTAGCAACCATACCTCCCCCAGGTAAGCATAAGGAGCAGAAAATCTGATACACMTGAGGCAAAAATACAATAGAACATGGTGCTCAAGCAACAGGAGCATGTGATGAGTAGAAGAGGGAAAAGCAAGGGCAGCAGTATTGATGGCTGTTGGCCTTGGATACCTCTAAAACAGATTTGAACTGGCCTGGCACAAAACATGAAACACAATTTGCCTCACCCAAATGGGTGCTGGCAGATGTGGAGCCTGCCCCAGTGCTTTGTAGCCATAGTTAATCATGAACCCAACTAACCAAAAGCTGGAGATCAACCACTCCTACTTTGTTATTGACTCACAGGAGACCTCTTTTCTTCTCCTWTGCCATTTTCAAGAAGTGCTGCAAGCTCCCTGCTCTGGCTTCAGCTTTGTTTTCCTTATTCACTTTTAAGAACCCACAGACAAGGAAATTGAGACTGTCAGGTGGTCTCTGGGAATGACAGTAGAGAAGCAAGGTGAGCTAAAGTGAGAGAAGGAATCCACTGGGAGGACAAATGCAGAATATTTTCCTACTGAAATGAAAAATCTCCAAGATAAAACTATAGATTGACAGCCACACACACAAACTTGGTTGTGTTTTCACAACAAAGCTCAGCAGGTGTGTGGACAAAGAACAAAGTGATACAACATCCTCTGGTCTTGTTTCCAATGAAGCTTGGATTAGTATCATGCTAAATACTTTATCCAGTCCTGTGGCCAGATCAGTGTTGACCCTGAGTTAACTGGCTGACAATCTAGCTGTAACATTAAAGCTACGTCCATAAATGCCTCTGGCTTGGCAGTGCCCTSAAACCAAGTGCCCAGGGCAAAGCCTCAGCTCTGCAGAGCTTTCCAGCAAGGCAGAGCCAGAGGTGAATGCCGAGGCTGCTCTGAGCAAGGCATTGTRCCTTGCACACAAAGGCCCTGCTGTGCTGGGGCACCCTGCACTCTGTGCTCCAGCAAGGAGCAGCATGAAGCCATCCACAGGGGCAAGGAACGCTGATGCTGCCACGTAGACTTTAAAAAAAAAATAAACACATCCAAAAAAAAAATGTAGTAAGAAGAGAAAAACCCTCCTCCAGAACTGAAGTGAATGCAGAATGAAGTCACTGTAAGACAGTGCCGCAGGATGCAGCCTCTGAAGGATTCAGTGGAGTCTGCTCTGAGCATTTCCATCAATGAACRCAGACTGAGCTACGTGAGCAGCCCAGGAATGGCTTCCCAAGAAAGCAGAGCCTGCCTGGGAGACAGACAACAGGCCCCGTCCCCACGCAACAGGCCCTGGTTACTGCACAACAGGCCCCCCGTCACCCCRCAACAGGCCTGGTCCCCATGCAACAGGCCCTGGTCACTGCACAACAGGCCCCCCATCAGCCCGCAACAGGCCCCGGTCCCCGCGCAACAGGCCCCCCGTGACCCCACAACAGGCCCCCTTGTCACCCCGCAACAGGCCCCCCGTCCCTGCGCAACAGGCCCTGTCACCGTGCAACAGGCCCCCCATCACCCCGCAACAGGCCCCCCGTCACCACACTGCTCTGGGTGAAGCCACCACGGTAAGGGAGCATTGCTCCTGACCCTTCCCTCTGAAGATGCCAGCAAGCTCTGCCTTTTCTGGGATTCAGGGAGCAGCAGAAGCAGGGCAGGGTCGGTGAAGAAGAAAGTCTAGCTAAAATAATAAGAATGGGGAAAATCAAGATGAAAAGCACTTGCAGAATTCACTCCAAGAAAAAGACTCATTTCTGGAAATGAGATGCACATCTCTCTATGTCTCCTAAAAGGAGTTGCCATATGTTCTAAAAGTAGGATATAATATTTGAGCTGTAAAAGCCAAATCAGCTTGAGGAACAGACGGCATTACAATGCTTTCGCAGAACAAGCCCCCCATAACAATATGCCAGCAAACTCATTTTCTAGAATGGCACTAGGAAAATATTTGCAAAATCTGAAACCCATTCCCTAAATACAGCATTTGGTTCTTCCAGAATGGGAAAAAAGTGCCACACATATGCCAGAATTGGGGRGTTCTAAATAGCTCTTCATATTCTTTGATTTTTTGGCTTGCTTTTCTCTGTAATTTTTGGATGGTASRGRTTTTTTTGGAGCTTTTTTTTTTTAAATTTGACCTCAAATTTCTTGAGCAGTCGTTCTAGTTCTTCCTYGGTTGCTGGAGGGACAAATTCCCACAGCCCAGCCAGGTCACCTCTGAATTTTGATCACAGTGTTATAGTTTTTCCCTCTGGCCTCCCAGGCTCCAGGACACACGTCAATATTAACAGCCCAATTTCCAGAGGAGATGAATACATAAAATCTAATGCTAGCAACCTGTGATTGTCAGGCTATAAACACACACTAAATGAAGATATTGTCAGAACACTAGAATTTTGATGCTGTTTTTCAAATTCCTTTTTTCCCCTCACAAGTCTATCACAAACAAAATGTTGGCCTCCTTGGAAGAAAGCAGCTGAAAATCATGGGTCCAAAGGTAGAAGGTCTGTCCAAAGCATGTTCCAGCTGCTTTTGCCCCTTCTCTAGTGTGAGTCAATGATACACACGCAGGTGCAGCACTGTCTGACCAAAGAAAAATAAATATTTTTTTGCATCTGCAATATACCCATTTACAGAGTGCTACAGGTTAATTTTCCAACTTGCCCAAGAAATTTCCCAGAACCAAAATTTGCCATGAAACAAATAAAACCAGAAATAAGATTTGCTGTGATCTTACCTGAGCAAGTAAAGGTCCTGCTCTTTCTACATTATTTTCAAAGAGCACAACTCAGCTTAACCTCTTATGGACCTCTCTTTTTTTTTTCTTTTGAAAATATAATTACACATTTAAGTACATATAGAAAAGATGCCAAACCACTAACATACAGTACAGAAAGGAAGCGCACAGGCAACAATGCTGTGTGATTTACAAAATCAGGCTCTCAAAGCTGAATATAATTATGAGCTAAATCTGTTGGGAAAAAACATTTAAATGGAAAAACGTGTATAACAGTTGGGAGTTGTTGAAGCCCATTTTACAAGAGGCCCAAAAAGCCACAAAAATTGAGTAAGGAGGTCACACTGGTTTAAAAACAAACCTGACTTATAGGGAAAGTGACTGCAGCTTTTTTCAGTTTCATGTTGTAGACAAAAGGAAAACAGGATCTAAGCAACTGGACTAGCTCTGCTTAATTGTTTTAACAGCAAGCATTTTTGTTTTATTTTTATTGTACCATTGGAAGTGTTTTCTGAGAGTTGGAGGATATTCTCMGTCCCTGGAAAATGTTACATCAACATTGAATGTTCTTCTTGAAAAATCAAGATTAAAGAGAAATTGATTCAAGCTAGTTCTCTAATGTCCTGAGCTATTACTTGGAAATGCGATTTAGGAAGAGTGGGTTGAATAGGCAGGTAAAGGATCTGGAAGAATGGGGGAGCCAACAGCAATTTAAAAGAGTTCAGAGCAAAATGAGGCAATGAGCTCAATCTTTTGAATTGCTCAGGTGACCAAGAGCTTGGGCAAGTTGAGAAAAYCTTGCTGGTAAAAGATAAGTGTTAACAGGGCTACTCTGCTGTGAAAGCAATTCAATACACAGCATTGTGGGCCTCCCTTTTGTGCAGGAAATGGAACTGAAATTCRAAAATCAGATTCTAGAGCACCAACAGAATGAAGGAGTTGGATGGAACAAGCAAGAACCAYGGCAGTCAGTGATGGGTTTTAATAAAGTACCACTACATCTTACTGGCAAAACTCAAAAGTAAAAGTGAGAAGTGAATCAGGGCAAGGTTGCTGTTAACTATTGCACATGAAGTCGTGTGAAGCAAAAATGCTCTGATTCTTGGGACTGTCTCAATCACACAGAGCAAATCTTCCCTTCTGTAACCTTCAGGTTAAAGTCTGGTCAAAGGCAACAGCTAAAATACTGAAATACTCACATTTAAAATGAAAAACCAAATAGCCTGTACAGTGTTGGTCTCTAACATAAATATAATCCTTCATATAAAGCAAGTTTGGCAATAAAAAAATTAAAAGGCACATGAAAAAGCTTACTAGGGTCTGTAACAAACATCTTTGCCCTGGTCACAAGGTCTTTTTCTCTTAATGAGTTTAGGAGTGCCTGTATCATGTTTCTGTCACCCCAACTTTTCCCTACAAGAAACAAAWATGAATATTATAGATGGTAAAACCCACATTTTCTCGAGCAGGAAATAAATGTTTATATGCAGCATATAACAAAATGTATATTTCCAGAGACAATAGTTACAAGATTTAGACTTATTAGTGCAGGAATTTTAATGGAAAACATGTTTTTGGGGATAAGAATTTTAATTACAAAGAAACCACATACAACTTGCTTCTTTAGACATAAAGCAGAGCAGTTCTGCAGCAGAATAAAAAGGTCACTTTTGATGAAAACAGAATATTGGAATAAAGAGAGAAACACTCAGCTCRTGTGTATGGTTAGACATTTTCCTGGTAATGCTTTTGATCCCAAAATGGCATTTGTCAGGATGGAGACATTCCTCAGGAATGTGACATTTCTGCAGGACTCAGAGCCAGCTCTGATGGTGCCTRCCCAGATCCTTCCTCTGCCAGGCTGCCCTGACCCCAGCACAGCTCCCAAGGGCCCAGGCTCAGTCAGTTCAKCCCTTCTGCCCACATCCTTCTTGTCTTTCCCCTTCTTACAATCCTTAGACAATGCACACTGCAGCAATAAAAATTAGCAGAGCCACCTAAAAAAGAGAGGGCTTATGAAGGCTTCCAACACCCCAGCTTGATCTTCCCACTGCAAACAAAAAAAAAAAAAATTAACCCAAGTACCAGTCTAGTTCTGAAGATACAAAAATGGTACCTCCAGAAKGAAGTTGCACTGATTCTGCTTTGGTAGAAATGGAAATACAGACTTTTTTTGGCAAGACAAGATGCTGCAGGCATCTTACACTAAAAACAATTAACTGGAACATACAAGACCAGAAGTGGGCAAAATAACACTTTCTCAGAACTCCAAGTGGAAAGAAACACTGGTTTCATTCCCATTACATTACTTCATAATGAGCACCTTTTATGAAAGACYAACAGGAAAAGCAGAAATTAAACATTTCATCAGGCTTTGCTGCTGGCTTTGGAACGATGGGATTTTTCTCATTTTACAAGTAGACCTGACCATGCTTTATTCCCATTTTTACCARTAACTTCTATCTCTTTGGACTCACATGGTTTAACCAATTTGCAATTCTGCCAGGAAAGCTGCATGCTCAAGCAGCAGCYTTACTTCATTGCCATTAAAACCAACAGCCACTTTATTTTTTATTATTTTGATAAGCTTTCTGATGATCCAGCTAAAGACTACAAGAGAGGCAATAGAAAACAATAAGAATCAAAGTTAATTGTCTAAATACCAATTCTTCCTCCTTAAGTTTTTATTCTTTAATTTTGGAGAGCTCTTCTTGTACCTTCTTGTTGGTTTGCAAACATTTTTCATCCTCATTTAATCAAATGTGTTTGGATGGAGATCCTTAACACTGACTCTGAAATGGAAAGCTCTCATCAGCTGAATCTCAAATTAATTTTAGGCTTCTCTCATTTTTGGGAGTGCACAGTCAAAGCTCTGGAAATTCTGCAAAGCTGAGTTTTTAAGCAACACAGGYACACTGAAGCCTCCTATACTCCCTCTGCTACTGGAGGGGAAAAACAAGTTGTAGAGGTCTAAACTGATCCAGCAAAAGATGCAAGGGAGCACAGGATGGGCTTTGCATTTCTGCTGAGTGAATGTCACTGTGGTTTCTGCTTTTAGGCTACTCTGGGATTTCAAAAAGCTCTACCTCCAGCCTTTAAATCATCAGGATTTTTTTCTGCTGGCTTAAAAAGGACCTTTGGTCAGAACCCTTAAGCTTGGCAAGAAAAGGTGTCAGACAAGCAGCATGCAAAARGAATAGCTATTTATCAAAGGAGCATTCCAGAATAATGCACTGTTTCTGCTTGAACACAGTCCCACTGCCCCACTTTTAGAGTCTGAACCAGGGCAGATGAACAAAGGAGCAGCTTGGCAAGGCAGGTTGTTTTTTAAAGAAACATTTTTAAAGAAAGACTAGAGCATCATCCGCAAAGGCATCCAGGAGCCACAGATAAACAGCTCACAGAGGAGCCTCAGAATCCAAAGTCTACCTCAGACAAGGAGTTGCACTACTGTCCCCAGCTTTGGGCTGCTCACACTCCTCTGCCAATAAGCCCCATGGGGAAACCTTCAGATTCCTAGAAATAAATTCTGCTGCTGTTTCTAAGTGAGGTTGGCAGGCTGGCCAACCCACCATCTCTGACAGGTGTTTTTTCACACTTCTGTCCTGCTTTTTTAAAAAATTGCTTGCCTAARTACTAATTCATCGGTCTAATCTTACATTTCTTTGAGTTTGGTCTTCCTTTTAAGTGACAGTCTGTTTGATAGTTAAGTTCTTAAAAGAAATATAAGGAGTGTGACCTTTTCATGGTTTGATTCTCTCCTGGTCCTGCGTTTGCACCTATGCTCAGACACAGAAATTCCAAACAAGGTGCATCCACAGCTGCTGCAGAAACACCACGTACACATTACCCTGCCAGCACAGAAATGGCAGATGCATCTATACAGGCTGACAATTGATTTACTCATCATTTGCAACCCTTTGCAAAGGAACTAGACTTCCTAGCAATCAATGAGAAAATAACCTTGTTAGCAAAAAAGCCAATGTTCTTTTAAATTAATCAGTTCTTTTTCATCCAAACAGTACAGATAATGAGAGAGATGATGACATTTTACATGACCTATAAAAAGCAGAGTTTCTATTTTAGGCTCTCCTTCGCAAGGGTGCCAGGATGATTATGTTTTGTTTACTGGACAAAATAATCTCTTATTTGTTAAGGCTTGAATGTAATTTTATACAGCGCAAAATTTTATCTTCTATTGTCTTAATTATCATCTGGAGGCTTGAAGCATGAAAATGATGGCAGAGAAAAATATTAATATTAATGTGTTCTAGCTGCAATTTAAAGAGAAAGGACTTGGAGCTTTTTTTTCCTCATAAGCTTAACATGCTGCATCAGACTAGTGAACTATATCCCATTTAGCTGCTATTGTTTCTTCAAGTAGCACGAAGAAAACAGACACCAACCTTTTGTAGACATTCCCAGTGTTCAAATACACAACCTTTTACTCTAATTTCCTTTTACATCACTTGGTAAAAAGTGTGAAAATTTTCCTGCTTAGCATGGTGTGCAAGACTACACTACTGTTTTTCAAGCTCTTTGTATGAMACCTCTGTCACCTACAGCATGTTTCCATGCCAGTGTGAAAGCCCAGGCAGCAGRAGCCTTTTCTCTCATTTCCCTCATTTGCACCCTAATAGCCAGAGAATTCAGGGTCTGGGGGAAAGATGGCAAAACCAGAGAGAGTCTTGGATGATGAGCAGTGCACYGTGACACCAGTGGGTTTTCTACCTTCCTAGCTAGAAATCAAAKGGGAGTTTAGTGCGCTGATTTTAAGTTAAAACAAACGAGATGCATGGTCTGACCACTTCCAAAAGTACCAGCAGGGATTGGAAGAGACAGCACTTAGACGTAATGAGACATGGTTTATTCTTTTGCAGTTTCATCCTGCTGTTTCAGCCCTGGCCCCTCCAGGTCTGAAAAAGAAAGGGAGGAACTCAAAGGTTTAGTTTCCCTTTTTTTGGACAAGAGAAACTGGATTGAACTTCGTTTAAGGGGCTGCATACACAGTGTTTGAAATTTAAAAAAAAAAAAAATCAAAAATCAAGCAAGAAGAGTATCAATTAAAAAGAAGACTGGTTTCTAAATTTGAACTGATATGACAGTCAAGATATACTGGTAACAAAATAAATCTGTACTTTAGGGAGATAAATTTAAGTAACCTGAAAACAAAGAGTTTGCATGGCTTATCAATACAATTAATTTTACGTTAAGTTTTAACGCAAAATGAAATGTGTCACTATGGCATCTTGCACCACTGAGAAAGTGAAGGAATGTCTCAGGTCTGACTCAGCCCAAGGGCTCCAGCCACAAACACAGCAACAATGACACCAAAGATCTTTTTCCCCCTCTGCTGTTTTATGCCATGACTATTTTAACACCACGGTTGGCTACATGTAAACATCTGTGTTATAGCCTTTTCCCCTGTGGAGTTCTGTTTGTTTGTAGTACTTTGCAAAATCCCAAAATGCATAATTCTGCTTTAGCAGCTCCAAGTTCAATCAGGTGGATTATCTTCATGCCCACCTAAACTGTGCTCAGAATACGGAAACATTGATCATCCACTGTGTAGAATTACAGAGATTTAAAAGGTAAGAAGTGGGGTTTAAAGGTATTAAAAGTTTGAGGAAACTGCTGCAATAAACCAGAGAAGAGTGTGAATTAGGCGCTAATCACCACCACCACTCCACTCAAACCCAGCAGGAGGGAAGTGGATGGATCTGAGGCTCCCCACAGCTCCAGTTTATGGGTCTGGGAAGGCAGAGGTTGCTGGGGGTTTGCATCAGTCTGCCCCAGGTGAGGTGAYCCCATGGCTTCACTAAGGGCAGCAGAGTCCTGAGCCTTTCCTTCCATTGCCAGCAGTTCTGGGAAACGCCACCCYGTCCTTCTGCCCAAGCTTCAAACACCCCAGTCACCATCACCTGTGCAAGAGCTCATACACAAAAATCTTCCATCCACAGTTCCAAACTATTTAAAGACCCAACAGCATATGCAGAAACACAAATATCTTCTGTTTATTGGATGACATAGAGCACCCAAACCTGAGCATCTACGAATAATGATCAACACCTGTACACACATAATATTTCATATACAGACACTATTTAACCAAAGAATAAGGCACTTCAAAAATATCTAAAAACAAATTAGGAAAGAAAGAAAAAAAAAAAGGAAAAAA
>JACDOX010000045.1:3356400-3401461 GCA_014549065.1 Cardinalis cardinalis | reverse complement strand
AAAAAAAAAAAGGAAAAAACCAAAAGAGAATGGAATTAACAGCCAAACAAAACACAACTGGAAATGCAGTGAAGCTGAGGTAAACCAAGAGCAGAACATATCTGATAAGTGATCAAATCACACTGTCTAGCAGATAAGTGCCTAGTGAACAGAAGGGCTGAAGAGCACAGACACTCCGGAGTGCCAGCTATAAAGCAGAGTCTAATGAAATGATAAGCTATTTATGCAAAGCATTCATGGCTATGACAATTCATTTGTACAGAGTGAAAATAGAGTAGAAATTTGTCAAAATGCAAATACAACAGTGACCTATTGATACAAGGTCAAAAAGTGAAGGGGAGAAGCAAGTTCAGGACACCAGGGCTACAATTACTACAGTGTTCAACATTTCTCTCTTTACATTAAGATTTTTCCATCAAAAGGTAGATCTAAGCAACTCATTAACATGAAGAAAAATGAATAAGACATTACTGAAAAGGAAGCCAGAAATAYACATCTTATAATTTGAATTAAGATCTTCTGCTGGAGAATGTCTTTATCTTTCCAGGCAAAATAGCAAAGCAATTTTGTAGAATTTAATTGAGAAATAAGGCACACAAAAGGGCTGCTTATACGCATACCTCAGTAGGAGATAGAGAATACAAATAAGTCCTCTGAACAAAACTGAGCACTGCACATCAAACAATGTTGCCAAGTGCCACCGCTTGCCGATGAAATTTCATATTTAAAATCATATTTAAGGAAAGTCACATGGCTTCCCCAACAAAAAAGCAGTTACTTTTAAGTTACTATTGCTATGATACACTAGACATAAATATATCCAAGCCAAACCAAAAGGAAGCACTTGTATTTTTATTTGAAATTCAGTGATCTGGCTAAGACATTGCTATTTTGACCGCCAGGTTTAATTTTGAGAGGATTTGAGCAGCTTTACTGTCCAGCAGCCATGAATCATTCTGTGCTTGAACACTTTTATAGAAGTACATGAAGCAAAGCACCTCTGCAACCTGCAATGCATCTGTCTCTCACCAGCTTTATTACAGGGGATAAGTTAATGCAAGCTAAACAAACTGTACACTTCTGAATCCAGTTGACTTCTTGCTCTTTATCTGCACACACTTTTTTTTTTCTCAAACATTTCAGTTTTCATAAGCAGCACAACAAATTGTTGTTGTCCTTTTTGGAGAGAAAACAACGGACTGGGGATTCTTCCTGTGCCCAACACTATACATGCAATAGAAGCTTTTGAACACTTATGCAGCCCTTCAACAGCCGGTTTCAATAAGAATTCACCTTTTGCTTCAGCAAGATTACTTTTAGAAATTTTTTTTCAATACTGCAAGCATTACAGCCCATACAACAGAAAGAATTGCAATTATCAGCTGATAAAAAGAGCTGATGTGGGAGCGTTAAATGCGCACATGCAAACATATACCAAATGATTAACTCATTTATTTGGGATCACGTTTTGGTCCCTTGGTAAAGAGCATAAAATGTGAGAGAGGACTACAGGTGCTCAAGAAGAAGAAATCTGACAGGTTGCAGTTCAGTTCTCCCATCAGCTATTCCAGGAATTTATTACTGTCACAGGAGTTGTCTGCATAAGGCAGAGCAGAGTCAGAGCACCAGTGTAAGCTGCCTGCTTTAAAGCCAGCAGCCTGCTGTGGTTGTCAGCCCCAGGAAATCATGTGTCTCTGGATGGTGTCTTCCACAACTTTTTCCTCATAATTCCTCACAATGGATTTTCTCCTCTTTTGCATTTTACAGCTTAAAACTCTATAAAGCTTGCCAGCTCCACCTTGGCTTTTCCTTGCTGGCAAATCATTAGAAATGACTGAAATAGTTCTGTGCAAATAAACTCAACCTTCAGCTCACATCAAAAGCCATTTTGAGGATGGTGTGCCCTGAAATAAAAATTGTACCCAGTGCTTCCCTCTTCCAAGTCCTTCACCTAACCAAAGGGGCAGGCTTGATATTAAGCAAATTTCTGATTTCACAATGGAATCTCAATTAAATATGACAGGAATCTTTTTTTTTGCAATTTGACTTCAAATATGCTATGTGTCACAGTGTTTAGGGAGAACTGAAAATAGAAAAGATGAAAAAAGCATGGCTTGTCATCACTGCCATAATTTCATTGAGAAAATATTACAGAAACATAAAACTGAATGGATGTGGTTTTAGGAAGACAAGGTACTTTTTATTCAGTTTAAAGAGTGGCAAGAAAACTGATGGATAAACTCTTTAACTACACTGAGTTTTGTCAGGGGTCCACACCCTGCTGCTTTTTAGAAAGCTCCTGACTGCCAAGTGAGTGATTGTTATTTTTATGTGTATCCTTTCACTCCTATGTTGCAAATGCCCATTTCTCCTTGCTAATACATAATATAATGGTCTCCAACTCAGAAAAAAAGTAATTTGTGCTGTGTAAGTACCCAGTGACAACAGAAGTAAATGACAGAATGTGTGAGAGAGATACAAGCACATGATGATGAGGACAGACAATCTTTAAAAGCATCCCTTCTTTTCTCCCTTTTTTTTTTGTCTAAAAAGACAAGATATTTTTCAAATGMCCCTAATTATGCTACCCTACTTGTAAATTATTGTGCCACTCTTTTCTTTACCCAACCCTCCTGCCTGCTYAGATGAGAATTTCAATGAACTATCAGCTGCCTTCCTTCAACTTCATTCCTGCAGTACCACGCACCTCGAGCCTCAGAAGATGCCAGTAGAATTAGCCRCAATACAAATATACAGAATATTCATGCTGTACACACACAGTTACACTGTTTTCTTCTTCAGGATAGAAACTTATTTTGGGCAYAGATTTGTATTTGTTCTAACTTCTCCAAAATGTATATTGGGAAGTAACAGGGATCTTGGGRAACCCAAATAACCCCAGGTCTGCATCTTCATGTGATTGTGCACAAGCAGTTTAATGGTTCCATTAGAGGCCAGTACCAGGCCCTCAAAAGCCTGTGTGCTGTACAGAACCTAAAATAATCACAAAGAGCAAATGTCAAGAGTTACTGTTATTACCATATGTAAAGTGCAGAACAAAATTATTTCCCATCAGTTTTGCTATGAAGAGAGCACGATTCAAGGATTACAGCTTTTGTGCTGAACAGCATGTCTGAATTTAAAGGCAATTTAAAGTAGAACTATCTAATAAAACAATAAAGAGAAAGYGAAAAAGTCTGCTGTAGAAAATAAACACAAACCATCAGACCATGTAAACTGTCTGAGGCAAAAAGGCAGAATGCATTCCAGTCTTAACATTGGAGTAGCTGGTTAAAATGGCTGCAAAGCTTGTATCTTCTTCATTGTAATTTAAGAGTTGAGAGCATCTTGAGCTCCTTATTAGCTGCAGTAAAAATACCCCTAACGAAAGGACACAGAAAATTACTAACACAAGTTTGAAACTTTTTCCAGATTGCAGGATGAGTCACATCTGTTACTTCAACACTAAAAAAAAACCAAACCAAAACCTTATAACATCACTGTGTTAAGCACCAATTTTTTTAATATATATGGTGTGTACAGCTGAACACATACTGTGGTTATAACCTGTTAGGCAGTCATATCTGCAATACACACTGTGGGCATTAATGGAATGTATTYCTACATGCAGGACAGGGAAGCACTCCTTGTTTTACACATGAAAAATTCCGATTCAGAAGGACACGTGGGATGCAAGCAGAGGGGACGAGGAGAAACCAGCCCACTGGATTGCCTGACCCAAGTGCTCTTACACTCTGGGCCATTGCAGAGAGCACCAGGGCCAGTAGTGGTCAGAGAGAACACTCGGTGGCCCAGAGCAGTTCTAAAACAGTTTGTGAACACATTCTTTCATTCAGATTCCATCCTCTCAATGTGGTTTTATCACACAGCACTATAATGATTTATTACACTATAAATTATTTCAAGACCAAAGACAAGAACTGTGCATTGAAATGTGCAGAGCAACCAAGAAAAATCTCAAAATCTGTCAACAAATGAAGCTCATTTGGAAGAAATTGAGCACAAAGGGCAGTTGTGAAACCACTCAGTGTAGAGCAGCAGGGAATTGGTGCTACGGCAAAACTTGAAAGTGTTAATTTAGGATTTCCCATGTGTGCACCGTGTCCTGGGGGGCATCAGGCACAGGATCACCAGCTGGGCCAGGGAGGGATTGACCTGCCACTTCAAGTCCTGGGGGCAGTTTTGGGTACCACAATATAAAAAAGACATTCAGCTATCAAAGAGCATCCAAAGGAAGCTCATGAAGAGGGTGAAGGGTCTGGAGGGGCTGTGTGAGGAGCAGCTGAGGGCACTGGGTTTGTTCAGCTTGGAGGAGACTGAAGGGTGACCTCATTGYGGTCTTCAACACCCCCATGAGSGACAGCAGAGGATCTCCTCATTCTTGTGACCACTGACAGGACTCAAGGAGATGACATGAAGCTGAGTAACAGAAGTTTAGATTGGGATCAGGAAAAGGTTTTTCACCCAGAAGGTGTTTGGGCACTGGGAGAGGCTCTCCAGGGAGGTGGTCACAGCACCAAGCCTGTGTGAGTTCAAGAAGAGTTTGGATAGCACATGGTTTGACTCTTGGGATGTCCYGTACCTGGCCAGAAACTGGGCTCAATGATCCTGATGGGTCCCCTCCAACTCAGGACATTCCATGATTATGACAATTCATAGCTATTGCAAAGTCAGTATTTCTGCCCTTTTATCTTAGCACACAGATGAGAAGTTCTAGGGGGTTCAGCCGCCTGCATTGCTCACCCAAAAACTTTTAATAGTTATCAACAAGGCATTATTTAATATCCTGGCATTGCTCTACTACTGCTAACCCAGCTGATTGTGCAACCCCATGTTATCTGAACACAAGCTAGCAGAAATAATGGCATTTTGAAAGAAAAGTTATCCATCCCCTCTCCTTTGCTAGAACAAATTCGGGCAGCTCTAAAAGTAACAACACGCCAAGACAGATTCAAACTCTTTGAAGATATTGATTCACAGTTCAACCACCTCAAGGACTTTTTTACTTGTAACAATCTTCAATAAAACGTGCACCAATTTTTTCCTGTAACACAAACTGTCAGTTTCTGGAGGGCAAATGCTCAGTTTCCCACATTCCTTCCACTTTATTGTAGGCAAGGGGATTTGTCCTACTGAAGCACTGCTGAGAATTGATTTGGTTGCCATTCCACTTCATTACCAGTTGTAAGAGACAAACCACCGTTTTTCCAAAACCTTTTTTACTTTTCCAAAAGGCAAAATATCTATTTTTATTTTCTGGGTAAGCAGGTTAAAATTAGAGTATAAAGGTTTTTGGCAGTGGCATCCATTTACAATAGCAAAAGCACCACAGTTTGAATCAAGGCTGCCATTGCACATCACTGCTGTTCTATTTAATATTCTTTTCATGGCACTCCTAAGTACATTTGATCTCTTTGATAGCTTCTTGGCAATACTTTTTCATTAGAATCATTATTATCTAAAAATCTTTTAATTTTCATTTTAATACACATGAACTCACTGTGAAGCCGGCTTAAATACTGCTAAAGCCACTTGGAATRGGGAACTCAAATGTACTAATGCTACAAATTCTACCTGCTGAATGCAACATTTTGAACTGCAGGTTGGGTGAAATAAAGATGCTGAGGAGCACATTGGTATTCTTAGTCAGTAATGGAAAGTTACTTTTCCCCTTCCCTAGTAAAGATTTCACCTTAAACAAGTCATCAGGGATCTTCAGTCTGYATTTCATAATTATTTTTTTTCAGATGTTCATTTCATAAAAGAATCACAGGCTGTGGATAAACAGAATAATCTTTCAAGCTGAATTTATTGGCAGTATTTTGTTCAGAAGTGACTTTTCTGGATCTCAGATCCAAAATTTTCATCACAATAATCATATGTTGAAAATTGGTAAAAGAAGAAAATCACAGTATACCCTAGAAAATACAAAGACCTTAATGTGGCATATGCATTATCCAGAAAGATTCTGAAAGATTTCCTGTTCTGTACTGAGAAATAARGCAAAAAAAAGAGTTCCAGGGACACCAAGGTTAGAGTGACATGCAAGTCCTTGGACTAACTACAATACGATTTGTTTTAAATTGTTTCCASTTAGCTTCCCCCCTAGGTTTTGCTATGACACACACTTTCTGATATTTGGTACCGATTGTCAATTCAAATTAAAATAAACCCTAACAGCAAAGTCTGCAAGACCCTGGCTAGGAAKACTAAGAAAAAACTATTACTTGATATACTTGCAAAATAAATAATATTCTGCTGCTTTGGAGGAGCCTGGGACAGGAAGAGCAGAGCTGTCATCTACTAGAACAGAGATAAATTAGCATGGCTGTGTCAGAGAGCCCAATATAGGACATTGTATTATGTGCAGTCTCAGGATGTCTTAATAGCTTCTTGCTCTCCTAGAAGCTTAAAGCTCAGCCCAAATTCCACACACATAATTCTTCATCCTGCATAATGAGGTGATTGTTGCATCGTTGACAAACGCAAAATAAAAAATTCAGGCTTCAGCTATGAAATATGCTAACCAAGAATCAAAAATTATTAAACCCAAGCAACATGAGAGAACTGATTTACTTTGCATTCATGAAATGTTAAGTCATTTACATTGCAAGAGCAGAAACATCTCTTACAACCACGCTAAYGACTTGCCTTAAAAAATTTCCAAACCACTCTGTGCTCTCCCTGCCCAGAGGCTCCCAAGTGAAAGGAATCAAGGCTGGAGTCAAGTGCTGGTCGAGTGAAAGAGGTGAAGTGCAYGAAGGAGAAAATAAGACCAGACATCACACAACACTTAGTTGCAGCTTAACTGACAGAGAGCATTGTTGTTGCCCAGCGATCTATGGGTAATATCTGTTTACTAAACAAGCTCAAGACTCACAGAAATATCCCTTTGTCAATGTAATGATTTTCACTGTTGTGAAGAACTAAAAGCTTGAYGTTAGAGGATACTCATATCTGATTCTGCTGCTGGTAGATTTTAAAGTTTCATAGAAAAAAAAARTAACACTAATATTATTCAAAGTGTGACACGAAATCTTCCTTTCAGCAAAAGCAGCTTTGTCATTCAGGGACACCCTCTGCAACAAAGCRACCCTATCTATAAGCTGCCTGAAAAGCACCAAAAAGTTGTTTTAGCAGCTGTACCTGTGACTGCAGCTGTGCCCAAACTCAGGGTACAGCAGTGCCCAGGGATGCTCCTGTGCCATCACTGCCCATCTATTGAGCTGTCAGAAGTGTCCCTGGCACAATTTTGGCCTGTGCCAACCATAATTTTCTCATGCACTCGCAGGCACAGTTTGAGAGCTGGCACAGTTTCCAGTCCTATGGGAATGTTTTGCAGGTTAAGAGACTTTTAATGGTATGGATGTGGGTCATTCTGTACCAGCTGGCCTCAGCTCCCAGAACCTTCACAGACACTGTTACAAGCTCAGAGATAACCTCCAATRGAATAGTAATTGCAAACTAAACCTYGTTGTGGAGGTTTCCCTTTTCCTGCCCACAACAGTTCTTGAGACACTTCACAACACTCAAAGTTAGTAAATTTCTTAAAATAAATTCAGACTGTGTTTAGTGACAGCCATTTCTAGTATTTATCTCTTKGAATGTCCTAGAAATTCAAGCTAAATAAACAAAAGCTTATATCATTCCAAGTGCTCTGATAAAAAGCTGCTGAAAACTTCAATGCTTCTGATTTGGAGAGCTTACAGAAGCAAAGGCATTTATATTCTGAAGCTACATTTGTAAATTGTTCAAGCATCATACCATGACAACAATCTTATAGGATAAAATAATCTTTAATARCAGGGAGAGTAAGTCTATATTCATGCTCCTTGCCTCTAACAAGCATCAAAGCTGACTGTCCCTGGGACTCAAYAGCAGTCTCTAAGCACTGGATTTAGAGCTGTAATGCTGCAAACCCTCACATWTGTGAGGAACTTGGCACAGACAAGCTGCCTCACACCACTGCTTCTCATTCTCCTCCTGTCCCCCAGTCCTTCATGATATGTCCATAAAGTGTATCCTACATCTTAATAAACCTTATTGCAGTCAGTAGCACTGCCTGCAGAAACAATTTTTGCAGGACCACAGCACATTTGGCCCCATTAACCTGAGTAAAACTACTTTAAGATGGAAAGAATCTCCAAATCCTGCATTCTCCATATGGACTGCMCTACAGCTCAGGGGATAATGAAGGAATACCTCTGAGCATGCAGACAAACTCCTCCAGGATGGTAAAAGCCATCAGGTTTTGCTTCAGAGGAGTGATGGGACATGCACTAACTGCCTGGGTGGCTTTGGAAGAACTCAAATCCCCACAAATATCCTGGCTCTTGGCCATGCTGCTCCCCAGGACAGCCTGCCTCCCCCTCTGCACCTCCTTCCAGATCACAGCCCAGACACAAAACTGGGCTCAACCTTACCTGAAACAGGACCTAATTTCTTCTCCTCAGCTAAATTTCTGAACCTGGAGACGAAGCTGCTGCAGAGCTTTCAGTAGCACTGTTGTTGCTACAGAGCAGAAACATCTCCTTACAACAGAGGCAGCTACAGAAAAATCAAATGGCTTTTTTGCAGCCTACCCATGAAAAGAATTGAACCACAGCAACAAAGAAAGGAACTTATTACCATGGTTATTGCTGCTATTTCTAGACAACGTGAATGGGCTTTTTMGGCTTTCATGAGAGAATTTACAGACTCTGGGGCAAGCACACTGTTAGTAATTGCAGTTGCATTCTGCCACTTGAGTATTTTTGGCAATTGAACTGTCAGAAACCATTTGATAGAAAAATGTCTCTGCATCATTAGTGCCAGCAAGGAGGATATCATGTGCCAAAGTATGAAGTGAAAAGTACTTCTGCTTTTACAAGGGAATCTTCTGCAGCTCACCGATTTCAAACTTCCACCCCCTTCCTGGCCCAAAATCCAGGTCTGAATTTTGAGGTTGTCACATGTGCTACCAGTGCCTTCATAGGCCTTTTTGGTTYTACACAGCAAAATGTGAATGTTCTTTATCCAAATCCAATTGCGTGCCTCTCACCAAAAAAAGTGCAATACTCCTATGCCACAGCCTTTCTCACCAGATCACTGCAGTCTCTGTTCTCYCCTGTTTAGATCTCATCTTTCTCTAACAAAAAATTAGAGCTTGTTCAGRGCTTTGGTTTCAGAGAAGCCAATAGGAGCTGCAAGAACATATTTGAAAATTGGATTACTGGAAAAAAAAGAGGCTCTGGAAACAGACTGGAAAATTYTGAGCTGCAAAATTAGAAACTAAGTGAAATCAGATGAATTTTATAGTCTTCCAGGCTTCAGATCTCAGKGTCTGTCCTTTTTCTTATGATCCTTATTAAAACCAATCACTATTTCTTTTTTAACCTAAGACACAGCAACTCCAACTGTCTGAAGTTTCCTCAGCTTGAACATTCAAGATGTTCCCCAGCCTTGAGGTACCAGCTCTTTTCAATTTTCAATTTAGAAGCTTCTAATTGCATTGGAACCATGAGCACAATTGTCAGGATTTATGAATCAACAGATCCCCACTCTGAGTAATGGGTTCCAATCACAAAGAAACTGCCCATCTYCATTTGAAGTACTGTTTGCTCAGTCCCTTCACCTCAGTCTTGCTTTAGCTTCTCATCTGCTGCATAGCTTCTCAAGTAAAAATTTTCTTTTAATGAGTGTGTGCATTCAGCAGTGAATTGCAGGAGTTGTGATCAACCAGAAAAACATCCACTTCCATGTTTACTCCTGTAAACAGGTTGCAGATGGGGAAAGTAGGTGTTTCAGTGGGYTGCTTCTGCTACCCACAGTTCCTATTTTGTCTAGTGAAAATTGATAAAATTAAATGAATTATGCATTAAATAAAATAAATAAAATCTTTGAATAAGACAGACAAAACAATGGCTGATTTTGCATTTCTACTCCCTTGGGTTTGGAAAAGCAAATTATTAATGGAAAATCAAAAGATATGCAAGACTTAAACGCTTTCAAGAATGGAGATTTTGGCACTGGTGATTACACCTGCCACTGAACAGCACATTACAATATCCATCCATTTTCTGCTGGCATTGATTGAACACAAGGACTTCTGGCAGCAACTTTCTAAGCCAAAGAACTTYAGCAGTTCATTTAAGCTTATTTTAAACCTGAAATTTTTTAAACTGTCTCTATCGATCACTGAGGATAACATACAGCTCTTCCAAAGGAAAGATGATGTCTTCCTGCCAGTGGGATGAACTCCTCTACTGTTTTGCCTTTTGCCATGGTTTGACACTGGTCCAAGGCCAGGCACCCATGGAAGCCTCTCACTCACTCTCCCCTGCCACAGCTGGGCAGAGGAGAGGAAAAAATTCATGAAGGGTGCATGAGTTGAGATAAGGACTGGGAGAAAACACTCCAAGGGCAAAACAGGCTCAACTTAGAGGCACGAGGTAAATTTATAACTAACAGAGTCACAGGAGGATAATGAGAAGTAAAATAAGCCCTGAAAGCACCTTCTCTTCACCTAACCCTCCCCTCCTTCCCACCAGCAGCACAGGGAGACAGGGCATGGGCATGGGGGTTTGGTCAGTTCATCACTGAGGTTTTCTTKTGCTGCTCCAGGAGAGGACTCCTTCCCCCGTGAGGCTGTGGGGTCCCTCCCATGGGGGACAGYTCCCTGTGAACTTCTCCAGTGTGGGTCCACTCTCACCAGCACAGCCCTGCAGCACCTGCTGCAATGTGGATTCCCCCCACGGGCACACAGCCCTCCCAAAACTGCTGCAGTGTGGGTCACCCTTCCACGGGGTGCAGTCCTGCAAGGACAGGCTGCTCCAGCCTGGAAGGGCCCTCTCTCCCCACTGGGTCTCCCACTGCATCTCAGCCTCCTCCAGACATCCAACCTTTGCCTCCCTCACGTGTTCTCACCTCTTCTCTGACTGAAGAAAAACTGTGTCCCACTTTGTTTTGATTTTCTTCTCAAATCTGTTATCACAGAGGTGTTACCAGCCTCTGTAACTGGCCCAGTCTTGGCCAGCAGCATGTCCATCCTCAGAGCCATCAGGAACTGGCTCTGYTAGGCATGGTGGAAGCTTCCAGCAGCTTCTCACAGAAGCCACCTCTGTGGCCCCCCAATACCAAAAACCAGTCCGTGCCAAACCAACACACCTTACCAGAGGATRATTTTTGCTAGAGGAACTGGATAAGTGAACCAGGACATCTAGATTCAATAGTCAGTTCTGCCTCAGACTTGTCATGTAGAGTTAATCTCCYTCAGCTTTAGTAAAATGGAGACAATACTGTTTCCTGCAGATCCTGCCCATCTGAGCTGAGGCAGATTTACTCACTCCTGCTGCACTTCTGCCCAAAGTGAAGCTCTATTTGCTTGGGAGTTCTGCCCCACCAGCTCCTGCAGATTTTTCAACACACAGAGAACTTCACCTGCAAACTCCAACATCAGGAATGCTGCTGATTTTGCCTGGCTGACATTGAGATGTTGATTGTGTGGTTGAAAGGGAGGGTGGCACCTCAAAAAAACCTAAAGCAGCTCCAGAAATTTAAGTGACATTAAATAGATAAATAAGCTACAAAGATSGTTAAACATTTAAGGGTTTATACCAGAACATGCAACACAGAGACAGAATTGACATGTACACAGATGCAATTAAGTTTGGGTTCTGGAAACCCAAAAAGGCAAAATTTAAATGCACAGAGTGCTAACTGCAAACTGCACCAAGATTATATTTTAAGCAGCAGTGGATTGAATCAAAATACATAATTCACAATTTCTTCCTAATCCATTTCAAAGTGAAATATTAATCAACAAAAGTATTTCACTCCACCATTTATTTCTGTTTCTCAGGGAAAAAAAAAAAAAGAAAAAAAAAGCTTTATCCCTCTCTCATTTGATGCTTTACAGAGCTGTAAGGCTCAGCTGTGCTCATTGCCAGCTTACAGACTTTGCTTAGGCCTGTGCTAAGCACCTTCAAAACCAGACTGTAAATCACCCTGAGTCTAAATCTGGAAGGGAAATGAATTTGCCTATAAAAGCAGGGTATCTTCTGTGCATTTCAGAACTTAAACTCTAAAGTTAGGATGTTGCATTGGAGCTTTTCAACCTCAGATTAGTTATGTTTTTGCTAATGAAATTTAATCTTTTCCCAACTTGAATTTATTAACTCAAAGGCCAGCATATGCAAAGTAGTTCAGGCTAAATTTTAGGATTCATCCTCATCCTTAAAAAACTCTTTTAATTCATTTGCAAACAGCAGAGTCCAACATCATCCCTAGGATTTTGAGTTAATTACCTTGGAAAATGTACAGCCAAAGATTTCTGGACATTCAGAGGGCAATATTTGACCTAAAATTGGGTTTGTCATAATAGCAAGCTGCCTATGGGTTTGTCATAATAGCAAGTCTTCTCTGAGGACTGCTGTTCGTACCTGAACTATTTCTAACCATTTTTAAAATAGTCCCAATTTTTTTTAGAAGTTTGCAGAAATTCTCACTAAACCAAATGACAATTAAGYCTCATTAAAGTCCAGCTCTCCTTCATGGTATGCTCATGAGAAAATGCAGAGCAATCATCAGGTTGTTTCATAGAGTCCTGAGAGAAGACAAGATTGCCATRTATTTTCAGTTCCTTGATTATGAGTTTTATTAGGATATATGATGTTATTAAGGGTTCTGATCCACAGTCAGGTTCCTTCCTTTGTCAGAATAGGATAGGCTATTTGCAGTTACTGACCATGATGGGTGAGACAGAATTGCTGCTGTTCTCTGCTTGTGGGTTGCATGTAGGGCTAATGTGCAACCCTAGGCATGCTTAAAAGATAAACAGCAATTTTTAATGCACTGTCATCAGGTTTTCACTGAGTATTTTCCTCAGTCTCTGGAAACAAATGATGCTTTGGGAGCCTTGTGATCAATGGGAATGGCAGTTCTGTGGCTATTTCAGCCACGTGGGCTGTGTGCTTGGAAGGAAAGACATYTCTAACTACAGGGAAATAGCTGATTAAGTGCCCTCTCCCAAACGAGCATGCCATTATTTATCTTGATAAACAGCCTCTCCACGGAGGAAAAACAAGCCAGCTGCACTTGCAGTGCCCAGCTCCTGCCAGGCTGGGCTCAGCACTCTGCTGGCACCTCTGGACCCTCTCCTGGCTGCTCTCTCTGCTCCTCACACTCGAGGAAGCCAGGACTTGGCACAGCCCCTGGTGTCCTGCCACAGAGCTTGGTGTGAGGAGAGAGGGTACAAACTGCCCAAACTGCACTGTTCATTTACAGTTCAAACACAAGACAGAGCCCAGCATCTGATGGAGAATGCACACAGCTTATGTGAAAATGTAATTTCTGCCTCTCAGTCCCGTCTTTCTGGCCAGACACCTGGAAACTCTTCTCTAAGGTACATGCAGCTGCCACCAGCGGGGCTGGCTAACATTTCTGACAGCATTGGTGGGAAAAAAACCCATGGGCAATGGTCCAAAAATTCTCTGCCAGCATTGCCCTCCCTCCCCAGTCTTATTTTGGTGCTTTCCCAACCCKGATGCAAGACACCATCAAGCTCAGGTTAACAGGAGCAGACCAGCAGTGCTGCCTGAGGCTCACAGCAGCTCTTCTGCTCCRCTCTCAGAAATGCTGCTAAAGCAGAAGGGACCCCACTTAGATGGCTCAAGAGACATTATATRGATGTGCCTTGCTCTTTTCAGGTCTTTGTTTCTGCCTCTTTGTGCACCCCATTCCACCCTGTACCAGCCAGGCTGAGGTGCAGACCCCAAGGTGTCCATCCCCTGTATAGAAGGATATACAGGGGATATCCTGTATATAAACATATATAGATATACACACATTTATATATATACTGTATATGTCTTATATAGTATCTTATGTCATTTCCAGCCATCAGTGAGGTTGTGCTACACCTTGTGTTCTGCTCAGGAATGGAGGCCAGAACAGCAGAAGACTCTGAGCAATCCTTATTTTATGCCATCTTCCTCTTCCTCCAAGTAATTTATCTTGTCAGACTCAAGGCCAATTACAAACAAAATTTTTGACGTAACAAATGTGCCATAGACTCAGTCACTGTTTCAAGAAGAGCTAAAAGTGGGAAGCCAGTATGCAAGGAGAGGGCATTGGGCAGGAAAAGCAGCCCCTGCTCTCAGCTCTGTGCTGCCAGGAACACCAACCACTCACTTTGCAAAAATCACATTACAACAGTCACTTTCCAGACAACACACTAAAGCTAACTTGAACTAATAAAGGAACCAACTCTTTTAATRACTAATTAACTTCTCAGCTAAGCAGTTCAGCAAAGAGATCTGATTTGGCGCATGTGAAACTACCAGGAAAAAAAAAAAAACAGTGGGTCCAATATATTTCAGTCTCTCAAGTATAAATGGTGATGTTATGCCTTTAAGTCACAGAATAAGGTGTGGAAAAACAACTGTTAACAGAAGTAACTGGATTTAACTTCCCACCCTGTGCACCTCAAGTGACAGTAAATGAAATGACCAAAAGCTGCATCCCCAGACAGCTACAACAGCTCAGCCACAGTCAGGAATGTCACACAAGACCAGTACCGAGTCAGCAAGGTGACACCCACCATTAAATGCTGAGCTTCTCCAGGAGGAGAAAGCAACTAAAAGGCTGTTTTTCCAAACTGAGATAGCCTCACCCCCCTCAGAGGGAGAGCAGGGGACAGGGGTGAGTGCTACAGAGAAATCCCACACTTCTCAAAAATTATTTGTACAGCAAGTTAAGTTTTCCTCTGTTTGCATTCAGCACGAGCCAGGATGGCAGGACACAGTCCCACACGACAGTTGAGCTAAACTGGCATTTGAGGCCCAGGCCTCGCTTTCCATCCCTCCTTGWGTCAAAAAGCAGCATTAAGTCAAAGTTTTTAGTCCATATTCCATGAGTCCCACAGCATGGCACAAAACCAGCTCACTGCTACTGAGCTCCTCTGCTGTGAGGGATTTATGTTTCCACTCAAATCTTTTAGATATCCATAAATCAAGAGAGGCTAGAAGGAAAAAAAAAAATCCCTGAATTAGACCAGTACTCCAGTGTTCRTTAATTTAACTTCCAATTTCTCAGCCAGTAGCCTAATTCAGAGACTGCCATCAAAAACACTATTACATTTATCTGTGTCTTGCTTCAGATTTTCTTAATGTACTTAACTACAATCTCTAACACACAGAGTGTGGTTTGGATAAATCCTGTAATCTAATCAATCAGCTAATTCCAGTGCAAGCCAAAAGGGGGGTGAGGGAAAGCAAATCCTAAAACTTTTCATTACATATTTCTCTCAAAAAATAAATCACCACCTAATGGATTGCTAAACTCATGCACAAGTAAATTACCAGCAGATAATTAAGAATTAWTAGCCTTCTGTGATCAGAGGTTGCTATTCACAATGAGCTGACAGAGATTATGAAAAAAGGCTTTTTCTATAAAATAAATTGAAATACAAATGTTTCTACACCACAATGCATATGAAAAACTAATAAAGAATATCAGAAATTAAATCAAATTTACTCATTCTCTCTGTGGTATATGAGAATTCTAAGTAAACTAAAGCCTTATTTCCATATTTGTTTGAACTGCCACATTACAACCTTGCTGTTGTTCCCCTCAATGAACCCTGAATGAATCTCTAAAGCCAAAGAATGGCTYCAGTGGCTCCTCATGGTAAACCTGTTACCTTGGATTTATCCAAGATGAGTATGTACATGGAAAAAAGTGTGAGGCTTGCCCAGACACACCATGCAAAATCCYGTCTGATAGGTTTAAAGTTAAACACAGAGATGCACACAGAACACAGAGCATAGCTGGTACCACATGAGGGAGATTATCAGGGAGCTCAGAGCTGCACGTTTAAAGTCAGTGGTGTCAGGGAACCTCTCCAGGCCAGGATCACACCCCAGMCAGCAGCACTGGGTGAGGCTTCTGCTGCCCAGGCAGCTGTTCTGCATCAGCAAATCCTGGCAGCTCTGCCAACACCTCCAGGAACTGCTTTTGCTCACGCAGGGTGAAGTCTGTTCAGCAAGGGATTGCTGCTCAAGAAGTTACAGCTTCTTGAAAAAATCAAAACAATCAGCTCAGCTTAAGCAGCASCTCCTCTGCACTGCCCCACACCGGGGCACACCTGGGGCTCAGCAACTCCTCAAGAAGCACCAGGTTCATCCTCTGTGGACATGTACACACAGCTTCAGGGTGGACATCTCCACCAGCCTAAAGACCCCTGGACAGCAYAGCTGGCAAAGGCCTCAGTCCCTTCCCTGCCCCTTCCTGTGGTCCTTCCCTGCCTTGGCCCCTGCAGCTGGGTGGGGGTGCCAAGGCATGGTGCAGGAGACAACAGCAGTAAACCAAGGAGATTCACTCTCTTCAGTCAGCTCAGGAGACCAAACCATTTTCTCTGTGGCCAAGTGAGAGGCAGGACTGCTGCTTTTAAAATCACATTCAAACACTGCAGCATAGTCGTGTTTTTGGGTGCCAATGCTCTGATGTGCAAGGCTGATCTAGAACAGCCTTAAATTCACCTTCAGACCCTGTAGTATTATACTGAGCTACAACACAGAGCAATGCTCTCAGAAACAGGCTCATTCTGCTCTCCATAAGGCTGCAAGTTTGAGAAAGCATTAGGGAGCATCTACAGAAAACAAAGCACAGTTCTTTAATTTTGGTTTACCCTGCTACAGCTTCACCCTTGTGACCTTTCAGACCAAGATCAGGCAACAAAAAGTTAAATATAAGAGCTTTAAGAAATAGGATTTTCTTTTCYCCCTTCTGATTTTGCTGGAAGACCATCAATATTGGATGAACTCCTTTAGATGTGCTGTGCCCAGAGCCACTGAATACCAAATGTTAGAGTAGCTGTGCTTCAAAGAGAATATTCTGTCATAAGCTGAGTTTTGGGAAGGCCAGTTCCCTATCAGACTGCTGCCAAGAATCTTGCAAAAAAAAAATAAATCCCTCATCCATGAAGGCTCTGCTTCATTATTTTGTGACAAATAGGGCTACTCCACAAGCCAGTATTAATAGGCAAAAGTACATTATAGCATTAAACACCACAGGACAGTAGCCATCAGATTAAAAAAAAWATAGTAATTTGGTGTTACCAGCAATAAGGGACATTTTTCTCCACAATTCCTCTTAGAATTTGCATGCATGTGGCTGTGGACAATCCAGCATTATATCTTAGAAAGAAAAAAATRAAATTATTACTCACTTCAGTTCTGTGTGGGCATCCACTGGACCATAAGCTTGTGGAGAAGTACAAGACTGCACACAGCACAGACAACAATGCTGCCTCAATTCAGTAATTAGGTCCAGAACCAGAATTAGAAAGGCAATTCTTATTAGGAGCAAAGCTTCCTAGTCTACAAGACTGGGGAGGGGAGAGAAGCAGAATGATTTCAAAATTTTCCCCTTTTCCTTGTAATCTKAGATTTCAAGTTCCTACTCTTATCAAACAAGCTTATGTGTGCATCAATGCACTGYTGCTCTGGCAAATCAGCCTTAAAGGAAACTGTCTCCAAACAAAGAGCATCAAAGAGAAAATACAGCCCAGTCTCAGCCAGCACAAAGCATGTTCAGTCTGCCCACCAAGATGTTCGGGGCACTGAGAGATTTACTTCCCTGGATGCTTTTGTTCACCTCTACCTGACACAGATTACTTTATTGATCCACTCGAAGAACATGTCTTTAAACCACTATTTAAACCACAGAAATGAAGATTTCCTTTGTCTCTGCAATTTATCTCCAGCCCAGAGAGCAGCTGAGTTACTGCAGCCACCACACTGACCGCCCAGGCAGGCACCCTGTGGTGCTGTCAGCCCTCCTCTGCACCAACAGCCAGGCACCACCTCTACACGAAAATTCTGAGCTTGTTTTCTAAAAACTTTACTTGGCCCAAACAGCTTCACWGTTCCTCCTGTAAATTCCTGCCTTGCTCTTGCCTAGTTAGATGCATAATCAATTGTTTGCACCCTCCTTCCCATCCATCTCCCACTACAATACAACAGAACTGTCAAATAAGATTTATTGCCATCCAATTGTAGGAGCAATTCTAATCAATGCTTACTATGAAAATTTTAAAAGTGAAATTCCACTTTTCTCTTTTCTTTTGCAGGGTGGTCCAGTGAACAGCATGCAAGAGCAGATCATTACTGCCAGCTCTGCCCAGCCTGGGGGCATCCCCAAAAAGTGACTGTTTCTACATCCTTAAATACTTAAAATAATGATACTGTCCTGAACRTGCTCAGATTTACTGATTATTTGTTTGATTTATTTCCCTTTTTCTTTTTATTATTTCACTGAAGCCCATGATGAATCAAACACCAGGCATGCAGAATGAATCAGACAAATTATTCTTCTTCATCCTCACCGCCCTTCATGCCTCCAAATCCCTACACAGATGCCAGCAAAGATTTCTGTGCTGCAGGTGGTTGTTGGGAAGTTTTTGTGCAAATGGAAACTTAACACATCYGCAAAAAAGTTTATGACAACTCATGAACTAGCATTTTAGAGGTGTTATAAGCTTGATTCAGTTGCTTTAGCTGGCCTTGCTGCTATGGAACTGAATGACCTAGAAGACAGCTGTGAATTAATTGCATATGAGATATCCCGTATGAGACATCATCTAACTTGGATATAAATAATAAAGCATGCCAGTTTCCTAATGYGCCAGAAATTTAAACTCCAGTTTTTTTCCAGCACTATTTTTAAGTATCTACCAGTAGATAAACATACCCTTAAGTAGTCTTTTGAATAAGGATGAAAAACTAGCAATAACTACATTAACAGAAATCTAATGTAACACTTCCACAAAGTTTTCCTCAGAACCTATCACATGCTGAGCTTGCCCAGAGCTTTAGACTCCCAATCCTCTCTGTGGGACCACACACATCTCACTGGTGAGATGGAACACCACACTCCACGAGGATGCAGCCAAATGCTCAGCTGAGGAAATGTGGAGATTTCAGGGATGAAACCACAGCCTCAGGGAAGACCAATCTCAAGTCCTTTAGAAAAATCTGTTGTGTGAATGTAACTTCTTGAATTTTCCAGAGTCTCAAGTAAATGATCAGCTGTATTTCCCAGCTATGCCAGAATGTTTCCCACAAGGTCCCCATGTGAGATAACCAGTAAGGGTAAAACACTTCCATGTTCTGGAGTCCCTTGTAAGCCGTTTCTATGAATTCATCTCCAGAACAAAAAGTCAATATGCAGTTGGTTTTCTGCCCACTGCACCCCTCATCACTCGTTTGATATTTACTTTATTTTTAATTAAAAAGACGTATAGTCCCTTCGAGGGCACTAAAACAGAGCAACTGTTCAGAAAAATCAATACAGGCAGGGTTGTGGCTCCCCATAGGAAGTTTAATTCTTGACAGCAGATCTGCAGCAAAACAGACAAGAGTACAAAGCAATCCCCAGAGTTTCAGCATGACCACCCCAAGCACCCCAGAAAAACTGGGCTGCACCACTTCCAGCAGCCTCTGCTCCAGCCCTASAAGCTCTGCCATTGAAAAGCCCACAGTGAGCGATGGGAGAAMATTGGATGGTCATTATATACTATCAAAAGAGACTAAAACACCATTGTAAGAAGCTGGAAATGCAGAGGGCAGTGTTGATTATAAACCTGCCTGGCCAGAACCCCCAGGCTGGGTATGGAGAGAATAAGGTAGAGGGAAGAGACAAGCAAACACTGAGAGCTGGCACTTGCCAGCCCCTTTATGTGGGAATGGAAATTTGGCTGCTTCAGGGGTACAGGAACAAAGCATTGCTACAACACTCATCCTTACTCCTCCAAAATCTAGACATGTTTTGCACTTGTAGAACAAATTTAGAAATTGTAAAAGTAACCTGATCACTAGGGATTAGATGCCCCAATATTTATCTTCTAGAACTCTTATCTTCAGCTATCCAGCATAATTTTGATGACTTCCTGAGATTAACACAAGTAAAAACATATCCAGAAAGTATAACACACTTGTAAATAAGATGAGTTAAAATCTGACTCCATCAGCAATTTGTTCTTATGAGTGTAAGATGTTAGAAAACCCTGATTTTTGTCKATCTACACACATTAAAAGGAGTAACACTGCATTTATTTTTGTGTTTTCCTCATTCACCTATACATGGTAAAAGCAAGTCTGACATAACTTCTAGGATAACACTGAATTTTAAATTCAGACACTTGGCATTGGCTCAAGAAAGGAGTGAGGTCTGGAGAAAAACATTTCATTTGAAACCAAATGTCTCCCTTCTGGAATCAAAGTGATTCTAGCTGTATTTCCCTAGCTTATTAATAACACAGTGGCCTATACAAGTTTTCTCCCACATATCTCTTGTGTCTGAGCATATCTTCAGACACCTGGATACAAATTAAAGTTGTCTTTATTTTAATAATAACTGAAAGGTTGGAAGGGGTGCTCTGATTTCTCGTGCCTGCCCTGGATGAAGGTAAGCTATTTATGCCTTGAAAAATTAACAGTAAAAAAGAAAAGATGCCACAAAGAGAGCAGATGCAGCCTTCCAGGTACTGTCTWCAGCCAAGCACCAGCCTCTCAGCACTAAACATGAGTCTGAGATATTGAATCTACCCAAAAGCATAAAAATATGCACAACAGGGCTTCATCATAATAGGTATTCTAACTCTACTGAACTATTTTAAATGACATAGCAAAATTAAATTTCATTGCAACTCACTTGATCAATCAAGTGGAAACAGCAATACTTTTAATGTTTGCAAAAGACATCAGCAGACTGCAAGCAAAATGTCTTAGCATTTGTCTTGCCTACACAAAGATGTTTTTTTTAAACTGCAAATATAGGAAGCCTTTATATGAAATATCCAAAATGTTTAGGAACCAGACTTATTTATAGCAACTGCTGACCCCAAAAGGTAAGGCCTTCAGGAATTGCTAAGTTCTTTGACAGACTACAGGAATACTAAAGAAACGGAGGCATTTTTTCTAGATACACAAAAATGAAATAAACTGCCTCACTGAGAAATGTTCCCAGGAACACCGTAAAGAGATGTAGGAGCAGATCCTGCTGCAGCCTTAATTACATGGGTCACAAGTGAAAAAGGATGATTGCCAGCACACAGCACGTGCAGCAGCCTTGGAATCACAGAATCATAAAATCCTAAAACCCTTTAGGGTGGAAAAGGCCTCTTTAGATCCTCGAGTCTCATCATTAACCAGTACTGCCATGTTCACCACTAAACCATGCCCCTTAAATGCCACATCCACTTTTTTTTAACACCTCCAGAATTGGCAATTTTACCATTTCCCCTGGCAGCCTGTTCCAATGCCTGACCACCATGTGCAGTGAAGAAATTTTTCCTACAATCCAATCTAAATCTTTCCCTGTGAAACTTGAGGCAGTTTCCTCTTGTTTTTTTGCCTGCTGTTTGGAGAAGAGATGGAGTCCCACCTTGGCACCCCCAGCCCATCCTCTTCACAAGACACAAGTCATTAGTGAGAGGTGAGAGCACAGGCTGGATAATTGCATTGAATTTAAGGGTTCAGGAGAGTTAAGTTGTGGGTTTGCTCTGTTAATTCTGCACCCTGCATGGTGAGTATGGAGCTCTCTGTGCTGGGCACCACCATCAGCCTGCCAGGGCAGGGTCAGGAAAACCACCAGGACATCATTCCTCTGATACCACTGGCTGCATGAGAGAGAAATTAAGGCTCAGGGAATTAAGTCACACTTGCACAGCACCACATCCATATGCTTTATATATTAATGCATGATGAAAGTAATAAAAAAAGGTATAATTAAACCAGGGGGGAGTCCAGTWAAAGTTTTTAAGGCAAAATGAACTTGCATGTTTCTTGCCAAACCAAACTCTTGAGGTTCATCTATTTTTTTCCCCCTTCAAGCTGCCCTTCCTTTCACCTTGCCTTTTATGAGGCCCCATTTMGAAAGGTGATCCCTGAACTCACAGATTGGGTGTTTCACAAAGCCCAGAGACAGAGCAGTTCGCTCCAGTACAGACCATCAATTCTGGAAAGAGACCTCTGCGTCTGCATTCAAAAGGGAAGTTGCTGGACATCTCTCCAAAAACAACACACTTTAAAATGTGTGCTTAATGTGTGGATTAAAGGGAGCTGGCCTGAGCTGCCAGCTCAAGGGGAAAATAAGAGTTCTGACTTAGCAGTTTAGAGCACATTAATGTTAAAGCCACGAGGAAATCTCGTGCTTGCACTCGTAGCCAGGACGTAAGCAAAGGCAGGGTTTCTGCTTTTTCACTTGTGGTTAGCAGGCCTGGGGGACTAAAACAGCCAGCTGAGATGTTGCTTTACACACCTGGTCTCCAGTGCTGCTGCTGCTCCATTGTTTGGGTGGCTTCAGGCCGATGCCACACAGAAAAAAGTAAGACCAATGCTCAGTAAATAATTTMAACATGCAGCCATCAAAGTGGTCCTATGCCTCCCCAGAGGGAAACTCAGTCTACAAATGGAGAAAATCCTTACTATCCAAGAGCTGTTTGRAATTTCTTGAAGACTTTAATCTGATGCGCATTTCATTTACATCAGCACCGGCTTTTATTGCAGAAAATCAAGTAGATTCAATGTTGATATTTAGAGATACCACAGCAGATCTGCCCTTTTGAGTTTTCTAAAAGTCATGGATAGGTCATTTTGGCTTAGCAGTCTGTGCTCAGGAGTTCTGCTTAAATTGCAAGAGACTAGGAGGTGTTATACCCAAAAGATGGGAGAACCTTGAAGTGACATTCAGAGATCTGAACCTGAGACTATGCAAATTATCTGAACCCCTTAAGCTGGCATATCCTGAAATATAGCATCAGATACTCCTACCATTTACATTCCTCCTGAAGCCCTGACTTGAAAGGCACTATGGCTAGTTTACTCATGTTTGAGTGAGAGGCAAACAGAGTAGTTTTGTAGAGAATTCATCACTTTCAAGTTTCAGCCATTCACTCCTAGGACACAGCATGGTCACAATTTCCTTAAAGCCATTCTATGACAATCACTACACTGGCACAGCTCACAAAAGAGCCTGAACCACCAGTCACAAAGAGAAAAGCTCCTTCAAATGCATTTGAAATTTAATTTTTTTTTTTTAAATATGTGATTTCAGACTGCAGACACAGAATATGCCCAGGTAATTACAGAACTCTGTGAAAGTGACACACATGATCCCAGCCCATTAGACTGCAGGCCAAGACAGTCACATCTCCACCCAACCACCTGAGGAATGTCATGCTGAAGGCCACCATCAATGTCAAATCCAGTGTCTCCTGTGTCTCCTGAAATTGCAGGTACACAGGAATTAAGGCATTTAATCTGGAAAGGTCCACAAAATATATTCTCCCTGCACTATTACTCACCACAGCAAAGCCTCCAACAAATGTCATGCATCCAGTAGCACAAGGCTGGCCACAAACTGTTTAATGTGCCAGATGAAAAACATGGAAAGGTCAAAGGCAGAGTCAGGGTTCCTACAATTTTGGGAAGCTGAGTTGGTTAAACAACAAAATTGATTTTAAAGCTCCTAGAAAAACAGGCTTTCACCACSTGCTACAGCAACATGCACAGTCTCGATTCAGAAAGAAAATCAAGAACTAAGACAAGTTCTCCTTGAACCTTAAAATATGCAAACTTACACTTGGTAATTCATCACAGTCTTTTGAAAATCAAGTATTTTCTAGCATTTAATGCACGTCCCTTTTCATGCATCTGACTTACCAAGAAGTCTTGCAGAGGTCTTTTCCCCAGTCCTCTTGCACAGTATGTACAAAGCCCTGGTTTAGCTACAGGCAGGTGAACTCCACCTCAGAGTGCCAAAAGCTGCCCCAATTGCTGGGATATCTTCTGTTACACAGACATATAACAAAGAAAGGCCAAAAAACCAAAATATAACCAGAACTTSTAGCTTCTAGTCCCCAGTTTGGATTCCTGATCACAACCTTAGACATATGAGCTCTCTTTTCTTTACTGAACTTCTTGGACTTCTTCGGTATTTTTAATTTTAAATTTTTATTGACTTCAGTGTTCCTTGCCAAGACTGAAAAAGACAACTTTTTGCTGAAGATTAGGATTTGAAATTGGCATGCATTTCTTGGGTTTACTTGACAGGCTAAAGCCAATCTGATATCAGCCTTCTGGGAAACATGGACCTCTGGGGAGGATGAACACTGTAAATCTGAAAGGTTTTGTCCAACTATAAATACTATATTTTGACAGTCAAGACCATCATTAACTTGGCAAAACTCTAGATGCACATTGCAGCACCTGAAAATGGTATCATATCACTAATAAAATAYTGAGAATTATTTTTGATCTGCAAGCACACATAAGGTAACAATCCTGAAAAGAAAGCCACGTTAAAGTTTCAAAGTGATGATCCCTTTAAAGCAAAAGGCAGGCACTTAAAATTAAGGCTCAAATATAGTTCAGTAACCAGAGTGTCAGGATTTTGATTCTGCAGGGACAACACTGATGATGTTTTAATTAAGCCCTCACTAATCCTCACGTCTCGAGTTTCAGACTGCCTAATTCGTTTGCAGAAGGGTGATGAATTTCAACAAGGGAAGTCATACACCCATTTTAGGTACTGGTAGGGTTACATAGCTCCAATTTTTGTTGAAAGCAGGTTATATTTYTGCTGACTTACATTCAGTTATTTTAGTGAGGTTTGTTACCACACCCCAAGAAACAGAAAATGGATTTTGCCAAGTTAACAGTATTTTTCTCTTTTGTTGTTGCTGAAAAAGCAATGAAGTTACAAAGTTGCTATTAGAAATTTGGCAGCCACGATCCTTGTCAGCTTTTCTTGGCTGCAATATATTTAGCATTGCTTAAACAGCTTGCAAGAACCTGTATAAGTCCAGAAAACAACCCCTCTGAATAAGCTGATTTTCCACAATGACAGTGAAGGTTTCACGCCCATTAAGTCAATTTACCAAGTCACCTCCCTGAAATATAACTTAACTCTATAGAGGAAAAATAGCCTTAGATATTCTGTATTAAACACAGTAGGAAATTCTATTKAATCTTCTCTGGTCATCCTTTGTTATAAAGATGACTTATTGAAGACTCATAGTAGGCAATGCCCAGATATCCCCCCATACAGAAGAGCTGCTTTGAGGATCAGGAATCATCTGACTAATGCAGCTGATCATCATTCATTAAAAAAATGTTCACACTGAGAATGAGAAAAAGAAGGTACATCCACAGCAAWGCAACTACAGAAAAGAAGAAAAAGGCCCAGCAATCTCTTTGTCTCCTTTCTTCTCATCTCTTGTCCAACCCTGAGACTCCAGCGTACCTCCTGTGCACACTCAGGTAYCCAGAGCTGACAAAAGGCTGATTTTCCTCCTGTTTGATCCTTCAGAAAACTGAGAAGCACTAACACACACTGCAATTTCTGTGAACAAGGTTTGTCATCCTTGTTTCACTTCAAGCAGTCAAAGAAACAATCTGTTTTTCCAACAACAATTTCCAGATCCTACTACGTGTATCTTTACCTCAGAACCAAAGAATCAACATCAGACATGAAGCTTTAAATTCAGCTCCTCCAGAGGTGATGCAGGCTCAAGCCTTGCTGCACCTGTGGCTGTACATGAAGCACACTTTGGGGGAAAAACACAAGACCTGCTGCAGAAGGCAGGAGTCTGAAAGCGAGATAAGCAATATCAGGGAAAAATCACTTTGGAGGGGTGAGATCCTCAGTGAGGCAGTCTCTCAAATAGGGAGRCTTGTGTTGGTGTCTGGTTGCTGAGCCAGGAGCAATGAGAGATGCAGGAAGGAGAGAGAAAAACTGGGAAAAGCCAGAATATCACCAATGATGAATTGGGGCTGCAGTTTTACTCGAGGGGAAGTTTGGAGAAAGACCACCATGATCCACATCTCTGTCCCACAGTCTGCACCAGTAAAGCATCCYTCTGAACATCCCTTTCTTCTCCTCTTTGAAACCAAACCCAAAAGAACTCAAATAAACCAATAAAAGCTTTGATACACAGCTAAATTTCCAGCAAATAGTGTGGTTTTGGAGTTCCAGATGGTGAAGTGCATGTTTGGACTTTACCCCCTCATCAGGTCTGGCAGATCTCCCTCCATCTGACAGACTCTGCTCAAGACAAAGGAGAAAAGTTGATTGAATTGAAGCAGCAGGGAAGAAGCAGGTCTGAGAAACAAACCTGTAGCACTCCTTGATCAGCAGCTTTTACACAAAACATGCCTGGATCAATCTATGCTAATAAGCTGTAGATTGTGGGCATTAAATTCAGCCACGTCTCATAGCAGTCACAAAAGATTATGGTGCAAAGTCAACAGCATTGACAATTACTGCAGTGCCTGAATTCCAAGGCCTCTGCTGGGTAATTTGGAGGTTACAGTGCTGCAGAGGAGGCTCCATGGGTTCAAAAGAGAATTTTAGACAGAGTTTTAACAAATCCAAATTTCAAGCCTGACAACTATATCTTGTACCAGAAAATAAAATTAAATCAGTGCAAAAATTTTAATGAGTTCATAAAAAAAAAAAAGCTTTTCTGACCTGGTGCTTAATCCACAATGTTAATTAGATGTGTCCCTTTAAACGACTCTCAGGAGAATCCATGTTCAGTTTTATTGTGCACTATAATTCTTATCACAGCTTTACCCWTATAAAGCCGAAATCCTCTAAAAACTCCAGAAGTGAGTTTAGGTCACTTAATGTAAATACAGGACATTTGCCTTGGTGTGTCCCCTCTCAACCTTTCAGGTTTACTGCCACCTTTAGACCACTCCATGAGAACAGCTTGTTGGAATCTGCTCTTCAGGAATCCACAATTTCTGTGCCCACTACTGCCTCATTGGCAGGACTTGCACTTGGCTGTGACCACTGTGACTTCCATGGGTAACTCACGTCCTAGTTTAATGTAATATCGCCCTCTTACTTCTCTTTCCCTCTCCACTTCTGCACAGGCATCAAAGCTGCAGTCATCACCATGGAAACTAGCTGGAGAATTAGAAAAAAAATAATAAAAGCCTACAGAGTCATGCAAAGCTTGTGCAGTGCCACCCACTGGGTACTGGCGTTAGGGAGCCTCCAAGYACAAAGCAGCCCTGCTCAGTGTAAGCAAAGATCCTCTCGATGCAGTGCCTGCATTCAGACCCAAATATGGGCATTTTTGGCACCAATTAGTCTCTCCTCACAGGGCAGGATCTGCTCACAGTGCCCAGATCACCCTGGTGAAACTCAAGGCTGATAAACTCAGACTCCCTGTCCTGTGTCAACAGAGGAATCTCTTGTTTTCATGGAAGTTTATTCATGATACACTGCTCCATCCTCTCCAGTGGCTCATCCCCTGAGTGCAGGCATGGGCATCCTGGGAAAACACACCCTTGCAATTCCAGAGGGAGCTGCAGGGCTGGGGTTTATCAGGGATCAGGCCATGAACTTGCAGCTCCTTTCTATGAGGTATGAAATGCCCAAGAAGATTTGGGGTTTTGGGGAGCTTGCTTTTGTTGATCCATCATGGGGTTTTTTTTTGTTACTGGCCAATAGCAACTAATAGCAGGTTTTACTTTAGGAGGATCTCCATGGTGATCTGAGCCTGCTGACATCAGCTGGGGTTTTTTTGGTGTGGATTTAAGAACAATAAACATAGTCTAATTAAAGGGGAAAAGACCTCAAAAAATTGGACAAAGGAGGAAGAACTCCTGTGTATGCTGCAGTTCAGTTCAGTCTTCCAGAAAGAAGCAAAAYACTCTAAAGAAATATTTCTAATATAATTTATGTCATTAAAATAATTTAGAAAAACCTTGACTACTTTTGCAGTAAATAACAGAGCATGCCATAAAGAAAATTAGTTGATGGGGAGAAAAGCAAAAACAAAGTGAGAAAAAAAGAAAAAATAGTCCCTAAATCCAAAGGATCATAGTAATTTTTATAGGTGTTTAAGACAGAWTTTTTCAGACCTGCTGCAGTATTACATATGAGCTCTCTAGCACAAGTGTTTAAAATGAGAAAAGGGAAAAAAGGGAAATGTATTCAGACCTGATTWGTTCTTTTTCTATATGTTCCTACAACCCACATTGCAAAATACTTTTTTAATCAAGTGATTTTGACAAATTTGGCAGGGCATTTTTTTATTTCATATCACATTGCTGAAAGCAATTGGAATTTTCCCTCTGCATGACTCTTTTTTCCCCTCTTTCCTCTAACAGGTTTTACAAATACATCCACACATTTATTTCAAACTGGCACTACAAAAATGAGTTAGATTTTGTATTTTAATCAGGCAMAAGCCATGCAAGAAAATAAGTTTAAGTAGCAGGTAATCACACCAATGAAATATTTATGGAAACTGATTAGACCAAACCACTTATTCTTACCTCAAGATATTTGTATTTTACACAAACACACAAAAAAAGAAAGCAAGATTAAGAGTTATACAAAGTTATAGTTCATTCCTTTTACAAATCAGAGCACAGGAATGATTTCCAGAAGTCTGAGCAAGTGCAAGCCAGGGTTTGCAGCTCAGAGCCCAGCACACTTTGGCTCCCTTGGCCAGCTCCTGAGCTACCTTACTAAAGAGGAGACAGGAAAAAAGGGCTGGCACAGATCTCCCAGAACAGCACTGGAAAGCCATCCCCCAACACGAGGTTTGCCCTCAACACTACTGAATGAAATTTAACCACGATTTTGTGAGCATTAAGCTCAGAGCTCAAAGTGAGCAAGACGGACAAATGGTTCTCTCTTGACCATGTAATGGTGCCTTTCCATTACTTCYAGCCATGAGTTACCTCTATTGCCAGGTCACTGACCTCCCCAAGTATTCAAAAGTGTATTGGCAGAGTAGAGAATTGGCCCGTGTGAGAATGACTGCACTTTGTGTCAGAAGGCAGATCTTCCGGATGCCAAATGTTGGATTTYCTTTTGGTTGTTGTAACCCCCCAATTCTCTAAAAGTGTCAGCATTGCAGGAAGAAGTTTCAGGTCTTTATAGGGCCACATATTTATATATAGCGTGAATTTTTATACAGATGCTAAAAATGGAAAGCAATTCCCATATGGATGAAAAAAATAGTTATCTATAACAATACACAGAGGCTGGAGTGGAGTCCTATTTAATCCATTCTACACCTAAGGCACCATTTATGCRACAAGCTGCAGTAGAAAAGCAGTTTTCATTCCAAATACAGTCCCTGCGTTGGTGCCAAGGCCAAAAGAGAAAGAGCAAATGTAGAACTTGCAATTCTTCCCTTGGGGGCCTTCCACAGCAGCCTGCAGACAGCAGATGGGGAAACACCACTRCATCCAGGCACAGCCCTGTGCCCTCCAGCAACCCCAGCAACAGCTCAGGTGCTGCTGGTTGCACCACCAGGCTAATCCCATCCTCCCTGTGCACATCCTCTGGGAGGATACCAGTCTGGCTTTGTCCCCTGCTGTCCTTCTGCCCTGCCCCACAACAAGGGGTGCCTTGGACTACAGAGAAATTTGGCCAGACATCACCTCAGGATTCCTGAACTGTCTAAAAAACCACATACTGGACAGCATCTACAAGGTTTCTTCTGAAAGCAAGACATATAAAAACTCATTGGAGTGGACAGGCACAAAATATATATTTGGAGGATAGGACAGTTCATTAACAAGAAGAGGAAGAGCTTAAAAAATACCAAATCAGCAAAGCAAAGAGTCTGTGATTTCCGCCACCTCAATATAGAGAAAAGAAATTGCCTTCTAAAGATCCCCAGGGAGAAGACTTCAGGCAGAAGGAAAGATGATTAGTTTGCACATTCRCAAGCTTTCCACTAAACAACAGTTGATGACAGCATTAGAGATGGGARGGAGCAAGGAATTAAGGGATAAGAAGCATAGCAAAAGTCACAGGATAAACTCYGCACAGAAGAAGACAGAAAACTTGAAATCAAAATCTATAAAGCAGTTTATCTCAGAGGCAGAGGCAAGAATGCCAGCTTTTCCATCTCCCATTGTAATGGCTAGCTCTCCAAGGAAATATATTGCTAAAACTAATAACATGTCCAAAAGCTGAAATTAACTTTAAATGCTACTGCCACATAGAAGTTATATTTTTAATTCAAATCAAATGAAAAATGCATTCCAAAATAGGGCAAAATGAATAATGAAGACATGAAAATCAAAGGATCTGGAACAGGATTTATCTGTCACAAGTTTCTAGGAAGGACAGAYGCCAGTACACATGTTAAACACGATGACACTTCCCTAGAGACTTATGATAATACTCCACCCTTAACTAACACACTCAAAACACTTTACAGACATTAACTAATTAATCCTCAATCCTCATGTGGCTGTAAAAATTACACAGTAGGGAAATAAGGTCAGATCTTCAGAGGAGATCAAGCTGAGATTAAACACTCTGCCCCAAGGCTATACATTGACTTAGCAGAGAGAGTTCCCAGGTCCAAGAGCCACCCCAGCACCAGAACACCTTTGAAGGGACTCTGCCAGCCCCAAACATCTCCAGCAGCTGCTCAAACAAAGCAAAAGGCTTTAGGCAGGGTCAGATGCCTCCCTGTGCCCAAAGACAAACCCCTAAACACGTCCTAAGGCACTAAGCTGTGCACCCACAGACCTCCCTCTSCTGCTGCAGCTCAGCAAACCAGCTGGGGCTCAGTGGGAGGAGAGGTTCCCCCAGCACTACAAACCCCTGTGCTGCACCTCCCCAGGACAATTCCCCTCCAGATCCAAGTTCCACGTAGCCAACATCACTTCAGCTCATGAGACACCTCAYTCAAATACCTGGGGCACATTTTACACATTCTATACAGAACATGGTGCAAATTGCACCTGGTCAAGACCTATCAGAGCCTTCAGAGCCTGGGAGTGTGAGGATGAATGGAGAAAAGGTGACTCTCGGGGGTGTTGAAAGCAGGCAGGCCACAGAAGAGGATGCACTGGCACACTCAGTCTCCTGGGAATCAAACAATTCCCAAAACACAAAAAACATGCAGGAGACCAACCCACACATCCTACAGTTAAATATTCCATAAGTGCAGGGGAAAACAAGTGGCAACAGTTCTGCACTGTTGCCCATGTAAAACTCAACACAATGGCTGCWGCCAAGGAGAGGGTGCTGGCCCAAGGACCCTTGGTCCAAAAACACCCCACATTCTGCCMTTTCTTGTGGCATTTGAACTGCTCTTAGTTTTGCCTGCAGCCACTCTCAGCTTTTTCAGAAAGTACTTCAGAGTACTTTGAAAATAGTAAAGCACCATTTAAAAGGTTCAGTTCTCATTGCAGCACTGTCAGAAGATAAATAAATTAAAAGTTTGGCTACCACAAGCAGCACTATTTCTACCAGTCCTGGGCTTCCTTTTTGTAAAAATCTGGGTTTGTGAAATAAACCTGTGTCTCAACTTCTAATTATAGTAAGAAAAGGTAAGTGCTAGAAAACAGCTGAACCTCACAGTTCTAGCAGAAAGTTATTTTAAAAGCCAAGAGTTTAAATGACAGCTTCTTTTTTTAAACTGTACCTGATGGGAAAAGAAAATGGTGCCTGGGGTCTAAGGTCTGTGCTGGCAAGAAAGGCTGTGCAAATTGGGAACAAGAGAGGACAGGGAAAAGGGTCCCACTAATGTCAGCAGTGGAAAATCTGGTATTAACTGAGAAAGGTGACTTGGATGAAGATAAATATAGTGCACAAGTGAAGACAAGTGACTTGCTAGACAAAGACAGCAATGAGCTGTGAGGAAGGGCAGAGAGGCAGCTCATCCTGCGAAAAAGGAAAAAGCACGCACACAAAGACGTAAACAAGATTTCAGCTTGAAGGAACTGGCAGTTCCTCTCTGTCACTACCATTTACATTGCATTTCCTCCAGCCTTTATAAAACCTGGCTCCTCTAATTCATTCTAATTCACTCTAATGCCTCCACATGGCTCTTTCATTGCCTGTGTGGGCAGTCTAGAAAGCAGTAGTTGGACAGCTTTTGACTGAAAGGAAATGTTTTAGGCACAGCTCAAAGCCTGTGGGAGTCAAGAGAAAGCWTTGAATTTGGCCTTTAAAAGAAACAGGATGCCAGGAGAGTCACAYGAATGGTTAAAACAGAAGATGCATAGGCCTGAATTGGGTTTTAGCCATTAGCTGTAGTAGGCTGGTTTTAATTATTAGCAGGTGGCTCACTCTTTTGGCAAGAGCAGATGYGAGTTAAAAGTTTTAAGATGTCAATCCAGTGTTTACCTTGCTTASTGAAAAACAGTGTTCTGCAAACTTCTGTCTGGGACCACATCTGTACAAACCCTGYCTGGGGACCTGGGATCCAGGTGGGCACTCGGCAGCATGGGAGCCCTAACAGCAGTGAAGGGTGCCAGGATMCAAAGGCTGCAACAACAAGTGCACAAGGCACTTGAACAAGGAAAGTAATTATTCCCCTTTCTCAGCTCTTTCAACCACAGCTGGAATTGTGCCTCCAATCTTGAGGCCCCTCTAATATAAGAAAGATGTTGATCAGCTTGGGGAAGTCCACCTGAGGCCAGCAGGATGGTCAGCACTGGAGCATGCAAGCTGTGAGGAGAGGCTGAGTTAGGCTGACCTGGAAAGGAGAAGGCTTTGGGAGCCCTACAGAAGCCATCAAGCACCAAGGCAGAGCTTACAGAGAACACAACCATGCTCTTCATTAAGGAAGGACAATGAGACTGTCTGGACYAGATATACTGGACACACTCCCTGGGTATAATTAGGGATTGGTACAGGAGGCCAGAGGAGCTGAAGAACCTTTGTCCTTGAAGGTGTAGACAAAGCCCTGTATTGTATTTGTGGGGTGCCCCATGGCAGGAAGGAATGGWGWCTCTGACTCCATGTTCTCAGAAGGCTAATTTATTATTTTATGATACTATATTATATTAAAGAATGCTACACTAAACTATACTAAAGAATACAGAAAGGATACTTACAGAAGGCTAAAAAAGATAATAATGAAAACTCATGACTCTTTCCAGAGCCCTGACACAGCTTGGCCCTGATTGGCCACRGAGACAAAACAATTCACATTAAACCAATGAAACAATCACCTGTTGGTAAACAATCTCCAACCACATTCCAAAGCAGCAAAACACAGGAGAAGCCTCAGAGAAAAAGGAAAACATCTGATTTGCTTCTCATCTTCCCAGGAGAAGACTCCTGGGTGAAGGGATTTTTCAGAAAATATGAATGTGACAGCCCTGAGCAAGCTGGTATAAAGTCAGTGCTGTCCCAGCTCTGAGCAAGAGGCTGAACTATACAATCTCCCAGGAATCTTTCCAATCCAAATAATTTGATGGTGTTTGCCACAAGCACCAGTACACAGGATATATGGTTATAAAGATAATATGTTCTGAAACCACTGAATCACAGTGCATGTGTTAAAAACAAATAAACAACCCCCAAAAACCACAGTAACCCACAACATACAGGTCATTGATTAGACAAAAGCTCACACATTTTCTCACAAGCTTTGCAGAACAGTAATCGCCTTGGCAAAAACAACAGGCAAGAACTGTGTAAACCACTGCCATCTATTGAGTTTAAGAGATTAACGGCCAGTGAGTGTTTATTGAGTAGATGTACAGTTGTACAAAAGTGCAATAAATGAGTAAAATCAGGTGCCTCATGCAAGCCACCTCAGATGCCATTACTTGCTCTGCAGAGGAGCACAAGGCAATGAAAGAAAAGCCACGCTTAAAATAAGACTGGTCTGAAAACAAATGAGATTAAATTATTGACTGCAAAGTGTCTCATTTTAAACAGAGATTACTGGCTCTGCACTAGTCTTCCACTTGATTTAGATTTCCACTTCCATCTGATTTAGGTTTTATCACTGCAAGAATAATAGTACTTTGCCTTTCACATTAAGTAAGTTCTTTTTCACATATAGTGTTTCTCAACGAGATATCCCACAGTTTAATTAAATTAAAATTGAAATTGCATTGTAACAATACAGATCATTTAGTACCTGAGACACTTATGCATTCATTCTGTTTCATGAAGAAATTAATTATGTGAGAGTCATTAACAACAGCTGTAATTCCTTATGGATTTAAGTTATGTTTTGAATTGGAAGACAGAAGTTCCCAGCTGATTCAAATTCTACAKGATGGCAAAAATGAATTAATGATAATATTCCATATGAACCAGCATAGGAATGAAATTCTGTGTTAAATCTAAAGGCAGCAGCATGGACAATGAAWGAAGAGGAATCTATTTCTATTGTACTGATTTTGTCCTATAGAAGTCTGGAGTGCTGGATGAGCTACACTCTAWAGGTTCAACCTGAGTACTGGTAAAATAAGCAACAGCCTTGGAACTGACTTAAATACCAGGACTAGGCTCTGGCTTCACTGGATCACCTCTCTTTTCTGCAAGAAAACCTCAGAATTTTTTTTTTTCCCTCAGCCATCATCTAAGAGAAATCTTTTCCAGACTGATGAAAAGTGGGAATGATAAAAAAAACCTATAAAGAATGATAAATACAGGATTTCAAAATTGGCCACCCTGCTGTTAATTATTATCATTTCCTCCACAGCTTATGCATATTCAAATTATGCTGGCACTTCTCCTTCTGAGGAAACAGTTTGAAAGGGGCAAGAGGAATCTCTACAGCAGAGCCTGGTGTTTGAAAATYCACACACTGCATCAGTTGGATAGCAGAGCCAATTTTCCAGATAGATAAATCTGGGTTTAACTTCTGCAACAAAAACATTCACATCCATCCCTTTTATTATGCTATAGGGACATCTCTGTTGGCTGAAACATCATGCAGGGAATCAAAACGAAGATGCAGGGCAAATTCTAAACCAGCATAACCCCCACATAACCTTCTYTGCCCAGGTCCAGGGTTCTATTTTGAAACTAAGGAGTAAATTGTGGGCTCTGCTGAGGAATTGGTCTCCGCTGTCAAAGCCAACCAAGTGCACAGGGTTCAATATTTTTCCAGGAAAAAAAAAAACCCAACAAAACACTGATTAATTAAAATGCAAAGGCATCTTCCTGCCAAATATTTTTCCAGCCTTATGTTCAGCTAAGAAGAGTAAGGCTTGCCCATATCATCCAGAAGACTGGTAGCCATTCTCAACACGCCGTCATCTATCACCCAACAGAAGTCCCTGTTTGCAGAGGAACAGATTGCAGCCAAGTAGATGGGCAGCTGAGGGTTTCACTTGTGTCTGACCCACRGCTCCTTCTGTCTAAAAGCCAATTTCAGCAGTTTCAGCTGTTCCAGCACAGGGAATGCAGTGTGGCACTGGGATGGAGCCCCAGGAGCTGCCCAAGGCTCGTCAGGCTCCCTGGTCCCACCAAGCCATGGGAGCTTGAACCACACCAGCTGAAATCCCCTTTGACTCCCATGAGATGAACCATGCTCTAGATAAGGCCTGACAAAAATAATCACCATTAAAAGCAATATTTAAACATTATTGGGGCCCATGCAGAACCAGGGGCCCACACTGCAATTTTAAGGCAAGTTTCTCCATCTACTTCCAGAGATAAAATGGTGACCTCCTTCAAACAACCCTTTTGGTGCTGAAAGACAAGGAAATGTGGTCATATTAGGATTAATGACTTGAATTAACTCTCCTGCACYTGTGCCTCACATGGCAAAGATGGACAGTAGCTTTGCCTTCTTAAAGTAACACTTGAGGGKTTTTTTTTGGTCTACATAAAATCTTTTCTCTTCCTGTCTTACCGAAGAAACTATTTCACAAGGAAAAATGCCTCCCACTGTAAAAGTTTCTTGATATGAAAAATGCAAATCTCAAGCAGCTATAATGAAGAAAATCAATTTTAGACTCCTGGTGGCTATCTTCCTGCAAAGCTGTATTATTTTTCATCAAGTATCTACAAGAACCAGATCACGTTTCTAGCTTTCTGTTCCTCTCCTGTGTAATGAGGGAGAATCATGTATATTGCTTTCATTTAATTTACCCTAGAAATTCAGAGTTATTGATTGTAGTTGGTAGACTTCCTAGCTGTAAGAGTGTGGAAGCAACACTTTTATGCCTTTTATATTGCTTACTGCTGAGAGGGACCCAAAATAAAGAAGGAAAAAAAAAGGTGGGGGGGGAGGCAAAATTAAGCTTTGATCCTGGGGGAGAATATATCAATGTGGAGATAAAATACTGTCTGGGAATACCTAAATACATAACTGAACTAGAGATGCAGACTGCCTCTTATAACACTTTAAAAAAAAAATATCCATGCAACTGATTATGTGAGAGATATCAGAAAGATCTAGAGTAATCAGGCAAAATTTGCATATTATTCACTGAAAAACATGCAGGTTTATGGAAGGACCAGAAACTATTCTTTAATTTAGATAGTATTTAGAAAACAGTTTTGCAAAGGGAAGGAAAAGAAAAACAGAATTTTGAGGAAATACTTTGTTTGGATATTTTAAAAGCAATAATTTAATTCAGAAAGCTGCCAAAATATCAAACAGGATTAATGCTAGAATACTTTGCATGATTTGGTAGCTTACAAATGAATGCACAGAGCCAGCATCTGTCAACTCCCTCAGGCAGCCTTGCTTAACGGAATGCAATTTCTTACCTGAAAAACATAAATAAGAAACACACATTTACATTTTGCTCTGCATAACTTAATCTGTTATTTAGTWCCCTAAATCACACACGAAACCAGTTCCTCCTATTAAGCATGCAAAGATGCTACATCACTTGTGTAGAATGTTTTTAAAATCAACAGTAGTTTCCAATTAAAACAGTTGAGATGTAAATATTTACACCAAATACAGCAACGTGATTAACATTCTCACCAGATACAAGCTCACTGGAGTACAACACTTCCCATAATTACCCCTTGCTCATGGACTGAAGTTGTTTGATCCCCCAGGCATCAGGAGAAGGGAGCTAACACCCAAAGCACGACCAGCACACACACCCTAAGTGTCCTCCTTCACCCAGGGGAAGCTCTCTGGGCCAGGAGCATGGCAGATGGTCCTGGAGCACCCTCCCCTGCTCTGGGGTCTCTCCCACAGATCTAAGACTCAGCCCTGGCACAGGTGGGAGATGTGCACAGGCAAGCCTCAAGCGCTGAGTGTGGCTTGGCTCTGGTCTGAGTCCCAGACTGACATTCAGGGGAAACTTGAGAGAGCATTTTCATTTTCCCCTGTGTTGCACTCACATCAGATCTGCAGTTCCTTTCCATCTGGATCAATTTGTGTTAGATGTGAACAGACCCCTGAGGCTYTGCTCAGGTATTAAATGTTTTTGGTGCAAGTCTCTGCAGTAAATAGGAACAAACCTATAAGCCAGGAATCATCTGAATTCCACAGGGATCTAGGCAGAATCCATACAGCTGCAGTCATAGATGGATTATACTCATTTAAAAAAGGTATTAATGTATAAAGCTTCCACAAGGGACAAAACCCACAACACCAAAAAGAAAGCATCAGTAAAACACTACAGCTCTTTACTGACATCTTCAAGCAGCAGTGGGAATCCATCCAAATCAAACAGACAAAGTGCAAGTGCCCAGGAAACTATGAGARCTAAGAATGGCCACATTTCATTCCACAAAAACTGTGCCCTCTTTTTCCTCTCCTCTTCCTCCTCAAAACRTATCCCAATTCTGCTACTAGAGGCAATGGAAGAAAAGTTTAGTAAGCCTAGGGTTGAACTCTTAATGCACATAAATAAAATTCATGAAGATACAAGGAAAACTATCTAATATGTCCAAAAACCTATTCTGGGTCCCTGAGTTTCTCTATGAAAAGCTCTGTGAAATTTTTTCCCCTGCAAGTTTTTAATTGCATTTTAATTATGCCATGGGCTTTTGGGGTAGAGCATTGGCTTAAGCTGAAAGGAATAGGTGTCCATCAATGTAATCACAGTTTCTGCAAAACACTCAGTTCTGCAGTATTTATGCTTCTCTTTCTGTGAGGAAGCCATCTTGCATTTAATAATTAAACTGAAGGAAGTTCAGCTTTACTACACAGACATTTGGGAAAGTTCCCTGCACCRCACATCTTTTAATGTGATTTTCTTAAACTTGCTCTATCTGCAAGTAAGGCACTTCAGAGACAAAGCTCTCTCATGTGTTTAGGAATGCAAGAGATAACCAGACCATATTTCAACAGGTTTTCTGACAAAGCTGCATTTGCAGGACTTTCCAGAGTTTCTCCAAGTTCAAGGGACATTCTYGAACTGCTTGATCAGAGCTGCTCCATTTTATTTTCCCTATGGGTTTGCAGCAGCAGATAACATCAGAGCACAATTGTCTATACCCAAATGACTGGCCACACTCTCCCAGAGAGCAGGACATCAGGCAAGTCCACAACAACAGCAAAATCAGACATGGATTCAGCAGTGCTCCAAAGCACGAGAACAAAGTGCCCCCTTCATCCATTTCAGTATAATGACAGCTCAGTTCAGTATAATGCCTGGCTCAGTTCAGCTCAAACACCCCTTCCTGTTACAGATGTGTGATGGAGGAGGGCTCAAAGCTGACAGGTTTTAACCATATTTGATAGAAATTTGACACAGATGTTGTTGGCTCAGCTCAACACTACACAGAAAGAAAAGCAAAATTTACTCCAATGTTACAGGCTCTGATGTTAGGAAACAACACGAGCCTAGTTGTTAATTCTCAGCAGCACCTCTTGGTTCCCCTGCAGAGGGGAGATTTTGCCTCATTCCCCCCTTAAGTACAGGGGACCATTCCTTCCTGCAGAGCTCTGCTAACCCACACACTGAGCTGCTGTGTCTGAAGTCACCATCCACACTGAGAGGTGTCATTAACACATGATGGTGACACACGACTCTGTTTGCACAGCAACACTTCAATGTCACGGGAAACCTGATACAGTCTGGGGACTTGGATCTGAAGTGTGACATTCCCATTTAAAATGCATACATTTGGGACAAGGAACAGAGTGACTTAGCTGCTTGGTGTTGGGCTGGCAGAATTGCTCATAGCCATAGAGGAATTATCTAAATGTTTTCCAGAAAAAGCTTCAAATAAACCTTGCACTGGCATTTCCTTCATGTTTGCCACCATTTCTGAAAAGTTTTTCAGAGATTTTTAAAGGCTGTGTTCTTTCCCAGCTTGCCACTTGGCCATCCCTGAGAGGTGCCCATGAAATTTGGGGCAGAATGCCAGTCCTGGGGACATCAGCCCCACAAACTGGGCTCCCTGGGCACTGCACCCCACACACAACACTCCCCCTCAGCACATCAGCYGAGACAAAGTGATGACAATCCTGACCCTGACGTGCCAGGTAGTCCTGGACAACTCACTCCACACCTCAGCCCTCCCTCTGCACCCTGTCTGYCCCAGAGACCTCTGATTTTGGGAGGTCAGGACTCTCAGGGCACAGCAGCGACCTCCTAATCCCACCTGAGGCACTTCCATCGTGTAGAGAAGGCATAACAAAGCCAGCTTTGACTGTTAGATGGTGGGTCTTGAAAAAATACTTCCCTCTCCTCATTTCAGAGTAAAACAAACGTTTGGACATGGAATACATGTGAGTCTGGCCTTGGTTATATTGGAAAATATAAAACGTAAAGTAATTGAAAGGGACAGGTCAGAACATTTAGCTGATCTTTCCCAGATGCTTTTAATTTCTTGAGTTGGCATATGAGAATATYCTGGTGATGAATGCACTGTTTATACCAGAAATACAGTAAAAAAAACAAAGTTCCTGAAAGAAAACTGAAAATATTCTGATATGGCTTTATGAATATGACACACAGACCTGCAGAAACAAACGCCAGCAACTAAAATGGGATAGAAAACTAAAATATCAAACAATTAGGCTTGCTTGCAGAACTGCTGCAGGTTCTACATTGCAGCTATGTTATCTTGGCAATTAGCTTGAAGATTACGGCACAGCCAAACAAGCCTATACATCTCCTTGGTTTCATGGTATGCAAGCAATAAAAGCTGAAAGAGAATCTTTACATTATTTCATAACTTTAAAAGAACACCATATTGTGTGTAACAGGATGAGGCACTTGTTTAAAAATTCAGTGTTATTTTAGCATCAATAGCTTTCACTAGCAGCTTTCTGAACACAGCTGCGTGGGAAGAAGATTAGTTTCCTAACATTTGCTTCTTCCAAAGGCTAAAAAATGTCATGGCTAAAAAAGTCATGACTGCAACCTTAGGTAGAGACCAACACTCATCTCAGTACTAAGCCCTGGCTAAGGGTGGGAAGTTGGGGGTTTACTGGTAGCAAATAAAGAAATGCCAAAGGGAAACAGCAAAACTGAACATTATCTGCAGCCAAATTAATATTCCAGCACCTTAGAGAGCAAGTGGTTTCTCAGCTGTTTGAGTAAATATTGACAGCAAATGAGGTCAGTTACCTGAATTTCTGATGAAATCTGGAAATATTTGGTATTGAAACATTCCCATATTAAATACTGCCACACATTTTGTGAAACCATATCTTGGTGGGGTTTTTTCCCCAACTACTGGTTGCCAAGTTCCTGCCSTGAGGGATGAGTGTCCAGCCCTACATATTGCAGAGGACCAGGGAGATGGACAGGGCAAAGGCACAGCAGGTAGCACTAACACATTCCTCAGCATTCAAAATAATGAGATTATTCAGATTCAGRCCAAAGCCTCAGCTCTGTGTTGCTGCATTGAAACTTGAGAGAGGACGCAGAGAAAGGGAGTTTGGGAACTAATTATTACCCAACTCAGAACAGTGCAAATTTCATTACTTGTAGGTGGATGATAACAGAGGACCTGCTCTGCTGCCAAGGGCCTTCTGCCCTGACCTTACTGCAGCCAAACGGGGCCTCAGACAAAGGTCAGCTAACCCAAATAACTTAAAATAAATACACCCTCCCCTGGCAGGGAAAGCAATGAACTTGCCAGACACCTTTCTGCACAGCAGAGGAGGGAACAGAACTGCTGCCCTGGCAGATGACAGGTTAAGTCATGCAGAGCTGCAGGGGAAGAGCAGCTGCACTGTGGTGCAGGATGAGGCRAGCACAACCACCAAAAACTGTTAGAAAAACATGACCAATGAGTCAGAATCCTTTGGCTACCAAAAATCACAGCCCCAAAGCTTCAGGCTGCCTCATTACCTCCATCATAGCTCCGAGAGTACCAGCTACTGAATTGCCAACTGGTGCCACTCACAGCAACAAATTCCCAGGTGTGGGTAACAAACACCAAATCATTTTGTGCATGAAAAGCTTCGGCCCCTTCTAAACTGATCTGAATTTTCACTGACAACATCCGAAACCCCCAGGACTGCCTTCCCTACATCTCAATGCTGTCAATAAATTACCCAAATTCCAGGGCAACAGAATGAAACCCGGACAAGCCGATGATGCCCAGAGATCCATTGCTAAGGAAATAAATTTTCCTTCTCTGCATAAAAATTCTAGGAATGTACTGTTAAAGTGATCAAAAGCTTACCACTGGTGCTACTAAATCTCCGAGGGTTGCCATTTTGGGTGCCTATTAAGGGTTTATATTTATGTTATAAATCATCTTATTGCATTCCATGGAGAGCAATTTTAACACTAGGATCATACCCCTTAACTAGCTTTTTATAGGAAATTTAAAGGCTAAAGAACAGTAATGGCACTATAAAAGACACCTATTTTTTGCTTCCCAAAAATAATAGCGTGCTAGAGAGCCATGAAAAGAGAAAATGATAGCAGTGCTAACCTGCAATAATTATACTAATAAAAAGAAAACGCTACTGAAGAAATTATGAGGAGAAAGACACTAAAATTTCTGTGTCTAGCTAAAGCACTAGCATAACCTTTCAGAGAATATATTTGCAAAGTACATAAAAAGTTCCAGTTATTTCAAAGGTTATGATTATGTCCTTCCTTTATTTAAATTGACACCAGTTATTACTACACTTTCTTGGTCCAGAGTCTAAAAAATATAAGAAGCATAAATTGTCGATATGAAATTATAGTGTTATTTGTTATTACAGTGTTATTAAAGTGATATTTACCAAGTTCAGGCAGCTTTTTTTTTTTTGCCTCCCTAGTGTAAGATTCAGCAAGGAACAGGAAAAGCCTGGGTTTATGGCAGAAACAGCTAATGGATTTTTAACTTCCCATATTTTCAGTGAGATGGAGCCAACAGAAACAGAAGAACAAGAGCATCCAGCCACCAAGCCGCAGGGTTGAGACTCTGGATGTGGCTGTCCCTGTGTCCTGGGAAGGCTGAGGGTCCCAGCAGCTCCTCCACCTCCCYTGCAGACTCACAAGCCCCTCTCTGCCAAGTCTATCTGCACAGGGGTCCCCACCTTTAGGTGGACTCGGACTGTATTAAATTTGCTCTGAGCCAGCAGTTCCCCCTGGGGTCGTTATGGGAAGGCTTGAAGAGGCACCACCAATGCTGTGAGACAGAGAACTGCAGCCAGGAAGGAACAAAACGTGGCTGTGGGCAGGAGAAGGTCTGAGTCTTCTTGCCAGACATCCCTCTGATGCACACACGACCCAGAGGAAATCCCATGGCAGCAACACAGAGGAAAATCAGCCAAATTCTCTATTTCCCCAATCTCAGACAGCTGTGGGGACTCAAAAAGGACCCTGGGGTAGATCCCAGCACACTGCCACACTTTCAGCATGCCCACATTTCAACACCAGGGATATTTTTGTGGTTTTAATCATGGGTAACACTGATGAAATTATGGCAAGGCTATTACTCCTAATCACTCCATCTTGTAATGTAAATACCAGAAAACTTTTTTTTTTACATTGTCAAAAGTAACTAAAATAGTTGATGGTTCATGGTTGTAATCCACTAGGTCATGTCAATAACAGCCCAAGACAGTTCATACAAAGTCTCTCCCATTTGGATGATTTGTTGAAGTCMCAAAATAAAAGTGGAACAACATTATTTGTTCATAAACAACACTGCCTTTCATTCTATATAATTCTAAAGATATGCAGTGTTTGCACCTTCACTTCCTACTGACATCATTACCAAGAGCTGTCAGCAAAATGCAAAAAAAATAGAGGGGGAATAACACACATTTTTATGAGTGCAACCAAATATAAAGAGTTTATGCTGTTGCCTTCAGTTATACAGCACTCATCATTCATCCTGAAAGGCAGGAGTGGACACATCAGCAGAACCCAGTTCCTCAAGACACAGCTGCTCATGTAGCTGATGAAAAGGCAAAGTTTTTCTGCACTTGCTTCAACTTCAGCTTATTTTAAAAGCAATTTACACAAACAATCTGAGCCTAACCATCCATATGACTTAYCCCCGCCCCCTCAAGCATCAGCAAGCACAATTCAGAAGAAATCCAGCACAAAACCATGTCACTAAATGCAAAAGAAAGGACCTATGGGTAAAAGGGARCATTAATTCAAACCAAAAATCTGAACAGTACATAAACAGGCACAATAAAAAGAATACACAGTGTGCTTCTGGAACTACATGGAAGAGCCAGACCTGGTGTTAGTATAACTAAAGAAAAGGCTTGGAGAGTTCAGTGCACAGGTATCTGAAACACCTTTACTGTCTGGCAAGCACCACCTGTTCCTCCCATAATACACTGGGAAATGTCCTGCCCAATGAAAGTGTCAGTAACATGAATTGTAATCACCAGAGGAAAAGCTGCAGTCCCAGGCTGCAAGCCAAGGCAGTGCCCAGTGCCTGTCTCTGCAGCTGAATCTCTGTTGTCAGGAGCAACTGGCAGTGTTTGAGGGAAGACAAAAAACAAGKGGCAAATGCTTCTTTGCCACTTCTTTACTGGGAGAATCCCCAGGACCCAGCAGAGAGAAGATGCTATTTCAAGAGGACTGCTGTGGCCCTGACGTCCCCAGAACTCACCTCCCCCAGCCAGGACAGGCTCGTGACTGAGGTGAGACTCTTTGAGGAGTCACTGATTTCTCCTCATCTCTCAGGTGAAAACTGAAGTGGCACCATATTATGAAATGTTCCTTCAGTGAGGGGGGGAAAAATCACCCCCTCATCAGTCAGGGGCCRTCCCTGGTAGGTCATTCTCCAGCAACTGAAATCACTACAGAGCTATACTTTCTTACTGAAATATTCACCAACTAGTTTAAACCTTATGCTCCAAGTTAAATTCAGCTAAAAGGCAGTACTGTAGGCTGAGTGAGGTTATTAAGCATTTYCAGATCTCAAAGGTCTTGTGCCACACAGAATCTTCTGGAGAAAAAAGAAGGTACCTCCACTCTAGTTAGCTGGGAATAAAAAAATAATACCTAAGTCACTGGCAGCAGATAAATGTACAATTCCTTTTTACTGTTCTGCTTAATTGGGGAGGGTATAATCTATATCTTTATAAAGGGATATTAGCCCAGAACAGATCAGGCATGAACAGCAATCCCTTGGCTGAGCCAGGCTAGCAGCACATGGGCAGGTCCAGCTCAGGATCAGGCAGCTGTTCTGTTCCTGTAGCCTTTTTTTTTTATTTCTTCGTCTTCTTGGAATTTGTAATTCAAAATAGTTGCTAGAGAAATCTGAAGTCAAACCTATTCAGCCACTCACAAATGACCCCTGTAACACTTACTTCATTCCCTGCTAACCAGTCTCACTTTTAAATCTCATTAAGGCTTTGATGAGTGGAAGGGTTGCACAAAAGACAGGTGAAAATGAGAATAAAGAAGATAAAAGAAACGTGCTGAAACCCTGGGAAGAAACTGTTATTAAAAAAAATACCAAAGCATTTTAATATCTGCATGTAGGGTARAATTTAAACTTTTTCAAACACATGACTTGAAACGTTCCAGCTTATTTTGTTTGCTCTCAATGCCGCACGGATGCAGATAATGAGGACTGCAGTGGCCCAACAGCAATGCCAAGCTCAACAGCAAATCTGGCAGATGGCTTCAGCCTCCAAAATGAGAGCCCACTTGACCTGGAGGGAGACATTCATTCGGTACAGGGTGCACAGTGAGTCTGACTCCAAAAAGGAGCTCACTGCAATGAACCTGTGTGACGGTGTTCACAGGGTCTGAGGAWGAGGGAAGAGAYRAGGATCTGACTCCATGTTTCAGAAGGCTGATTTAGTATTTTATGATAGATATTATATTAAAAYTATACTAAAAGAATAGAAGAAAGGATTTCATCAGAAGGCTAGCTAAGAATAGAAAAAAAAAARRAWKRAWWAMMA
>JACDOX010000045.1:3277111-3356242 GCA_014549065.1 Cardinalis cardinalis | reverse complement strand
GRRGRAAAAWCCTAKGGAAAGGATTTTTCATAAAAGACGTCTGTGACAAACCTGTGCTGGAGCAGCTCTGTGGGACTGCGGCCCATGAGGAGCCTCCAGAGCTGGGGAGGGAAGAAGGAAGAGCAAGGAATAGACTGGGCATCCCTCTGGGGAGAGCAGGGCTTACAGGAGTGGGGAATGATGGAGTGAAGCTGAACCTGGGGAAAAACTGTTCTAATTCAGCTGAGTTTCTCACTATCCRAGCCTGGTTTAACTGGCTCTGTGTGAACTTCTCACCAAGCTGAATCTGCCTTGCCTGTGTCAGTCACTGGTAAGCAATCTCCCTGCCTTCAGCTTGACCAACAAGCTTTTTTGGTCTTACTTTCTCCCCTTGTCCCGTTCAGGAGGCAGACAGAGGGTGGGCAGGTGGCAGAGGGACAAGGCCACCACACCACGAGGCTGAGGGGAAATGCCAGCTCCTGCTGTAATTCCACCATCTCGAGTTTTTCTCTGCTGAAAAGCAATGAGTGCTTGCTCATTGTAAAGTGAAAAGCAATGGYGCTTACTCATCTTTTCTCAACCTTTGTGGCTTAAAAAGCAATAGCAAACTAAGTCCATTGACAGAGTCAGAAACCAGGACATGGATGTCCAGTGAAGGGTTAAATCACAGTTAAAAATTTTWAAAAATCCAAAACATTGATTCYGATTTCCCACAGCTGCTTTCAGGCTCCACCCCACTCCCCTAAGAGTTTATTTCACTATTTTTTAACCATAATGAAAGATCAAGCCCAACACTCTTTTAGTTTTAAGATTTACCTTGATTTAAAGGCCTCCATAAAGTGGTGCATAATCATACCAAAGGGAGGGATGACTTTAATGTGGTGTTTTTTAAAATCAATACAATTACACTGGTTACAACTACTAATGCAAACACAAGGATAGTGGGAGGAAGATGCCTGGTACTGCTAATAGCCCATTCCTTATCTCCCCTGGGACCAGCTGTACAAGCACAGTGTCACCCTGCAGCTCCTCCTGTCCTGGGCCACAGCAGGGGTGTATTTATAATAACTGTACCATTATTTTGGATGGAGCCAAAATGCTCTAGGTTAGGTTTTTGCTCCTCACCAAGGCAGCAAACTGCCTGCCAGTCCCATGTTAGGGAAGACTTGGGTGGCACAGCACAGCCCCAGGCTGGGTACCAGGGTGGTGCCAGCTGAAATCTTTGCTGGGCTGGCTCTGTTCCTGTTGCAGGATTGTGTTTCACCAAAGCACAAGCAATAAAGGGCCAGGAAAAAAAACCCAAAACCAAACCACAAGCCCTCCTCCTCCTCCTCCCCCAAATAAACAGCTGTTTTGGCAGGACTGGGAATGCTCCAAGAGCAGAGAGCACAGCATGAAGATGTTGGCAAGGAGCTGCTTTTMCACCTGGCTTCTCACATCACACTTGCCTGCCCAAAATGGAAAACACAGATGGGCCRTGCCCCTCCAGCCAGCAGCCCCTCCCTGTTCAGCAGGGCATTTCAACGTGTTTAACTTGAGGCTTGTACTTAAATTCCACAGATTTAGATAGGACTTAATTACATGCTTGAACGCYTTTCTCAGCTGGGAAAAGTGTAAATACTTACTTAATATAGTTTGATGAACTGGCACCCAAGGCAAACAAGACCCATTTTGCTGAGCTAATGTTGGGACTCAATCATGTAAAGAAACACACCTTAGGGAAAGTTCCCTGCCATCACATGCAGCAGCCCTTTTAATTCAGCAAATATCTGTCCCTTTCTCACTGGGCTTTCAGTTGAGTTCATCTTGTACTTTGTGTCACGAGTAGAAAAATCACAGGAAAGTGAAAAARATGTTCCCAGTGTCCCCCAAGAGATGAGGGAAGATAGGCAGGAACTCACTACACATGGCACTGACCAGTGCCTGCAACACAGAGATCATCAACACTAGGTCATCACTTGCTCCCCTGATGCAAGAAACAACCAAGGATTTTAACATYTAATCTGACTGAGTATTCCATAGGCTGATCTTGTCCATTAAAATCAGGTGCTCCCTTCATTTGGTTGCARACAGTATGGCCAAAGCATGAAATCTGAGAGCAGAAGTCCAGGACCTATTACAGATGACTAGGACCAGAAAAGGAAATCAAAATAATATTTAGGTTTGTCATTTGAGTCACGGGAGATCAAGTTGAAAAGACAAAAAGTCCCAATACCATATGAAGAAATACACATTACTGCACTGTTCATATGATAGCAATAAAGTCCATAAAGATGAGAGATTTGCAGAATAGCTTTAAATACCACTGAGATAACCCATTTTATTGGCCAATATCTTCACTTAGAACAAATAAATATACCACTCAAGAAACTGCAAATGAAGCAGTTCCATAGAACTAGATATTAATTTCTTTTCAAAAAGGYATAAAAAGAAGCTATTATAAAAAAATAACCAATATATAAACCCCCACATATGTTGCAATTATATCAAATTGAAAGGAGATTTAATTTTGTGGGCAGGGAGATAAGAACTTTGGGCACGCACTCCACTAAAATAATAAAATCCAGTTTCATCCATTAGAATGGGAAAAAGAAAAACCAAAAAGAGGAAAAAAAAAAAAGATGATAACAATGAAAGCTGGTGCCCCTCAGTGGAACCACAGATTTAATAGAAAGCATGTTCCTGTGTTGCCTACAGCCAGGAGCAGATGAAAGACACTTGTGCGATTAGTTAACAAGTGGCCATTTAATCCCCCGACAAACCCTCCTTTCAATCGCAGCTTCTCCTGTTTCCACTCCACGTCTGAATGCCTCCTTCAGCTGTGCACAGATCAAGGTCTCCATTCCTACAAAAAGCACAGATCCCCCCGCTTTTGCCAGTAAAAAACCTGACCGACTCCCAACTGTATTTTCTTCTGCTCCTCACGAATTTAATACAAATATGATCTTAGATTTATGCTTCAGGAAAAAGTCCTTGATACAAGAGGCTTCCAGTACACGGGAAGGACATGRTTCACCTCACCCAAATCCCTAACCTGAGTGGCTCCAGGATACAGATGCTGGAAAATTTTGCATTAAGACAGAAATTCACCACAAATCTCCATATTACTTGTTCCATTGTCCTTACACAGTAAACATCAGACAGCTCATCTGGTTTTCAAAGATCAAGAAGTTACTTTGATTTACCTCCTTTTTTCCSCTGAAGAGTTTAAATCTGGGCAGCTCTTCAAGAGAGCACAGCACATAGGATGTAAGCACATGTTTAAAATCCRTATGGGCCAAGAGAGGCACAACAATGTTCTTCAAGTTATGTGCTGTGCAACACTTTCTTCAATGTTTATGGGTGGTATTAACAGGTTTTGCCTTGCCAAGCAYCCTTTATGATTACAGCCTTGTCACAATTAAATAGGCAGCATGTGATCACTAATTTGAGCCTCCAGATGAGTTTGGCTCCAGGCTTTCACACTGTTCTGCACTTCTGAGAGAAGCCTTCGTTATAACAATGGATAATTTGTAATACTCGCATTTAAATACCTCCTCTTAAAAGGGAATTTCTGGTTGTATTACACCTTGCAAGTACAATTCATGAGGATAAAGCAGAAAAATAATCATCATCTCTTGCTCACCCCCTTCTCTTATCTAATCACTTCATGAAAAATTACTCAAAGGTGCCTTTAAGGCCAAGGAGTAATTTGGTTTCCAGTCATTGACTTTTAAATAGATAGCTGGAAGCAGTGCAAATTTCTTAAATTCCACAACAGTAGCAAGTTACTGAGCCTCCCTTTCATCTCAACCACTCAATTTATGCTCCAGCACACATTACTGCAGATATGACCTCTTCCATCACCAACCAGCCACACTGCCACTATTAATGCAAACAGCCTTGCTCTACAGCTACGTGTGAGCAAATTAATTCAACTCATCTCAAATTGACTTTGCAGGGTCCCAGCTAGGCTCTAGAAAAGTTTAGAGAAAGCTCCAATCTTTTCGCTGTCCTAGACTGAAATGATCAATATTTGTCCCATCTAGCATTTGTGCTTCAAGTTTGATAGCTCAGATATTGGTGATTCACTGCTCAGCCTGTGCAAACAGAGTCTTATCCTAGATTAGCATCTGCTCTGATGAGTCAGTCAAGTTACAGGCTTTGGGCACAAATGAACAAGACACTGGAGGAGAAGTTTGAGAAGTTCAAACCCCTAGCATAATTCTGAAGAAAACGTCTGCACTGAATGGGTTACAGGTTTCATTTTAAAAAAAGCTTTTAAGAACAATAATTACTTCATCATTTAGGATTGTTTTGGGGGTTTGTTGTGCTTTTTTTTTTTAACTTGAGTATTACTCAAATATCACGGATTTTAGTCACACTGATGCTCCTTTGCCCCCAAAATTCTATTTGTATTCATATCTTTGGCTGAATTATTGTCCAGTAGGCATAGCAGAAAGACTTAGGAAGATGCAACTTGTCTTTCATAAAGAAAAATGCCCCCATTTCCTAAAAGCTGAGGTCCAAGCCATATGGAGCAGTACCAGTCACAGGTTCAGAGGTGGTAGGGTCACAGTCTGCACAACAAAAATATCACATTCCAGGTTTTTCTTTGGTCTTTTCAAAGTAAATTAATGCTTCTTTGCAATCCAGTGAATAGACTAAATAGATAGACAGTACCTGATGTGAACCATCAAACAAGTCAATGATTCAGTCTTTGCAGTACCTACATTTAAATATTATATATCCCACAAAATCAAGGTGAATGGCCACAGCCACAGCTTTCAAAGCTGCTGAAACTCAGCACCCCAAATTCCCAAGGATTTCACACCATCCCTTGGGCCCCAAGGGGCACATCCTCCAGCCTCAGCAAAACCAGCACTGCAATGACACAAGAGTCCAAGAGGAATATTTATCTTAAGATGTTTACCCACAGGACTAAGAGACAACCATGACATCCTGTTCTGCGACAGGATTTTCACAAATAAATTAACAACTAACCTCGGAGTGCACAAACTGCTGCTCACCACGAGAGGGCACGTTTTAAAAACCTAAAGCAGAAAACTCCTACTCAGGAGCAGATGTTATTCCAGTGAGGGAACACAGGCTTGGGGCACGAGGTGGGAAAGTGCTCGGGGAAAAGGCAGCACAAAGATTGAAAACGTGAAACGTCAATGAGCACACTCGGGCTTGATGCAGGACAAACATCCGTGTGACAGGCTGAGCAGTGCTTTGCTGACACTGGTGCTGCGTGGACACCAGAGGTACTTTGCACTTCTGCTGTCACCTCAAAACGTCAGCTGTGATTTCAGAATGCCCACAAAGTCAATACTGCGCTTCCCTTCTATTTATGTGGTTAAACTGCACTCAGAAGTGCTGATATTAAAATATCCTATGAAAGGAAGCACTCATCTCTCCTTCAAGCTGCAGAGTAGCACACACTGCCCTGCCAGCTTTATTTCTGGGCTGCATTTGTCAAAACCTGCTGCAGATAGAGCAGCAGCACTGCTCTGTTCCAAATGGTGCCTGGGAGCTGAGAATGCAGATCTGCAGGAAGGTCATTATTTCATTTTAACCCATTACCTGCTTTAGTTAACAGTGCATTAGAATGCAGTTGCTATATTTCATTTTAACCCATTACCTGCTTTACTTAAACAGTGCATTAGAATGCAGTTGCTATAAGGAGATATATTTTCCTTTATTCACCATAGTATTTATCACAAAGATGAATATTGGCATTTTCCCAAAACTTTATGAAAAGCATTACAAATAAAACATCCCTTTGCAATACAAAATAAAATTACATGTTAGTTTAACAAATTGCTGGGAAATACAGCAAATACATTCAACCTAAAAGAAAAAAAATACATTTTAATTCAACTATTTGAAAAACACACAGTTCATTCACAGGTCCAGATATTATTCCTTTCTGATTAGAGGCAAAACAGGGATACTTTTCCTTGGCAAACATTTGTTCAAAAGGGGAACATCCAATACTGGCTCCAATGCCTTACTCTGTGCCATCCCATTCAGGGCTTTCCACATCAATTTCCCTGCTAATAAACCTTTTCAAAACATTTCAAAGGAAACTTGCTCTCCTCATTTGCTCTCAGATTTCTACAAGCCTGAGATCAGGGCTCTGTATAATGAAACAATTAACAATGACTCTTTTCTACTCCTTGACACCACAAAGCCTGTTGATAATAARAACTCAGCATTTGTGTCAAAACTTTCTTTATGTTGAAATATAGCCATGTACAAGGCTAAGGAAAACATTATAATTCAGCTTGCAAGAAAATCTGATGAATTCAGTGGGACTTCCTGCAGCAGAGCAGTCATTCAAGCACATATTGGCAGAACAATCAACGAAAGCCAAAATACTTTACAGCCCAATTTATGCTAAAATTTTCTAGCAGCATAGGGGCATGAGAAGCAACATCTGTCTGGCAAAGGCAGAGGGTTGATGCTCAGATATTTCTTAAATTAAGTCTGCTGAAGGACATTTGATTTCACACCAGCTCCAGAGGTACAATGAAAACTGTCACAAGTGAGCCCAGGGAACTCAACTACTGTGCCACAACCTGCACATCTCTGTGGGTCATTCTTACACCAAGAGACACCTCTGGAAAGCACTTAGCAGCTAAGGAAGGCTCTTCAGGAGTTGGTATGTATCAAAACTCATAGATGCTGTGTCTCAAAAGGAGGGATGAATGTTTTCCTTAGTTTTGCGAGGTCAGGAACTATACTAACAGAAATACTAAATAGTTTTGATTCTAAGAGAATACAAACAGAACAATTAAACAAAATCCCCTCATCATAACTAGAGAGCTTATCCACCCTCTCCAGAAGATRGTGCCCTAGTTTAGAGGTTGCCATCTTCCTAGCACATAGCACAGGTGACATCTGACAGGTGACTTCAGAGACAGGCACATGAGAAGGGAAATGATGGCTGGGTACAGGACTGTCCAGAGCAGAGGCAGTGCACTGCTGCCCCAGCTGCTCCAGGAACCTCYCAGGGACACAAACACTCACCAGGATGACCACAACTCCTTCCCAGCACAGGTTACAAGCTCAAGACCTTGCTAGCATCCAGCAAGTCTAGAGATGAGTCTTAACCTACACACTCCAGACATCCCTCAGACACATCTCCCCTTCCCCAGCCTCCTCCCCTATTCCTCTCCAGCATCATTTCAGGCTTAACTGATCCCAAACTATGCCAGCACCAATCCTGCAGACTCGAGCTCTGCAGGAGACCAGGCAGAAGCACTGCTTCACTGCCCCCATACAAACCAGAGCTTTGAACCCAGCCTTGGTTCAGCCCAAAACTGGCAGGGATGATGCCAGGACAGGGCTGACATCCCTCAGCCACTTCCACTCTGACATGTTTGGCRCCATTTGCTGCAGGAGCAGCCATGCAGGAAGCCCAAATCCAGGAAACTTCCATTGGGCCCACCCCAGCCAGCCAAAATGCCAGTCCTCCCCTTCAGTGGGCACCCTCTGAGCCAGCTTCTACTCTCAGGCTGAGCTCACATGCCACAAACGTTTATCTTGCCTGTCCAAGGCAGGATTCTCGTGTCTGTAAAACAACCTTGATGTTAGAAGCCCAGTTAAGGAGCCTGTACAGTGCAGCAACACCCAGCAACGCTGAATTTAAGCTGTACAACCCTGTACAACTGCCCACTCTCCTGAAACCAAAGGAATACTCTGCAAACAATTGCTACTTTAYCCAAAGAATGAATTCAAAAAACCCAACAGTGCAAATGGTATTCACTGTTTAGGACCATCAGTTCACCCAGGAGCATGCACAGTAACCACAGCACTGCTCTCACTGCACGCTGGCTGCTGTACTTGTCTATCCTGACAAGGGGTAATTCTACTTACAGCCAGGCAAATTCAGTGAAATTTATCCATAGAAATATTGCACAAATATTTCAAAGATATGWTATCATGTGAATCTCTMTAGAAACATCTGGGATGGAAGGTGACAGCTAAATGGAAGTATAAAATAAAAATTACAGAGCATCAAGCCTATGTCCCTCTTTGTACAGCTTTTGCTTGAACTTTTGAGCTAATTACTGTTTTCTAAGAATACCATGGGGCAGGAAACAGGCCTCCTTAATGGTAAAACTAARGACTGCTTGAAATATTTAGCTGAAAATCATGACAGCTTCAGCAAGACACAGTCCCTGGAGCTCAGTGGTGCTGGCTCCAGAGGGAGCCACTGTCTCGCTTTTGCAGCGGCAGCCAGAGGCCAGCACACAGAGAAGCAGCAGCAGCTGAACCACCACAGAGGCTTTCCAGGGCAAAAGCAGACAGGCTACGAGGGGAGTCTCTCCTGCATTGCATGATGAGTATGTGACAAAGCTGCTTTCCTCACAATCAGTGACAGCRATCGTGCATTGTGCTGTTGGCCTGAAACAAAGCAGATTGTTCTATAAAGAACACAAACAGTCGAGGGCTGCCAGATGAGAACGAGCGTGGGTGCACCCACACAGAGGAAAAAGAGCAGCTTGCACTCAGAAAACATGCTCTGGTTTTGAAACACCCTTGAGAAAAGAGCCCACAGAAGAACAACCCAAAAGGTATTTGAGAAGGGCAAAAAGCATTCTGYTGAAAAGATGTAAGAGCATCTTCTATGCAACTCCTCCCAAACACCTGTAGAGTTGTTTTTGCCTTGTTRAACAACAGAACAAGGCCTCCTTTTGTAATTGCTTGAACTGTGCTAACCTTGGACTGTGCTCAGCTGGACAGCTTCTCATCATTGTGGTCATACAGAGCAGATGAGAGATGAGCAGATTGGGAGGGTCAGAAAGGCCAGTCAGCATACTTTGACATGAACAGAACACACAGCCAAGAGCAAAGACACAGGTTCACTGCTTCCCTGGGGAGCAGGTCCTGAAGAGGGCAAGAACATCCTCACTGCAGGGAAGAATCTCACTGATTCTTTTAAGGTATACCCAAGGTAGCTTGCTGAAGGGGCCACCAAGATCCCCAGAAGGTGCTAGTGCCAGTGCTAAGCTCTAAAAGCAGGGGTTGATCAACCCCCAAAACAGTTGCACTTTCAAGTCCATCAATTTTATCTCCATAACTTGYGGTAACTTGGAGACACATTTAGGATCCTATACCTTCCCAAAGCTTCCCCAGATTCATTATCCTTTCTCTGTGGTGGGAATAGTCTATCTCAAAGTTGTATCAACTCTAATCCAGAGCAGAGCATTTGCCTTGATCTCTCCTAAGAAGTCAGAGTGAAGTCAGAGTGTGGAGGGGTGGGCGAGTTATGGGCAGACATAGCCCAGATCCATTTTCTCTTTTACAGTGGTCCAAGTATGACTGCCAACTAAAATCAAAGTTCTGTGGTTTTCTGTCTGCATAGCAGCAGTCAGCCTTTGTGAGTGGAAACTAAATCCCAGAGACACACAAGAGCCAGGCTGGCAAACACTCTGGCTTCCAGCAAAGCAGGCGAGCACATTTTGCAGATAGATAAAGCAACAAGACACAAGTTAAAGAGGCTGGTTTAGCTCTACCTGCTGCATGCCATTAAAAAATGTAAGATATCCATCTGTGCTACAGCTCATTCCCTGGAATACTAATGGGCTTAAGTTAAACATCTCACTAACCAAACTAGCCWAAAGGAGCACTCCCCTTCCCTGCTGCACAATGGACCAAGGCTGCCCAGAGCAGCAGGAGAGGCTCCAGGTGTTCACTTCCAGCAAATGTGGTGCATGTCACAATTCAGCCTCCTCTGCCCTGCCTACATCAGCCCCTCCCAGCAGGAGAACATCCATCAGGAGCTGGTTCTAGCCTGGCCATCCAGGTGAGATTGGCCAAGCACAGCAGGAATCTAATAAACCACACTAGGAATCTGATAAACCACACAGACCTCAAAAAGTGGGAGGTGCTGGCTCCCAGCTCTGCTYTGCCCTTTGAGCAGGTTCAGAGCTTCACTCTCCACCTTTAAAACCCAAAGCAGAACAGGAGCACATGCCAGCCTGCCAGCCAAGGGATGCTCACCCCTTCCCCCAGACACCCCACAGAGCAAGCACAGCTCACAGGCAGCTCCACAGCTTCTCTGAGGTCTGCCTCATCACCAGCCTGAGCAGGTAGATTGGAAGTGGAGCAAAACTGGACCACTTATTGTCCTGAGGGAGCAGAAACAATTCACCAGGAGGTGTGCTCTGTACAGGGAGCCTGGCTGACCACTGGCACCCCTCAAGTGCAGCAGCCCAGCTTTGTACAGTGCCATGAAAAAGCTTCCCCCAGGTACTTAATGGCTGTTTCAGTATTGCACGTGGTTTGCTCACAGGTAAAGATCTACTCTCTAAGGAGAGAGCAGAAGAAAGCACCTGGGGAGCTATGGATCCTTTCACTGCAGAATTCCTGGGTCCCCTCTGCAGGATAATGAGGTGGGGAACCACAGCCCCAAACATTCTTTTGCTCTGGAACAGATCAATTGCTTGATCTTTCCTCATATCAGAATGCTGTTGTGATATAACACCATTTGTACAGAGGTTCTACTAACACTCATTACACTATAATAAGAATTTTGGGCAGAAATTCCATAGAAGAAGATTTATAACATTTTCTGGATGCATTTACTATATCAAGCAGAATAAAATCAAAGAAATGCAAGTACATGTGTTTAAATGAAAAGCTTTGCATTGCTCAAGCAAAGAAGATAAAGACAGTAAAAAATACAAGCAGAAAARACTAATTATGAAAATCAAAATCCTTTTGAACAGTCTGGACGGTCATTTGSAAATAAATCTCTATTCTTAATGCCTCAAAACTCCTGCTATGTCAAGCTTATTGCCAGAAGAAAGAAAATTATCTTTGTTAGCAGCCTTTCATTAACATACCACAAAGTATTTATATGAAGAAATTCCAGATGGAGAGCAAGACTTTTTACCTCCCTCTGCCACCAACATGCTGTAGAGCCAACCTTCCTTAAAATACATGATCTGCTGAATTAAGGGAAAATTGAGTAGCTCACAGAAAAAGAAAAAATAAAGGAGCACAAATGAAAAGCTTGACTTGACATGTTAATCTCCGTTGCTTTAATTATTGTGTTTAATGTCARTTGGAGAGAAAAAGGAAGTAAGAGACTACAACAAAACTGTGTGTCCTGGATGCAGCATGCTCAGCAAGACTTCTGCCAAAAGCACAATGTTTTTATCAAAACAGCTTCTGATGAATCTTTCCCTCTCCCTGTGACAGTCCTATGCATTTCCATCTCTTGATTTAGAGCCAAATTAGCTCCATGTTCCAAGGGTTAATGCTCTCGAAAGTCTCATTATGGCAGCTATCTGCCCAGAGCTACCCTGTGCAAACTAAAACACACAACCCCCAGCACATGATGCCAATAGTACATGAAAGAGATAAGACAGTATTTCTTTGACTGTGCAGAATCACTGCAGCTGACTGTTATGTGGCAGATTTAGGACTTGCTCATAGAGGCCATCCTGGAGCTAAGCAGGATAAGTCCTCACTGCCAGGACTGAGTCTCAAGTCTGGCTGCTGGCACTTGCAAAATGACAGGCTGCTGCAGGGAATCTTCAATTTGAACCTTTCCATCAATAATGTCAGAGGGAGAAATGCTGGCTACAGCTGAACACTATTTTTGGTTGATTGAAAGCCATAGGCTAAAAAAAAAGTCAATAAACTAAAGGGAGGGGATGGGAGAAAGAACCCACTTAAAACACCTCTCACTTTTGTGTTCCCTGTCAATGACCCCACTACAGCAGCAGGTTTCTGACCAGCACTCCATGCCAGAGGGAATTACATTGCTCATCTGTGTCCATCTCAGAGGCACCAAGCACCACAGCAGACCGGGCCATTAAACACTTGACACATAAAAATCCTGGCACCAACACTTTTGCTTAAACAAAGGAGACACCAGTAGGCATAAAAAGATTCAGAAGAACAGGACTGTTCTTAACCATAATGACTGCATGCTCTGGCACTGGGTCCAGCAGGATGGCTCCAAGGTTCCCACCCTCTCCTTTGCCCGTAACTGCCCATGCTGGGGGAAAACTGGAGCCTGCTACTGCATTTCTAAGGAAGAGTTTTGAATTGCAATTCAGGCTGGCCAGGGCATCCTGATCAGCATTTTCTTCACTCATGAGGTTTCCACACACATCCAACCTTGGAGAACAAAGGAGCATGACAGGACTTTGTGCTTGCAGCAGGCAGGAGGCAACTTTCTGAAGGAAGCCACAGAATGACCACTCAGTCCTTACCTCTCCCCCAGCCACATTTTCAGGGAAAGATCTTGCAACACTTCAATTCCACCTCTTAGCGGAAGGCAGCAAAGCATTTCACAAAAGAGAGTACAAAGCACTCTTGGCAGCATCTTTCTTATTTGCTAACAGGGTTGTCCTGATCTGGTTCTACAATCAAAGAAACGAGGCACAGGGGTCATGTTTCACTTGGGTGAGTTCAGGATCTTCATGGACTGTTGGTCCCCAAAGTGTTCCCTGCCCCAGAGCCTTCTGCCATCAGCTCACGCCACCTCTCAGTCAAGCTGCATGAATTCATTAGTTCTGTAACAGCTTTCTTTATCTAACTGGGATTTTTTTTTCTGCAGCACATCTCTGAGGCATAAACCAATGCTGGAAAAAAACCTAATTAGCGTAGACAGCACTGCAATGCAATTCTCAATCTTTACAGCCACTGAGTTTTCAGGAGAGAGAGAGCAGAAAGCGATAAATGCTGGTACACTGAGAACTAATGAAACCTCTGAAAATCATTGCAGTAGAGAGACCCTATTGTATAAGGATTTAGATTTGAAAGACCATAAGGAGATGCCTTTTAATTACAATTATATACGTAAAGACAGCAGTTACATTGCTACAGTGCTTGTTTAAGGCTTTATCGTTAATTAGTTTACACAATGAAGCAGAAGAAAGTTGAGGAGAAAAAAAAGAAAGGTTATTTGCTCTAAATATTAACATTTGCCTGTTAATTTTGCTAGAAGCTCATTCATAAGCTGTATCACAGTTCAGAAGTAAGGATGAGAAAACCTTCTCTTTGCTTTGCTACACTGTGGAATTTGCAAAATGCAGGTTATGCCGTGGACAGCAGACACAAATATTGCAACTATTTCCTTAATATTTCCTTAAATGTTTTTCATTAAAGCTTTGGCATGGGATGGAAAAGCAGCAACACATCACTGAGCTTCTGCCAGAGCTCAGCCCAAGGTCAGCCAGCCCCACAGAACAACAATGCAATTCCCACTCTGTTCCAGCAGCTCACCTCCCAGGGAGGTACCCAGGTTCCTGACATCCTCACACTGCCTTCCCACCCAGCCCCACTGACAGAGATGTTTGGCTGCATCCTTTGGGAACAGGGACTGTGCTTTCCAAGAGGGCTCACGGGGCTAGCTGGATTTGTACTTGGGCACTGACTGTGTGTGAAACATTTTGATCTCTGTTCTTAACAGGGAAGACTTTCTCTGCTTTTAAAATATGGCAAACAGGCTTTGAAGGCAGAGCCTCCATCATTTCAGTGCCTGATTTGCAGGGGGTAAGAAATTCACCCAAATGAGAAGGCTTCACAATGGGAAATGGAAGGATAAAGTAACTCCTATTTTGAAAGGCTTCACTGTCTGCTCATTCCAGCTTCTCAAAAGAGCTACAACTGTCAGCCCAGTCTGGGCAAGACAAGAAACCCTGTCAAGACCTGAAGCTCAAATAAGCAGATACAGCTTACAGAAACTCTTACACCAATCACCACCTGTTTCCTATTGACTGCTTCTTTCCTCTAAAAAGCAAGATGCTGCAGAGGGAAAAGAAAACCACATCCATTTCCTAATGCCATATAATAAACCAGCCCAGTCTTTCCTACAGCCTGGCCTTGCAGATAGCAGAAAAAAATACCAAGAAAAGGAAAAAACCTCATAAGCTTGATATCTTGCATATGTCTTGAACCAACCTCTTGCACTGCATGACCATGAGATGTCTGAAACCTGGGGTTTGGGTTTAACAAAGTAGAAAGAAGAACCAGTGTCAGATACAAACATTTTGATTTTAATGAATAAACACTACTTTGAGGAAAACAGCAGAAACCTACATTCTCTCCCTCTGACCATCCAGTTTGTACTTGTGAACTGCCCTGCTGTGAGAGGCCAGTGGGCAGAACTTGGCTTCTGAATGACTCTGAGATGCCCCTGAAGCTGGTGGGGGCAAGCTCATAAACATCTCCAGGGATGGAGAAAGTGCTGGAAAAAGACATAAGTTCTGTTTCCTTTAGAGAAGCCCTTTGCATGGAGCTCCATAAGAAAAGAGATGGTGAATAACCCAAAATCCCCACACCAAAAAAATCTCCCAATTGCAAGCCAGGAAGCAAAAGAGAAACCCAGAGAAGCTCATTTCCACCGTTAAAAATACAACATAAGAGGATAAAAAGTACAAACTGCTGGCCTAGCTTATCCCAGGATGAGCTTCAGTTCACTAAATATTTGTTCTGTCACAGAGGCAAAGCAAGGAAACTGGAAAATAACTTACAGAACTCCTGATCCATATGCTTGGATTTGCTAACCCAACAATGAGAGTAAAAGCATGAACAAAGCTAACATCCCTGGTGCTTCACCCTGTCCAAAGAGGAAACAGGTCTTAGGACTGTAAATCACACCTTTTTCCTGGTTTTATGATGTTTAGTGCTGCTCAAACCCTGCCTCTGCAGCAGAGAAGGTTCTTCATTAATTACTGCATTTCTCAGGTGAYGAAAATCGGACTGAAGGTCACGCTGAGCACCTCCAGCACCAGGTAACATCCTGCCTCTGCCTTCCACCCCCTGCTGCCATCAGTGACACCCCTTCACTTTCCTCACCATTGCTGCTRTGGAACCTTCTGCAGAGCTGACAGACACGGAATTTCTTTGGAAACAAGATAGAAATGAGATCTGGCCGAGCACCTCCTGCGCAGGTGGAGATAAGCACCTCCACATGAACGAAGGGATGTGYTTTCACCCCTCTTCCTCCCAGTCTCTTTTCTCCTCAAGAAAAAAAAGCACTTGAAAAATATTGTGCAAGAAACAGATGGAGGAGACAGGGAGGTAAAATAAAAACAAACAGGTTATTATTTGGTATAAATCTACTCTGGTTCCTAAAGGAATGAATAAAGTAAAAAGAGAAGACATTCAATACACGTAGCTTTCTCCTTTCATAATATTGGGCTGGTGCCCAGAATTGAAGGAGTGATGAGAGTTTGCTCACATGAGCCAAAAGAAATGGCTCTCACTTGTTGATATTATCCTYTACAAGATAACAGTTACAGTGTTTGCCACAGATCACGTCTAATCCTTGCAACATCTCAGACTGGAAAGAGTTTCTGCTTTTATTAGTTTTGAATTAGCTCAACTTCCCTTTTACTCATTTTCCCTGAATGCTCCTCTTCTACCTGACATTAAATCTCTCTTTGGACATTTACTCAATTAATTTGCCTTAATTAAATTGAGATTACTCCACTTAGGAAGTGGAGTGAACTGAAATCAAATTAAAGCAACTTTAATTTTGAAAAGTGTGCAAACACAGAGGTTTAATGAGGTTTAAATAATCCTTTTTAAATTCACACCTCTAGTTAATTTAATTCAGCTTTCCTGAAGATCCCTGTATGGACATGTTCTATGTCAAGATGTATTTGAGAAAAGACAATGAAGGGAAGAACATCCACATACAGAGAGAAAGAGAGAGAGAGAGAGAGAGAGAGAGATGATAAAGGCAATTCTGTCTACAAATCTTTGCAACAGAATGAAATCACTGATTTTTCTGCTTTTAGAAATCCTGCTAGCAACAGAAGTACAAGGGATGAATGAGGCTGACATTCTCAGCACATCTTTTTCATCACTTACACAAGAGGGCAAAGCAATGAAAGCACAGACCTGAGATCCATCTTTCAAGTGAAGGGGTCAAAAATTATGGAGTAAAGCACACTAAGAGCAGCTAAAGAAACAGACATACATTAAACCCTATCCTAAAGTGAGRCAGTGCCCACAGGCATTTGGGGGACTGCTAAAAGATCCACAGAGAGGAGTAGCACTGTGTGACATGGCAGTGATGTATTGTGCATGGTCTGCTCAGAGTCTTTGGGAACCCCTCTGTCCTCCCCCAAGGGACAACGTGGGTTGAAACCAAGGAGCAGACTGGATGTTTTATTTGACACTCCCCCAGGCTGCYGAGCAAGACAAGACAAACGTGGCTCAACACCATCAGCCTTTTGGTTTTGACCTCCAGTTCCAGCATCAAACCATCTGTTACCAATAGTTGGCTGTGGCTGCCAATCTTTGGTTCACTGACTGGAGCACTGCTCCAAACCCCCACCCAGAGTCTCTTTTCACTTGTCAGGAGCAGCCTCTTGGCAGTGGAAGCTGCTCTCAGTGCTCGAGGGCATGTTCTAGGAAATCCTTCCTGGCTGATTGCTGACATCCTCTGGCCATCGTTTCTCATTCTCCTGTGCACTCTCAGACTGTAAGATGTGTTTTCCCCTCTGCAGTGATATCTGCTCGTTCTGGATGTAGCTGAGGACACATCCAGAACACACCCAGACACTCTCAGCCCAGGCTCACAGCTGGGGTGTGCCTGTGCACCATTTCCCCACCACTGAGGTCAGCCTGATTCATCCTGCACAGGAAACAATGACCCACAGCCTCCAGTAACCCTTCCATGTGTGCACAGAGCACAGACACAGGGCTTGCCAGCTCAGACAGCACTTGCCAGCAGTATCTAATGGCACTATTTTCCCACACCTCTCCACTTTAAAAAAAAGACAGATTTAGACACCAGCAGCACATGCACAGACAGCTGTGTGTCCATGCTGGCACACTTGCACACAGACCCATTGCTCTCTTTTAGGATTTTACTGTCCTTCTTACCACTACCAGAGCCATGCAGGAATTTGTGAGATGCTTACACCCATGCTTGTTTGCTGTTCAGATCAAGGTTTTAAAAGAAATGTGCGCCAGAGTCCATTTATGGCCCTRGAAGCTGTGCAAACTACACACATTTGCTACCTCTTCACCAACTCATGCTGCCATTATGCACTGATTAGGCACTGACAGCAAAATAAAACTCTTAGAGTTTTCATATAAAGACTGTCACAGACAAATTCAAAGACAATTTTAAATTAGGCAAGCAAATCCCTGTCCAAACTTTCCTTCAAATATAATGCATTGCTGGTTTAGTTCAGGCATTCACATTTTCAGCTCAAAATGACAAGGGATGTTTTCCCCACTCCTCCTGCAAATTTAACAAGCCACTGAAACACAAGGTTTATCCCTGAGTCACTCACACCTGCATAATCCTACTCATCTCTAATACGAGCTGCAATTTAAATTCTAGMAAAAATAAAGACTGGAGGGGTGGTGGAAGGAAATCAAATAGCACTCAACACAATACAAAGATGCTCAGCCCTTAAATAATCCCAGAACACCACTTAGGTTCAGAAACCCTGGCAGGAAAAGGTTTCCAGYGAGCCAAGGGCACTGGGAATTAATTTCCCCTCTCTTCCCAATACAAAAGGCAGAGGCAAAATCAATTTGTACCAACAGCAGAACTTACACTGGGAAGCCACAGGGAGTAGGTTAATTGTGAGATTGTGAAGAAAAATAACACTTGCTACAAAGCAATTAAAAGCTGCTCTCATGAGTGTTCAGAGTCCTTCTTCAATTTACTTAAAACAAACATGTTTCCCTAAAAAGAAGAAAAAAAATCAAAACCCCTCAACCTTCAACACAAGCTCATTACTCCCTCCAGATTCTTCCAAAACAAGCACTTGCACTGTGCTTTTACAGTGACTGGGGAAATACAACCAAAATATTCTGCTGCAATTTCCATACAGGATCTCGAATGCTTCACAAATGTTCAGGGAAATACAGCAGGGAAGGGTCAGCCTTGTGCTCACACAGAGTTGGGCACGTGGAGATGCTCCAGGTGATTGCTGGAACAAACACTGGGGTGGAGCAGTGTCACACATGGTTTCACYGAGGGTAAAAGTCAGATTTGCTCAGAATTTTGCAGAGAGAGAAGAGRGGCAGGTGCTTAGAGAGGGCACGGAGCTCTCTGCACAGACCAACACTGCCTTTTCTCCAAGCCATCCAAGATGCTTTCCTGAGCTGAAAGCACCACTGTGGCACAAAATTGTCCTTCACCCTGGCACCAGTGCCAGGCTGGGTTCCACTTGCTGCGCTGGGAGCTGCACAGCCACAGAGGCTCCTGATCCCACCCAGCCACCCCTGACCTGCAGGAAGGCAAATCTCAGCCTTTTGGGATGGGAAAGGGCTCCCAGACAGAGCTGGTTTGGTCACAAAACAAAGCAATGCCAGTGCCTTATCCTGGCCARCAGCCCCATCTCCTCATTTCCCTGCAGAGGTGAAGGAATGGGGATGTATCACACTGGAGCAAGGGCTGCATCACCAAAAAAAACCAAACTCTTTTCATAAGAAAATGAAAGAGAGCAAGTCAAAGAGGGGACAACAAAAATAAGTTTTAAGCAATTAATAAATGGTAAATAAAAGTCAGCAGCTTCTGCAAATTGCAGAGGGGAAGCTGGTGGCAGCTCTGGGGCAGTGACAGYGCTGCCAGCAAACACCTCCTTGCATTTCAGACAGCCCTGAGCAGCTCTCAGACTCCACAGGGGAGAAAACCATACCAGGGCCTTGAGAATTAGGAGGAGGCTTTTGTAAAGGATATTAAAGCTCATGCTTTGGGGATTAAGTCAGTCTTTATCTGCTAGAGATCAGGATGTGGCTAACAGTAGGGGACAGATTATCTGCATCTGCCACTGGGGAGGATTTACACCTTCTGAAGCATCTGTGCCTGCTATTGTCAAAACCATTCTTCAGCCTGAGCCAGCAGCTTCTACAGGCAAGGAATGCAAACCTTTCCAGGTTGTGTGCAAAGGTCCTCAGTGGCAGCATGTAAGACTTGTCAGTAATTTAGAAGAACAGAAATGAAATCTCGATTGTATCAGGCCATGTAGAAGTTAATTTTTACTTGTAAAAACGTGGACTTGGCCCTGACTTGGGAAATTTACCAAAGGAAACACCCATTCACAAGCCTGGTGTTTAATAAAAGCCAGAAAATCTACATGGTGGGCAAAGAGTCCCCTGAAAACATCCTGGATTTCTACAGCTTTCCTTTAGAGCAAAAAAAGGTGCACAAAAGGTCTCAGCCCACGAATAGGAAAAAATCCAGATCTTCACTCAATCCATCCCTCCATAAAATCACTGCTGTAAATATGGGAAACAGCTGCTGCTCAAGTCAGGGCCATGGTGTGGCCATCCCTGGGGCACCCACATGTGCAGCAGGTGAGAGTGCACACTCTAAGTTATTTTCTAGGCTTTCTCACTCTGCTTTCCACCATCTCCAAGTTCTCTAACACCAGCAGAATGACTGATATCCATTTAGCATTACAGCACCAAAAACAAACAGCTCATTAACCCTCCAGAAAGCTATTTCAGAGAAATATATCAGTTGAAACGTTCCCAAAATTTATCTTCCAGAAAAGCTGATAATCACATGCTCATAAGAAACAAATGTTCAACCAGAGTCAGTTTTGTAATATATTAATTAACATAATTTTCATCGGCAGTGACAACGGGCCATCTGCTACTCTGGCACCACAAGAGACTGAGTTCCAAGCCACTTTAAGCTGTTTCTTGTTGTGCATGGCTGATTTCCATCTAAAAACTAAGCATGAGTTTCTCATCTTTTTCTGGACAAGCACTTCCCAACAGGCAGCAAACAAAGTTTTCAGCCTGGTGACCCAATCCCTGTCTCAGCTGCTCCTGGCTCCCTGCCCTGTGGCACCCAGCAGCTGGCACAAGGGCTGGCACTGCAGCATCCATGCCAGCATCCTGGCTCCAAGTCAGAGCATATCCCAACAGGAAAAACCATCTAGAGACACAGTTAGCACAACTTTCTCTGCTATAAATTAAGTGCAAACTCCAATGGTAGGAGCTGTTATCTGATTTATCAATAACATTGGCCAAGGGGCATAACTGCTTCCAACACAAACTCGCTGACTTACAGCCAGCTGGTGACCTCAGTAGTCTCATTTTTATTTCAGAGGCAGTGAAAAAGCCAACAGAAAGCCATGTCTGTTTGTCCTGTCCCTCTCTAGCTTCCAGTTTCATCATTTACACAGAAGAATACAAAAACGGGAGAGGGTTTCCTAACTCCTGTTGTCATTCAGGCTCTCATAACTCAAAGTTATTGTTTAATTACTCCCAAATAGCACCTGACTCTGTAGAACCCCAGGATGAATAACCATCATTTTGGCAAAGACAAGGGTTTAGGAAAATCACTCACATTTTGGGCAATCAGTCTCCTGAGCTTCAAGAAGAAATAACAACCTCATTGAAAAGTTGAAAAGCAAGTTCATTTACTCTGCTATTTATAGCTTAATTATGTAGATGARCAAACTATTTCCAAGTCAGACCTGATAAACTACAATAATTTTAAAAACAGAAAATCCCTTGGTAGGAGAAGTTCAGTCAGTCCCCAGCTTTGAATCCAAGCTGGGAAATGAGGACCAGAATCCAGCTCTGCAGGCCAGAATGGTTCCTTAAACATCTGTGCCACACTCAAATCCATACTAGGGCTTCAAAAAATCACACCAAGTTGATGTTCTGGAAGTGGTCATCCTGTAGCTTTGAGATCTGCTGATCTCTCTTCATCTTGTGATTGCCACTGAGTCCCAACTGGCCCCCAACTCATCAGAGCCCCTAAATTTCTGAGAGGGAGGATGCTCTATCCTTTGCAGGTCTGTAAGACATGRGGCAAATTGATGTGATGGCTACTAACAAATGTAACCAGGTCACCAGTGAATGTTCCCAGGCCTTGACACAAAACATTTTCCAAATAAAACCTTGCAACACTGATAAAGGTCATTTACCAGAAATCAATATTTGGAAACAGACTCCTGAGTGCAGCAGATTAACACTGGTGACAATGATATTTACTTTCACTACAAGTAATATTTGCAATAACAGAGCACTGCTTTATCCTATGTGTGACACACACAAGGAAACCTAAACTATTTAAATGTAAATGAGAACGTTCATATTTGACACCAAGATTTTGCCATTCACTATTTGCCAGAAGTATTAAAGGATTTCTATTTACCAATTTCAGCAGGCAGTGAAGCATGTGTGCTTTTCACCAGGCACTGGAGTGGGCCCTGTGTAGCTCTTGCCTGACCCTGTCCAGGCTCCTGTCCCCATCCCATAGATTACATTAATCCTCTTGTTTGTTCTTTCTTTAATTAAATGATTCAATCTTTCAGGCAGTCTGCGCACAGATATCAGCAGATAAAACTTGAAAAAAAAAAACAAACCCTGACTGTACTCACAGGAATAATCTTTACCATGTTAATTAGCAACCAGAATCACAAGGAAACACACCCAAGATAATTAAGGGAGAAGCACACAGAGAGAAATTTTAAGTATAGCAAGCCCAAATTTCCCCAAGTTCCAGATTCTGGCTGTTGCTTCWCATCCTTGATAAGCAAGGAAATAAGTGACCTGACAGAGCTGGGAGGATGTCTCTGTCAGAAGGTCTTTTAATGGGCACATGAAATAAATATCTGCTCAGGCAGGTTAAAGCAAAGTTGATTCTCTCTGGTAACAAAAGACTTCAATTCCCAAGATCSCTTCAGAAGATGTTTTATAATACTTTATTTACCATAGGGACCAATGCCCTGTCTCAAGCACCAACCCACAGAGAACAACTCATCTGGAAACAGCTGAGACTGCTGGAGAGAGGCAGACTCATAACCTGGAAAAGAGTCAATAAGCTCTGAAAAGGCCTTGATGGATTTTGATGGATGATGCAAATAAGTTAGTTATGATTTAACTTCCATTTCAGTTTTCTCTGCTTCAATAAGATGATTAATTACACAACAATCCCAGAAACTGGTCACTGCAACAACATAACCACCAGCTTTTAGCAGTTATCCCAAGGAAATGATAAAGGCTTCTTTGATCCTCTAATGATATTTCAAGTGAGAAAAATTTTGTATTTAAAGGAGAAAAAAACTTACAGAAACTCTTTGAAGTRCTGCCTCTATAGCAATTAAAAAGTGACAGTCTGTAGAGAACATGTTCTATTTTTGTACAGTGCTAAATAGGTAATGCCATGCCAAGACAAATCAGGGCTGAGGCCAGACTAGCTGATACTCCCCAGAAATGCACGAGCACGGCCAGCAAAGCCTCCCTGCATCCCACACCAGCCCTCTCCAACACAGGGCAGAGAAGGCTTGGGCTGGGTATAGATAAAACCACATTTGCTGGAAAACCATCTTGATAAAAAGAGAAGATGTAAAGCATGAGGCAATCTCTGGCATTTTGCTGAGCATTCATTCCAATGCCACTCTCTGTGAACCATCAGGTGCTTTGGACACTGCTGTGCCCACCTGCCCACAGTGGCACAGGAGAAGGGTCCTTCTGAAGGCTTTTGACCACTAAGCCAGTGAGGTTTGGAACATCTGAGGCAAGAAAAGGAGAATTATGTCATTAAATTCTCTGAAAGCATTAYATAAGGCATGATCCTTCATGGCACGTAGGGGTCTGAAAAATGACCCACAGGTCTCTGGCAGTTTTCTATTTCAAACATGCAAAAGAAGAATCCTCCACATAGCAGCTAATGAAGCACCAAGATCTATCTTTATCCTTCACCAGGGGCAACACCTCAGTAGCTCAAGCAGATAACATTTCTTTTGCAGTCCAGACAGCTTTTAAATAAATAGCAGATTTGAAAATATAATGGGTTTGATTGATAAAGTTATGAACTTCAAGAGCTTTGTATRAAAGAACAGCAGTTTGTCTTTAGTTACCTAATGCTGGCGGCGTGATGTGTTTCACSTTGTTCATAATTCAGGACAGTACATGTTTTTGCTGTTAAGGACATTGTTAATTTGGAATCTAATCATTTGGAGAGAAGTCATAAGTGCTTTCAAGTGCTTTCACAGTCACATTTCCATAGTCCTACAAAATATTCAGAAGCCTCTCCTCCAGAAGACTTGCACAAACAACAGGAGAACGCTAGGAATAGGTGAGACCAGGAGGTACCACACTATGGTGGCACTTCTATACACAAATGAAGCTGCTAAGAGGCAACAAAATGAGATTTTGTCTAACAGACAGTAATTTACTACCTGTAAGAATGCCACATGTCACTCTAAATAAGTGATCTGAATACCTGAGTGCACTGCATGACCCACCAGGGTCTCTGACAAAGGATTATAGCTTCCCTGTGCCCAGCTCCTCCTCTCCTCACAGACAAACATGGCTAATAATCCCTTACTGATTACTCACCATGGGGAGCCCACCAGCACGTGCTCCCCACCCCAAACACTCCAGCTCACAGCCAAAGTGGGGGTGACCCACTCCTGCCACTCTGTCACTGTGCCACACAGCTCAGTGGCTGCAAAAGAAGAAACCCCTTTATGCTGTGTGATATTTCTGCTGATAACAAGCCTTTAAAAATTTAAAGCATGTGAATAAAAGCTTTTGTGGTCAGACAAATGGCCCATATGCTGGCAATTAAATTTTATACTAGCAATATGGTTGATTGTCAGCTACCAGAACGTGAAAGATCTTTCTGACTTTCAGAAACTCGGCAGGGACTCCACATACTTTGCAAAACTCAGAATCCACAGCACCCAAACAGGATTCCTTGATGGGCCACTGGGCAGGAGCAGGGCTGGAAGTGCATTTTTCCCCCACAGGGAAAGCTCCATTTTTGCCACACATCCCAAGCTGTGTCTCAGGGCTTTCCCATCCTGCACACCCTCTCATTGAGTAAGCCTCACATCCTTGGTCTAGAGTTTCAAAGCACATCCCAGCCCAGAGCTTGGCTTTAGCTCCTGGCCAGCTGGCTCCATGCTCCACTCCCAGCATAGGGAGTCAAGGCACGAGCCAACTGCAAACACAAACCAAATCCCTTCCAAGCTCCTACTGCCTTTAATCTCCTGCTTATTGCAGTAACCCTGAACTTACAGATGTTACGTGTAGAGAAAAAGGAGTTGGGATATTTTTTTTTTGGTTTTACATGTATTTCACAGAGTCAATGCCCCCATGTTTGCTACACATAACTAAGTGCCAATTCTGTCCCCCTTTCAGACCATGCTGTTTCAGTAAAGCACATTATTAACAAAAGCATCAGTTGACTAAATTGACATGCTTCAAATGCCATTTAATCCTCAGAAAATACAATAAAGCTCATAATAAAACTGCATCTAACAGGTCACTAGATGCTAGGCTAAATTCATGGGCAAGCCTTACCCTGCATACACACAGAGTCATTTCACACACAGACACACTGGTGTCGCCCAGATGTTGCCATGTTTGTGTCATGTCATGCTGGTAAGGCAACAGTGATATCTGAAATACATATACTAAATCTTTAAATCTTAAATACTGACCCTTCATAAACACAGGCAGAAAATCCCAGGCACTGGCTCATGTTTGGATTCCCAGCAAAGAGCTTGTTATACACAAGCTCTTTGTTTTAATTTAATTTTGTGCTTCATGTTGCAATTGATAAATAAGACAGGGCAAAGCATGACTAAAAGCTTAATTCCTCCCCCTCACAGCATAAACCATCTCCTTATGAGTAAGWCAGGTTCTATACAATGAAGAACTTCAGATTCATGGCCAAGAAGGGTCTAACAGGCAGGCACCATTTTTCACACCAGAGCCTTGAGCCAGAAACACTAAACSCCACCTGAAATCTTTCCCATTACATCAGAAAATTGACATTTGCATTCCTGTATACAAAAGTGAAATAATTTCCTTTTCATTTCCTGAAGGCAGAAAAATAGTCCCTCCGAAGGAAGGAAGTATTCCTCTTACAATTAAAGTTTGGATTCAGAGTTTTGCAGCAATGCACTGCCCCRGGTTTGCAGATACGTCATTAGGCACGATTACTTGGAAGATCCCATGAAAATGAAAAATGAGATGGTCAAACTCCTGGGTACAGAAATAATTGCTTTTATGTTGGATTGCTTGCTTAATTCCAGGGAAAGGTAGTCTCTGATAAACTGCAGTCCTTATCATATTTCCAAATGTGTGATGTTACRGTTCATTTAAGTTTCCCTTCCTTATCTCTGCCTTTCCTCAATACCACTCAAACTTCAAAACTCATTTCACTTCCCTTCTTATACCAAATAGTCATTGCTATTGTTGCTGCTCTAAAGAAACTAAAGTCTGTATATACAGAAGGAAAACATGCAAAAATGTAGGAAGCCTTGGCCTTGAACTCCCCCAGTGCCACCACACTTTGCATCTGCAGTTAAATCATCCCTCCCTGTCTGAGCAAACAGCAGCCGTAACACGGCAGCTGTAAACAAAAGACATTTTGCTATCTACAAGCAAAATAGTCCAGCAAAAGTTCCATCATTTTAAAGAACAGAGTGATCACTGTAAATTTCCCATGGTAGCAGGGAGACAGCAATTAGACACAGCCCAGAGAGCTGACCAGCACACATCAGAGTTCCCAGTGATTTGCAAAAGCTTYCTGACCAAACTTTGGTGGTTTTTATTTCTCCCTAGAAATCAGAGCAATCTGTCTCCTGAAAACACAAAGCAAACATAACACCAGAAAAAAATAATAAAGACATAAGAGAGAGATGAAATTGCTGATGGATGTTGCTGGCAAAACTTCTGTACAAGCCTACCTTCTGCTCTCTTCAAATGGGCTCTGCCACTCTGGGACCATTTGTTAGACCACAGCCACTGCCAAACTGCAAGATGATACCCCTGACAGCAACACAACTCATTACTCCCTGATTTATGGAACAAGAGCTCGGGAGGGGCCAGCACACAATCTGGGAAAAAAACACCAAACACCAAATCCATCCACAGAGGTGACATTTATTAGGTTTACGCATTTTATAGTAGCATTAAGYGTGCTCCTAGAAGAGGCAGGGAAAATGTGCTTATTCAGAAGGAAAATTCACTGCTTGTACCTCCCAGTCTGCTTTATTATACAGCAGCCCATGGCAAGTGCTCTGTTGAAGGACTGGCAGCACTTTGGGCACAGATGCCTGCGGGGAGAGACACTAACACATTTGGAGGGCACCTTGCAGATCCAGCCAAAACACTCAGCTTTGAGTTGTGAAGGTTTTACACTTGACAAATATTCAGGTCACAGTAGAAAACACTCCCTTTATCTTCTCCCCTTCTTCCCTGAAGGCTCCCAGAGCAGGCCACCAACTCTTCCTTCTTTATACCTGGAGCTGTTCCCACACACAAGCTCACCTTGCCATTGAGCACAAATATTTTGGGACATGCAGCAAAGAATTAGTGGTGCCTCCTGACCTTTCTTCCTCTCCTGCTGCCTCCTTGTCTTACGTTGAGTTCTACAAGGTGTTTTAGCCTAGCAGCCTGCAGAAGTGCACACAMATGCAGAGCTCTGCAGCATCTCTGCATGTCCTGTCCCCAGTGGCCCTTGGACCACTTCACCCATGGAAGCAGATTTGCTATCTTGGCTACTGCTCAAAAGTTTCCCAAGCTGCTGTCACAAGAAATAGCAAGTGACTTCTGACACCCTCAGCATCGCCCACAGACAAAAATCTTGTTTAACCTTCCAGAAAAGCCACAGGGAGCCAAGATGGGCTGAGGTACCCCCAGAGGTGAACAGCARGCACCCAAACTCCCTTCCCTGCCCAAATGGACAGACCTTTCCTTGTGAAATCTCCAAAGACAGGCTCCAAGAGCCCATAAAGGGTTGGTGACCCACTCCCCACACAAACTCCCTTCTGGGGAGGGGAATTTCACAACACTTTATTGAAACAAGCTGCTGTAGATCAGACAAGAGTGCTAAAGGAGGTAACACCCAACATGCCAATCCATCCTGCAAAAACACCCACATTCGTGTTCCAGGTAATAGTTACTGATGTGGAGCACTGGTTTTATCTAACACTTGGACCAGGAATTTAAATTGAACTACAATCCATGAAAATTGCCAAGCTGGAGGTGCTGGTGAGGTAACAAACAAAGTGAGATGACAACTTCACGTTTTAAAAAGCATGCTGTCAGTTTGGGAGGAGAAAATTCATGCTTCATTTTGTGTCCAAACCAACTGAGTAAGTAGCAGAAAACACAATTTATTTTCCTATGTCACACACCTAGTGCATACAGCTCTGCCCAAGAGCCCTTCCCCCTCCTCTCCTCCAATTGCCTGAGAACAAGTTAAAAATGAGAATTAAATCCTTAAACAGCTTGTGTTTGCAGGAATGAATGGTGTCAATGCAAACAAGTGCAATTAGTCAATTATAACGAACTGATAATAAAAAACAACATATGAAAGCTCTATTTTAATGTTATTTAAAGTGACAATATTTAAACATCTTATTATAGAACTAATAAAATTCTGTCGTGTTATTATCACATATTACTGCAACCAGTGACAATCAATAAATTAATACATACTAATTACAACACTCAACTACAGCACTTTGATWAGGAAGAGAGGAAAAACACAGTGATCAAATCCCTGGAGAAGAAGTGGGAAGGATTTACAGCTCTCTAACAGCAGTGTTACGAACAGCACATTAAATCTCAGACAGATGTTTCCCTGTGCAAACAAAGAGCTCAGTGACAAGACCTCTAAGACTTTTTTTTTTTTTAACACCATGAAGCAGCACTGTTTTAGTTTGTAACACCAGGCAGGCAGCCAGGCACGTACAAAACCACACGCACACACTTGAGAAACATGAAACACTTTCTCCTCAGTGATGCCACGGTCATCAATGCTTGTTCAACGCAATGCTTTAAAAAAGCCCCAAAACTTTCGGACTCTTAAACTACAAAAAGTTAACTTATTTTTATATGCATGTGGTAAAGAATTACTAACCAAGTTTCCTGCAGGTAGATCTTTTATACCTTTCTGTGTGGTCACCATGGTTAAAAAAGTATTAAAATCCAGAGATTTTGAAACTGATCTTTACAGTAACTCCAAACTTAATATCTGAAATGGGATAAGGGTAGACAAGGAACAGGACATGGTGAAAACAAGATGGGCAGAGCCTCTAGAATAGTTGAAATGTACTGTCACTGCAACACCTGGGTGGTATTAAAATGTTTCAGCTAAATTGCAGATTGAAAAGCTCATTTAGCACCAAAAGGTATTTGGTGCTCTGTCCAGGTACTCATTACTGTGCTGCTTATGATAACAGAAAACTTGAGAAAGGCTGACAGACACCCTTTAATTAAAGGGGATTGCAAAAGTGCTTAAGGCAGCAYAATTGGCCACAGGAAAAAAAAAATCAGTGCTTTCCTTCATAAATTTGGAGCACCTCTGTATAAAGAAGAAGGATAACCTCTTCTCCTGCTCTAACTGAACTGAAGCTCACTCACTTGGGTTTGCCAGGAGCTGCTCAGAACTCAGTCCTATCATGCTGCAGCCCTCCCCAGACCAGCTCCTCAGCCAGATTAAAAAAAAAATTTAAAATATCAACCTTCTTCCCTTTAGACACTGCCAACGGTCATCTCTTGACACACTTTGCCTTTTTTGGCACAACACTCAGAAGCTGCATCATCCTTTCAACTCCACAGTTAAACGGCATCACCACTCACAGCACTGATGCTTTGGAAACCTGACYTCATCACTGCCAAGTAAATATTGCCTTGGACTGCCTTTCCCTCCCTTCCCCAAGGTGGTGATGATGATGAAGTCTTGTGCCTGCCACTTCATGAGATTCCCTGCAAGGCTGAAGCTCAGACTTCTGACAGGTATCACAGTTCCCATTTKCCACAGGGGTGAATCAGCGAGCCGAGGCGCTGGGATGTGTAATCCATGTCAGATGGAAATTCCCCTTCCTGCCACTGCTTTTGTAACAGTGAAACCTGTTCTTACACTCCCTGTGTGCAGGTCCTACGAGGTCACCCAGAGAGGCTGATGGATGCAGGGTGGCAGCCCAGGCTGGGCCCCCCCCCCCGATGCTGCTGTTTCACACGAGAGCAGCGATGCTCTGCCTAACAAAGCGCTCCTGTGATCTTCCAGAGCACACTCAGCAAACACGAGCTTTGCAGCCAGATCTCAGAAAGGRAAAAAAAAAAAATCCTCTTAGGATAAAAAAACAAGCTGGGTGAGAAGGACAACCACATTTCCCAGTGCTCTGCTCAGACCCTGGGGTCAGTGTTGCAGCTGAATGCAGGAACCAATGGCTTGACACAGGTCAGGCTTGATCATCCAACAGTCTCCCTGACCTAGAGYTGATAAACCACCTAACTAAGGAAGATTTTATAAATTAAACATATGCATAGAGCAGTAAGAGAGGATCTTCTGAACCTTGACTTAAAAGTTCTTTCCTAGAGGGAATAATAAATATTTTTAGAACTACATTTGTGAAAGACAGATGTGAAGCAGAATTGTTATTAAGCCTTAAGACCTTAAGTACCTCACTGCAGGAGGGATGAGGTACAGAAGAGGAGGAAAAGAGCCATTTCTGRCACAGATGGTGTAATTGTACCTCTGAACACCTTTGCATTACGGTCTCAAGGTTACTCCAGTTGAGTTTTGACTTGTAGCTAATAGGCATGAATTAACAAAGTAACCACAATGTCTGGTACCTGCTCAGGAATAACCTTTTATTAGGTATTTACTAGAGCTGCTTTATTTTAAATGTAAATATAGATATATAGCTTTTATAGATAGATATACTAGATATATATACAYGCTATAGACAATAGTGTACATAACATAATATATTACTATTTATTGTRTTTACTTCTAAGCAGTGATGACAGAGAAAGCCTATTTCAGTAATGTTTTGGGTACAAGTGGAATATTCACCACAGGGAAAACACAATGAAAAATAGATGGTTTCAAATCATTTGAAAAATCATCCCTGAATCTTGCTGACACAGTGACAGGCAACACTGTCATTCATAAAAGYCAAACAGTCTGATTTGTAGAAGGTGTCATGCTTTACTCTCACAGCATGAGCTATTTGTCAGAAAGATAACACATCAACTTTTCTTCAGGAAACWAACATTACATTAAGTTAATTTTCAMTCCAACAGCTTTGTTACTTCAGTTGAATCTTTAATCACACTGTCTTTCCAACAAATGGACCCAGGGCTTCATTTCTCCTCTTTCCAGGTATTTTGATARTACAACTTTTTCTAAAGGGTTTCAGCACCACTGTGCTACAGCAGCCCTGGATGTCCCACTCCAGTGCTCCTCAGCAATGTGGATATGGAACCAGGACAGAGTCACCACATCTTGTCCTTCCTTCCCCCCCAGTAGATAAAAATACCTTCTGCATCTCAACTGATGCCATTGCTTTTATACCACTTTTACCTGGCACATAGTATTAGGGGAAAAACAAAAACAAAAAAAAGGCAAACACATTCGTTCCTTTGTGGAAAAGAAGGGTATTTGCACAAGGGAAGGCAAAGCCCCTCACACACAGAGAACAGTCCTGGAACTGAAKGACAGTCACTTCTCACATGACAGTTCATGCACAGGGCTAATAAAAAAAGAAAAAAAGTTGGTATAAGCCCCATATATCAAAGCCTCACCACCTGTAGTAGGATGGAGATGTCTTGTTAATGAATACCACAATCCCAATTTCCATAGTCTGGGCTACACCCTCTGGTTCTGCAGCAGCTGACAGCAATTTCAKAATTCAGGTTTCCCCAGGTCCCAGGCAGGGACATGCTTTTCCCTCCTCCTCCCTCCCTTCATGCTTTCAGGCCTTTTTTTGCACACCACCATCTGGCARGCTGAACACACATCAAAACTGCCCTTTGGAAATAAAGGGAGCAGAAACCAAAAGTCAAGCTGTGCAGTTCCAGCCAGAGGGAGGGAAGAACAGCCTTGGCAGCTCCCTCCTCCTTTCTAAAGCCATTTCTGAGCACCCATGCCCTCAGTGTGAGGAGCCCACCCCATTATCCCTGCCCCAGTGCAGGTGGGAGGTGAAATTCTGCCTCAGCATCTCTCCCAGTGAGGAGGCTCCCCCAGGGGCTGCCAACACAAACCAGGCTGGCTCCTGACTCCCAGCCCTGCAAGCAGTGCCACCAACCAGCTGCCTGCCTTCTTTTCCTTAATTTAGTGCATCTTTTTCTTAATTTCAATGCATTTTCCAAAGAGTGGAGGTGCCCAACCCAGCTGACTCCAGGGCACCCTTGGGGACATCACTGCACAGCCTGTGCCACCTTGCTTTGTGCCATTTACAACCATTTTGTAAAAATCACTGATCTTGCTCCTTTTACAGCCTGTGCTGTTCATTCTTCATTAAATACACCTCTCCTTGGAAAAGCCATTTGCTCTAGCAGGAGCACCATGCATTTATTACTGCCAGGCTGCAGCCCATAATGCTGACAAATGCTATAATGATTGGTAAAACACTTATTGCTATAGCTGGCTCTGGGCTTAATTTCTAGCACGCTGACAGCACACGGTGATAAATATTATATTTATTTGCACTTGAGCAGCAACAGCACACACAAGTGGCCTCTCCATGCCCAGGTAATGTCAGCTGTAGCTGGAGGACACTGCTGATCACACAACATCTACCAATTTCTTACATCTTTTAGCTGGGCCAAACTTCAGAGGTGATGGTGGAGATTCAGAGCTTTCACACAMACTTTGTGCCCCAGGAGCACAGACAGTGGGGAATGCAAGCGAGTTACAACACATTTCTCCTGTGAGCAAATGATTCACCCAGGCCAGGGCTGCTCGGGGCAGAATGCTGCTTTTGAGGAGGAAAGCTCCTTATTTTCAGGGAAAAAATCCTGACAAAACCAGCAGGGTAGAGGCATGCTTGCTCCTCTGGCATGCAAGGGGAAAGGATCCAGCTCTGCAGCACCCAGCTGAAATTGAGACCTCCAGCCCAGATGTCTGGCAGCGCTGGTGAACCCTCAGCAGGGATCACCCACTGCTCTGCAAGGAGCAGCTGTTGTGCCCTTTATCCCCTCTTGGTCCAAACATTCCAGGCTTGGCATAATCCTGACATGGAACAGGGGCTTTCCTGAGGTCTGAAAAAAAAGACTTCCCTAAATTAAACAACAAAAAAAGCAGTAAATATCTTATTTTGCTGTTGTCTGTAATCTAAGCACCACAGCAGTCCATTCAAACTCATCCWCCTGGCTTTATCAAGGCCACAGCCKGGAGTGCCCAGTGAAATTATCACTTCCCAGAGGCAAATAGCACACTGTCCCTCAGCAAGGCACAGCAAGGGCAGGATTGCCATGCTGAGAGAGGTCCACCCCTACAAACAGCTCAGCTCCTCACCCTTCTGATGGGACAGGAGAGTTACTGCTCAGCAGGGCCCAGGGAAAATCCACATAGGTAGTTACACAAAAAGCTATTTCAGATGAAGGTCCACAACAGGGCAAACCCCTAATGCTGCTGTACAGTAAAGAAAAGCAGATTTCTCCCAGCAATGCTGGCTCACAACAGAGAGCTCTCTTTGCATGGGTAATTCATACCAGGCCTGCATTTCAACAGCAAGCAGCAAACAAATGATTCTGCCATTTTTCCCACAACATTTTAGTAGCATGATAAATAAGTTCAAAGTATCTTCTAGGCTCTCTCAAGCTGCTTTGCACTATCTCTGAGTGCACACCCCAGGAAGCCACCAGGCATTTATAGTTAGCACTTGTGAATGTCTGTCTTCATATTTRCAGCTCGCTGGGATGGAACAGCAGCTATTGCAAGCCACGGCAAGACTGAGAACCCTGGCCCTGGGAGCCCAGGAATTTGGCTGCAATCTGGAGCATCTCTGCCAAAAAGGACTGGGATATTGTTGAGGATGATGATAGCAGGGTGCACAGGGAGGGGGGAGGCAGCAGCCTCTTCTTCATCTCCTTGCTGCTTTTTCCTGGGTCAGTGTTGGAGTTCAGAGAAGCAGAAAATAAAAGCACTAACCAAACACTGCAAAAAGCCAGAGCCCAAGAGAAACACAGCTATGTTTCCCTGAAAGGAGCGAATATTAGTTTTCTGACAGTTTAAATATTGTGTCCTGCTTACTAACTGTCAGTAAATTTACAAATAGTTGGCAGCTTGGCTTATGACCAGGACCCAAAGGAATGTTGACTGTAGCAATTTAATGGCCTGTTTCTATCAGCAACAGCAGCAACGTTTAAAATACTTCTCATTGCTAGTGAATTTATCTTAAAAAAAACCCGACAGCAGAGGAGATGCTAGYTCTACATTTTTCACCCTGCTGAGGCCTCATATTGGATCATTACTCATTCCACACACCCCCAGCCACTTCTCCAACGCTTTGAATTTTGCTTCATTCCAACTGCTAGGATTGCAAACTCAGTGATGAAAATAGACAGCTCCTGGCTCTTCAACAAAAAGCAAAAATTCCTCCCTCCCTAACAAAGGCTTTAGTGACCATGAGTCAGCCATGGTGCTACATCAAAGACTAAGAGTGGACATTCTTCTTCAAGTTTCCAAATTTCTTGGTGCCAGAACAGGAGATACACAGATAAAAGCCTGAAGAGATGGGGGAGTGAAGAATTACAGGGCTTGCAATGCTTCAGCCTCTCTAACTTTGTACTGCACAGCAGGTTTCTCCTGAAGAAACAACACTGCACYCTCATCCCAGAGGTGATGCTTTGTGCCTTGTGTGTTCACACCATCCCCTCTTCCCATCTCACACGTGGAGCAGCTCAAGGAWGAGCCCAAGCTCTCAGAGCTGTGCTGGCACAGCCAGGATGCTCAGGGCCACTCCTTCCCTAGCAGGCACACAGGTGAGGTGGAAGGTCAGCCCCTCGCCCTGGATGAGCTCCAGCCACATTATTTTCACCAATAACACCAAAGAAGTGAATGATTTTTAAATGACACCTCCACAGTGTCCAAGCATGGTCATTAGCCAACACCAAAGAGCTTCTGCCAGCACTTGCTTTGCTCCAAGTGAGGCACCTTCACTGGCAAAGCCCTCCAAGCACCAGCTGCACTGGGCAAGGAGAGCATCCCAGTGACCCCAGAGACTCCAGCTACACGAAGCACAACCTGGTGAAATATTTCCTTTACCTTTCCTTTCCCACCTCAACCTGCTTACTGCTAATTCCCAAAAGCCCTACAGACCACACCAGACAGCCTAAAACATGCGGTTCACTGTAAAGAAATAAATCTATGGAAAGGGRAACAGTTAGTTGAACTAAGCAAGAGACTACAGGGTGAACTGAGCRTGGGAAAGGCATTAGAATGATTTCAAAATAAATTCAGGATGCCCGTCTAGGAATGTGAACTGTTACTTTCCATGCAATTATACAGGAGACAAATCATAGCTCTGGCTAAAAATGTAAACAGCACTATAAGCAAGAGGGAAGGAAAAGCAGGGTATCCAAACTAAAAGGCTCTCACACCATTAAATGTAATCACTAAGCAACTATTAGCCAGTCTGAAAAGAAGATGAAAGGATAATGGAGGGAGATATGGGCTGCAATTACAGGGGAAGCAAAATGAAATAGTCCACATTTATTTTGAGTTTTATTAAGCTTCCACAAATAGCCAGATGGCATTGTGGGGAAAGAAGGGAGGAAAAAAAAAAGAAAAGGGCTGAAATTAGTCTCAGGTTCCCCAGAGTCCTTCCTACAGCCCCAGAGACAAAGAACATCTCATGACCACCCCAGCTCCAGACCCTGGGATGGCACCTCTGAGTGTGCAAATCACACAACCAAGCTGGAAACTTCTGCTTTTGGGTGAGCCCAGAAATGGAGCAACAGCATCAAAACAACTCTCATAGCAATGRCAACAATGAGAACAAAACTTGCTTTTTGTAGGCCTAGGTTTTATGGAAATAGCCATTTCCCAAGCCAAGCTCAAAGAAATCAGAAATTAAGAAATTATAATGCTGCCATTATCATCCTTTCACAGGGACAGCCTGCTGAGACCACCTTGGAGGCCAATGCCTGGAGTTTGCCTCCCACCAGACCACCCTGTTTGCCCAACAGCTCCTCASCACAACTGAAGGATTCCTGAAGATTTTACAGAACTTCTTCCCAGCCTCAAACACCTTCAAATGCCATGCCAACAGTCCACTGACTTCAAGAAAAATATGCAAGATCCCCTATCTATCCCAGCACCTGCCAGAAAACTGAAATAATGCTGTTTCAAAACAACCACCTCAGTGTGTTCAAGAATTGTCATTCCACATCTGCATCCATGCTAAGACGTGCAGTTWCATGCTACAAATCATTACTGCACAACTCCTCACAGCAGAACATGGAGCATCAATTGAGACCACAGTGCTCCTTTTCAATCTGCCTGCTAGAAAAGCCAGCAGCATATCTGGGAATATATCAGCAGAATCAACACCAGCGCTCTTTCCAACAACAAGAACACRTCCAAAATTCACAGATAAGGTTCCAGATGACATCATTCTAGCAGTGAAGCACAGCAGGGCTCATGTTCAAGAGAACCTTCTCAGGGAGCAAGGTGACTACATGAGAAATATGCATTTCGGAACAACTACCTTTCCTTACAAAGATGATAATATAGATTATTTTTCCAAAAGCCCCATCTGAAACATTTGGGAAAAGATCCAGAAGAGAGATTTCCAKGAATTCTGCCTTAAGGCCACACTGGAGAACTGCTTGGACTGGTGCCTCAGAATATCAGAGCAGGTTGTGACTGTGCCTCCAGACCAGCTGGAGCTGGGCTCAACACAGGCTCCCCTCCCTCCCTGCCATGCTGGAAATCCTTGTACAAAGAAGGATCAATACCAGGGTAAAAATGCACATTGATTTACAAAAATGGAGCTCTGCAGGACAAGACTTGTCATCTTTGCCACCTGCTAGGGATGCCTAGGAGGAAAAAACCAGAAATCCTTGACTGCCCTCACAGAATCATTCCACTGCTCCATACTTCGCCTTTCCAATAGTTACATGGAGGAGCCATCAAGCAAATACAGCACAAAAAATGCTGGTGCTGTTTGTAACTATTTTCTGACATTTGCTGTTCTGAGCTGAATTKCAAGTGACAACTATAAAAATAACAAAGCAATATTTGGATAAGCAAATGTATACTAGATGAAATGCTGGGAAGACAGATTACACTGCCAGTGTGGMACACACTCCAACACTGCTGTCGGCCCAGGACTCAGGAGTTATATCCATCTTTTCTGCAGAAGCATTAAAAAGCTAAAAAGTCATTCAGCTACATTACCTTGTATAGGATATTGCTTTCCCACACAAATCTCTGTTGCCTGTCCAAGGCACAACAAGCAGATACAGATAATGACAAMACCTCCAGATGACATTTGAAAGACATGGCTAAAATTTGGGAGAGGAGTAAAAGTGGATTTTTATCACTCAGTGAYCTGAAGCCTGTTATAGACCTTTTATTAGTGGCACAGAAATGTGCTTTATTTGGATGCATCATATCCTTAGACAGAATGTATTAAAGCTTTAAGCAGAAATAAAGGGTCAGGATTGGTCATGCTATGACTGCATTGCTCCATCCCACAGTGACCCAGCACCACCACCACATACATTTTCTAGGTACTGGTCTGGTGTCTGTTGGGGGGTGTCTCTTTTCCCCTGATGGATTACACATCATATCAGTCAACAAACCTCCTTTTTAAGGTAAGAAAAAAGAAATATCAGAAAGTAAAAAAATGAAGATCTCCAGAAAAGCACTTTAACAACTAAACCTAGTTATTTTTACATTTGGCAGCTGTTCAAATCACACTGCATTAATAAACAAATTATTTTGAAAACAGACAGAAATGGGCTTAAACAGTAAGCCCTGACTCAGAATTCATAAGGCATTTGCAAGGACCAGAAGGAGGAAGGACCAGACCCCAAGTCTTGCACTCTGCAACGTTTGGATTCCAGCAAAAGTCAAAATTTTAGAAATTATCTTGGAAGGGAACTTGCTACTGTTTTGGCCACCCAGGAAACAGAGTAGAAGTTTAATAAATGATTGTTTACAACAATTTGAAACTAAATTARGCCTTTCAGGGATCCCACGGCAGCCCTGGCAGCACACCCCAGGTTCCATTGCCAGCTAAACTGCAGACAGCAAGCCAGATTTACCAGAATAAAACCTGAYCAGACACTGAATCAGGAGTATACTCCAAATAACCAAGAGCTTTTTTCAGCCTCCATACGAACAGTGGAGTCATATGCATTTTGTAGCCATCAGTTTTGGCACAACTAATTCCMTTTTCTTTTAATGACTTATGGGGGTGAGCCTTTTCCTTGGAGCAGCWGTCAGTGGAAATAATGAATGACCTCCTTTCACAAGATCAGAGATGTATTTGCACATAAACAGCTGAAGAAAACTGGACTCAACAGTCTGCAGATGCCCATGATATAATAGAAACAAATAAAAAGCTTATGACACTGTAACTCTGCACCAGCAGAAACATAAATCCTGCTGGAAGCTTTGGAGTCAGATGGCCTTTGAAATCACTCACAGGTTCTAAATTTCCTGGCAATGGGCAGCAGGGCTGGTATTAAACACAAAAACCTTCTGCCAAACAAACACTGGGGCAATAAATAGCAATAATAAAGCAGAGACAGAGAGACCTTTGAATCCATTGGYCAAGAGAATTGCTATCTCAAAGACAGGGTGCAGATCTGTGTGTGGGACCTGCTCAGGAGGCTGCAGCAGATGCCCRGTGCTGGAGGCTCCCTGCAGCCCCCTGCTCCCCATCCCTGCTCTCTCTGCCAGGCAGCATCACCCTGACTGGAAATGGGGACAGGGAGGCAGCCRAAACTCCAGGGAGGCTCTGGCTCAGTGCTCAGGGAGGGACATGAAAAATTCCTTAAAATTTCTTTAAAAATTCCTTTTAAAATGGAGGGGAAGGTTCTCATCACTGCCCTTAGCAGTCCAGTTAAGGGCACCTCTGCTGCCCTGGCTTTAGGAAAGCAGAGCTGGACTCCCCGAGGCTCCAGCAGCATTTCCCACGTGCAGAGCACAGGGACAGAACCCAAACCCCAGCATCCACATTCACTGGGGAGGACTGGGACGTGCAGAGTCCCATCAACACCAAGAAGTAAATACAGAGTCACTGCTGGAAAACAAACCACTCACAATAAACCAACCAGCAGTTGGTTGTAAACAACCAGCTCTGGGCTTTTATAAATCTGTTTTTACATCTAAGCACCTTGATTCTAAAATCCAAGTTCTCACCCCCTCATTCAACTCTACGTGCCCTCTCAACACTTAATAGCAAAGTGATTGGATCAAAGACAGCCCTTCCATTAATCCCCAACACACAAAGTACCACTCCAGGAGCATTTGGTATTCATGGGCAGGCTCCTCCTGCACCAACCACAGCCACACCATCACTCAGCCAGCAATTGCTTTCAAAACAGRCTGCAGCTCAAATAAATCTGTGATTATATAAATGCTAATACAAAGTAAAGATAACCATTAGTATGAATCCAATGGCTAGCAGAGAAGAACAAATAGAAAAACATTTTCTTAAGCACACTCCCAGTAATCCTACAAAACACGTGGAGTATCCTGATGCTGAAGGGTGAATCRGGTTGCTGGTTTCTAACACTTCCCAAAGTTACTCAGCTGTAAAATGGGGGGATTCATTTTACAACCAGAACTGGATGGAATTCAAAGCCAGGGGTTATTAAAACCTGAAAGCCTCCAGGCTTTTCTCCTGCTAAGGAAAGTGAGCAAGCAAATGCATTCAACAACAACAAAAAAAGCATAGAAAAAAAACCCATTTAGTCTTTTTATATATATATGACATTTACATGTTACAGGTAAGTTATATAGGAGTTATATATATGATATATCTTATATATATGTGTTATATAATATATAAATTATGTAACATATATAACTCTTATATAATATATATGTTAGATATGTTTATATATGATATATGTTTTATATATACTTATATATATAAAATTATATCTATATAGTTTATAAATATATATAAAATTTGTATATGTATATATATATAAAATTCAACAATTACACTTTTCCTTAGGGAAAAAAAGCATTAAACACAGGTCTTTATTATTTCAGTTTGGAGGGGTTTTTTGCCAGCAGTGGAGGAGGACAGTTCTCCCTGTGAAATCTTTTCTGCAGTGAGATCCTGCTCTCTGAGCCCCTGATCTCCCCTCTGTCCAGCCAAGGCAGGCTCCCCTTGGTGAGCACACAGAGGCAGCCACCCAGGAGGGCTCATTAAATCACCCCACTAATTCACAAGGTGACACCGTGCTGGGACCAGGACAATGCCTCAATATGGCACTATTGTCACTCYGAGAAATTAGAGACATTTCACACATCCAGATCTATTCTCCTATCAGTGTTTATAGGTAACAGATTCATATGGATTTATGGCCTCGAGGGATCCCGAGATGATCTATTCCCATCTCCCCATGTAACACAGGCCACATCATATCAATCAATTCCTCCCTGGCTTCTGCTCTAACTAGAGCATTTCCCTATACATCAATCCTTGACTTAACACCTTCCATGACAGGGAACCCACTGGGTAACTTTTGATAAATTGCTTCAGTGGTTAATTATCCACTCTGGTAAAAAAAGAGTATTCAATTTCCTGACAATGCATTACTGCAAAATTACAACAGAGCTTTAATAAAAAAGCCTTTTTTAATCTGTAGCTGTTCAAGAGTGGACTAATAAGAACAAACTCCCAATTGCTTGAACAAAAAGAACACAAAAGAAGGTACTTCTGTATAGAAAAGATGAGTAAGAGATGTTTAAAGAGACTTTCCACAATAAGAGACAGCAACATGTCCCAGACCACTCTCCCAGCTGTGCCAGTTATTAAAGCCTCTCTTAATATACAGCATTAAATCACCTTTGTCCAGCAAACAGTTAAAGATGCTAAATCCCTGGACAATGAACTCTGGGCAGGAGAACTAAGAACCCTGTGATGCTCTGGGCCTTTAAACAAACAGCCTCCTGGTCAGGATAACAAGATGATGTTTCATATGGAAAAACCTCCTCCTTTGCAGAAGGCCTTCTCCAAAAACCATTCAAACATCTCCACTTTGGCATTAATTGCCCAGGTTCATCCTGCCTGGGTGAAGAGGGGATGAACTTTGCCAACTGCACTGTCTAATGATGAATATCAAGTTGAATTAATGAGGTAACAGCATGGCAAAAGCAACTGAAGAATCTCTGGTTTTTAGTTTCTTTTAAAAGCATCTCAGTGAGCAAGGAGTTACAGCTTTTTTTTTTTGCATATGTCAAATATCTGAAGACATAAAGCAAGCTATGCATGTATAAGCTTCTTCTGACACATTTAAAGCCTACATCATACTTAACCTTGGCATAAAAAGGCAATTAGGCCTGAACCAGCATTTTTAAGGCTTTCAGAATCAAACTCTTTAGTGCACTGGCCAGGTCATTAAAAAAAAAAAAAAGGAGATGGAGATAAAAAGGAAGGGAGGGAAAAAGAGTCTTTACTACATTAAGCAGCTCTCTGCTGATGCCTCTGCACTCTGTGGATGTGCCACAGCCCCACAAAATAAGAGGAGTTAAGGGGAGGAGTGTGTTTCAGGGACCATAAAACTAAAGAGCAGCAGTAGCTGAAATTAAGGGAGGATTCCCCTTTAGTTTACCATCTTTTCTCATTTACAGTCCAAAATACTGACAATCAATGTATTTAAATGTATTCACTGACACTGGCTTTGTGAGAGCCTTGCAAAGCCTGCCCCACCTGACTGCAGAGCACCATTCCCCACTGATGCCACACTCACAATTACATTACATTTGGGCAAAGGTAAGCTGTGTTCCCCAAAATGGACAGACAAACTTCTCCTCTGTCACTCTGGACAGCCAGCAGAACCACTGGTAAGAGCAGAGAGTTCTACTCAGAGCCACTTTCCTACCCACTTCCACAGCATTTGATAAAATGGACAAAAATCTCCCTTGGCAGGAGAGAAAATAAAAAGTAGTGGGTTTTTTTTAAATATGATTTATACATAGCAAAAATAACAATGAAGAATGAGGATTTACTGTAAAGAGTGGCTCAGAGTTTCCCTACACATTCAATACTGTTAGCTATTAGAAGTCCCTCTCAAAATCAAGCTGCCTTTTAAAAAACCTTTTGTCTTCAAAACTTGGTATTAATTTTTAAACCCTAAGAAAGAACACAGACATGATTAATCTCTTAATTCATCAGAATCCCTCTGATTATTAYCAAAAGAATTGCTTAACACGAAGCCATTGCAATTGTAAAGTGCCAAGTGTGCAGTTAATATGCTGATACCAAAACCTGAGTAATATGGTTGGTGAGCACCCCAGACCTTCTGCCAACTTACTCAGGGTGAGAATATGGAAATTTAAACAAATTAAAAAGCACTACACAGCTTTAAGCTGTCAACAGATTTCATCCTGAATAGTTTTTAAACCAAACCAAACCCACAGGCAGCTGCGCCTGACTCAGGTTTACTGGCAGCCAATTAACATTTTACTAATTCCAGAAAGAATGATCACCTTCCTGACTKCTGTTGGGTTTACCAGGCTGGAAGCCATTCCCTGGTGCTTTAAAGCAGGCATCCCTCCCTGGCTCTGGGCAGGGATGCTGCAGCAGGAGAGGAGGAGGATGCTGAGGAGCTCAGCCAGCGCTTCCAAGCCCCCACTGGAAGGTGGAGTGCCCTGATGGTGAGCACAGAGGGGTGGAGGAGGCCAGAAACCCCAAACTCGCTCGGGTGCTTGTCAGAAATTAGTCTGCAATGAGCAAGCAAGCTAAAGGTTAATGAAATGCAATCTGAGGAAATAAAMCAAGGACACTGATGACTTGCCACAAGGCCCTGGAGCTGGCTATGGTGGCTGGAGCCCTTTCCCCACAGGAAGGGGACATTGCTGGAGTTAGGAGAGCAGAGTGACATCAGGCTGATTCTACTGTGGTGTCCCAGGCACAGGAATCTCTATATCCAGATCTATCACTATGCTGAACTTTGGCATTGTTCAGGCTTGAAGTCAAAATTAGCAGTGTAAGGACAGGATGCATGTTCTTGGTTTGGGGTTTTATTTTTTCCTTTAGAGGGAAAACTTTTTGTCTGATTTTCAACTGATTTTTTCAACTGATTTTTCTCATGCATAAACTTCCAATGCCACATTTATGCCATCACTATTGATTTTTGTAAGGGAACAGTATTTACAAGAAATCCTCTGGGCTTCAGATACAACAATTAGAACTGTGAAATTTTTTTTTTTTTAATCCAAAGGTTCAAGTAAACTCCTAGTGTGACTTCACTGAATGTAAATTTCAGATCTAAACACTTTTCTAYTAGTACCTAATCAGGGTATCCTAAAATAAATAAAAGAAGTAATAGAAATTTAAAGAAGTTGATGGGGAAAAAAAGCCCCACCAACCAACAACACACAAACCAACAAAACACACAAAAAATGCACTGGAGAATTCCACTGTTTCACTGACTTACTCAAAATGTGAGAAACACATAAATAATCAAGCAATTTCCCACTGTGGTGTGAGAGCCATTTAAGGACATAAATTCAAGAATATCTATACACAAGCTGCTGTCACAGCAGTCACATGTGGTGGGTAGAAAAACGATCTGATATTTGGAATCACTTTTACAGCCAGTGTGTTAAGGCAACAGCCTTAGGAAAATATGAATGCAATGCAAGACTAAACCAAACAAAATGGCTCACATAATTCACAGCTAAGACTCTGCCAGCACTTTACCAGGTGAGTGAAATTAGCAACCTGACAATTAGCAAGAGGAATAAATCCCCATAAAAAGCAAGCAGAAAGGAATGTTCAAGTGCATGAATACAAATTTTTGGCTTCACACACTTGCTGTTGTTACCAGTGTAATATGTTTACCCATTTCTCTATGGGATATAAAACTCAACTTGGTATGAAAACAAATCACTGAAAGTCTTGGCAGATTAGTAAATGTCAGATCAAATTAAACCTTCTCCTAGACTATGCAGGGGCTGTACAAATTTATCAGAGTCTCACAGATTCTTTGCTCTCTTGACATGAATAGGTCAGAACAGCRCAGAGACAAAAGGCAGCGAGATCAGAAGACTGAAAATGCACAATTTTGGAAGGCCACTTAKTGCCAGGCTTTGTTTTACCATTACACTCATTCACAGTTTTGGAGATGGAGATRGGAAGCAGCAAGAGGCAGCAGCTTTCTCCTCTCCAAGGCTCTATCTGGAAGACAGGAGATGGGCAGCCCACCTTCCAGGCTTGAAGCTTTCAAGCTGTGGCATGCAAAACACAGCAGGGATTGTAATCTCTCTTTTCTGCAAGGGATCTGAGGGTGTTTTACAGCAGGGACACGTCCCTCAAGCTTTGCTGTCAGAAGATTCTGCAGAGGGAACACAAAGCCTCTGGGCTGCAGCAGTGCTACTTCAAGACAGGAAAGGAGAAGGAAAAACAGAAAACCAAAGAAACATTCTGCCTTTAAAAGCACCTAATTAGGATGGGTGATGAGATAACCCAAAGTTTGCTCTGAATGGTGCAGGAACTCAGGGGAGCTGCCAGCAGTGCTGGGAGCAGCAGAGCACCCAGGGATCCTCACAGGGAAACCAACCCATGCCCTCCTCAGGTGCTTTTGTCACCAACAGACTGTGACAAAGCTGCTGCTGGAAGGAGCACTGAGCACACCAGCAAGTGAGAGCAGTCAGTATTTCTAGGCTGGGGAAATGCTTACCAAACTGAGCAGCACACCTAGCAGTAAGATTTGGATGTGAAAATAGATCAACCCCTTCTGTCTGATGAAGAAAAACAACTTGCCTGCTGCACTCCTGCCCAGGCAAGGGGCAGGCAGGGCAGCAGCAGCAGCACTAACACATCTCAGCAGCCCTAACACAGCTCAGCCCCCAGCCCCTTGCATCCCACCTGTGCTGTGCAGCTCAAGCGCCTACAGCACCTTCCAGCGTTCCAGAAGGATTTCCAGCCCTTACTCAGCTCTGGCACCTGTTGGACATGTCCCTCCTCTGCCCAGAGCTGGGCCCTTTGCTGGCACTGCCCTGGTCCCTCAGTCCCAGGCAAGCTGCCCCACGAGCTCACCCCACAGGCATTTTCTGCCTTTAGGAGCACTCCCCTTTAAATGCCGACCTTTCCCTTCCCCATCGCTCACCTGGAATCGTTCCCATTGCCCACCAAGATGACTCCGGGGGGGTGGGGACTGACATTTATCACCAGCCCTCCAAAGAAAAGAACAAACTCTCCCAGCCACCCCTACCATGGCCCCTTGGTGATCTCCAGGACATGCAGGCACAAGGCAGTAACACAGAACAGGTCACAGCTGAGCTCTGTCAGCTATCTGAGCCCCTGCTTAGCTCTGGGAAACACAAGATTTCCCAATTTCACGAGCCTTAATGACCACGGACAGGCTGGTCCCTGCCTCAGCTCCYGCAGCAAGCAAAGGAGGCTGTGGATTTAAGGAATTCACTGAACAAACACCCAGAGCAATCCTTGCTGGCATATCTGTGCCATGGGAGCCCTTCAGACAGAGACTTCCTCCATTTACATCACAATTGTATCAGAAGTTAATGACTCCCAATTATATTAAGTGCTTTTCAAAATCATGGAACAATTAGTTCCAAAAAGCAAGGAAGTATCAGCAACTTGATTTCTCATTAAGAAGATAAAATAATAAACAAGAAACYAGTGACTTGCTACAGATACCAGAGCACACACTGTTTACAGGAACAATTGTGTTTCTGTAGAGCAGGATCATCTTGTGCTTTTTATTTMAGGAACACAATGGTAAAAGAGCACAGAACCATTACAGCACGGAAAGCAACCATGCTTGGAGGGTTGCTTTGCCTTTCAAAGGGAAACCAGAAGCACAATGATGTTTTATTGTTATTCTTTTGGAATACACAAATGAACAATATATTGCATAAAAACAATTCCTTGTAAACAACTTGAACCGTAAAAGCAAACAATACCTCAAGTAATAAAAGGAGTTTATATCCTGAAAGATCAATTATTATTTTGGCTTGTTGAGATGAAACAGAATAAACTATTTATTAGAGCTCAAATCATTTAGGAACTATAACCACAATGATATATAAGTAAAGATCATGGCAAGGAACCAGAACTGTAACATAAATATTTAGGCTTTCAATGCAGCAAAGAACACACACGAGTTCTTAGCTACACCAGGACAGGATCAGAGCAGTGCCTTTTCTGGCAGCCACCTAACAACAGCCAGGGCAAGAATTTTATTGTTTTCAGAGAAGCAAGAAATTGAGTATTTTTTTTTTCTTAAAAGACAAAAAAAAAAAAACCAACAGATATTTTTACTACATCTGCAGCTTGTAAACCTAATTTCCAAAAGTATTAGCAGAAGCCAAAGCTGACAATGAGCATGCAGACATGGACCAAGCTCTGCCCTGACAGCCCACAGAGCAGGAATTTCATCAGAAACAAACCCAACACCCCAGCTCTCAATATRGCCCCAAAGGATGGGGAGAAGGAGCAAACAAAGAGCTGCAGCAGCTGCCTGGGGGATGCACCTTCAGAAACTCTTCCCAGGCTCGCTCACTCTTACTCAAGCCCCTTCCTTGCTTCTTAGGGAGAAGACAAGACCTGCCCAGGCTCAGTGCAAGCAGCGCTCAGCATTCCTTACCTGCCGCCTCCTGTCCCTGCCTCGCTCGGTTTTGGGATCCCCAGGCAGAGAGTGATGAGCTGCTGGCAGAGGGTGCGGCCTCTGCCTYATACCTGGGACACTGAGCATGCTCCCACCTCCTCCCTGACCAGGTTTCAGGGGAAAAAAGCTTCCCTGAAAGTCGATTAGGGATGTCCCAGCAGTGGATGGGCTTTACCCAGGATCCCTTTCAAAGCATTTAAACTCAAAGGGGGATAAAGCAATGAGCACACAGCCTTAGCTTGTTTTAGCAACTAACTCTGAATCAACCCAYATGGACAAAAGGTCATTTAGAGCAAAACTCAGGAGAGCTGGGTCCCATTTCAGATGCTGACAAAACACACCTGCATGTTTGGTTGTGCTTCATCCTCACATGTATAAGGAGCAGCTGATTTATTCCTTCTTTTGCTTGCCTTCCCTGCAGCCCATTTGGATGATGTACAGCCTTTTACAAGGCATTTTTACAATACCTAAGACAACAGCACCTTGACCTCTGTTAGAGCTGCTAAATAGTATCACGTTGCTTGCATCACCGTAAACCCAGAACTCAAACTGCCAAAAAAAAAGTCTCCTCTAGTATCCCAACAGTGCCAGCAAYAGAACCAAAGCTGCTGGAGTGGAGATGCGAAACCTTACAGATCAGAAAGGAAAACGGGCAGAAGGAGGAAAAAGGCAGGCTGCTTCCCCACAGCTGGAAGTGCACATTTGATTCAGGCCCTGCCGAGTCGAAGGTTGCCAGAAATCTTGCATCAGAATCTGATCCAGTTTCCACCCAGCCTCCTTATGTCAGCAGCACACAAACCCCCAGCTGGCTGAGCAGCCTCTGCTCCCCCAGGTGCAGGGATCTCTGTGCCCACTGCACAGCAAGATCCCCACAACACGTCCACGCTGCACCCCAGGTGAAAATCCTAAACCTGCCAACCTCTCATAAATGCACTGTCCATGCAAGACACCAGTGCCAGACTGGCCAGAGGGCTGGGATGGGGACAGGGCTCCCCTGAGGGCCTGTGCAGTGCCGGACATCCCCCCAGCCAGCTGGGCTGAGCTGGCATGCCGATGTGCATGTCCAGCCACAGAAATGCCCATTTTTAGCGTATCTGCCGTGTAAATTAGATATTTTTGGCATAGCTGCCATTTCCCCAGGTCTTCGCAACCTGTAAACATGCCCTTTCAATTAATCTGGGTCTCAGGGGGAGCAGAAGCAGCTCAGTCACACTGAAAGCAGAGGACTCAAGTCTTGTATGACCAGTCCCTGGGTACTGGTAACACAGAAGCACAGACAGAAGCTGTCAGCATGAGCACAGCTAACACAGGTATGATCCTGCCATCTTCCTTCTCCAGGGCTCTCCTGGTGCTCACAGGAGCTGTGGTGTGAGACTGGTTCACTCTACTCTGAAATTTAGCACAGGTTAAACTACCTGAAAAGGCAAGAGGAGGATGGAGTGCAGGTGAGGGTTAACCCTGGAGGATGGAGTGCAGGTGAGGGTTAACCCTGAGCAGGAGCCACACACCTTCCCCAGGGCTCACTGTCACCACAGAGCACAGCTGTGTTGAGCAGGGGGGATATGGTGATACCAGGAAAGGACCTGGCAGCCTCATGCTTTACCAGGAAGCAGGGAGAGGTCAATGTCCAGCTCACAAAATCAAAAATTCGAAGATATTCAGCTGAAACTGGGTCTTCCTGTGCAAACAGCCAGCAAAGCAGCCTGAGAGGCCACAGCAGCCAYCATCAGAATGGCTTTGGCCTCCTCCTGCACAAGGACTTGTTGGTTTTGGGACCACAGTGCAGCTCAWCATATCCAACTGGACAGTCACCAGACAATGAGGAACCTCCAAACACCCCAAACAGCAAAGGTGCACAGCACACCTCCACTTGCAGCTTTGACATCAACAGCTTGCCAAGAGCAAAATCCACGTCTCCCTGAAGAAGCTAATTGCACTTCTCCAGGATTTTGCCTTTTAAATTCAAACAGTGCAGTGAATAAAGTTCTATCAAGTGCAGCAGAAAATAAACTTCAAAATATGATTGCAGGCACTTGCAGCAGGAGCTTTCAAACAGCCAGGCTGTTCAGCACAGCACACTGCTGCAACCTCCCTGGTCCCAATGCTCTCAGCTCTGAGCAAATACAGCACTGAACTCGTCCTCAACGACTTCAATGCTGCCAACACTGATGATTTTCACACGTATCTGATGGTTTTCCTAAAAAAACCTCAGCTCCTGGAGTCACGCGATAAAGAAGAAACACGCACTTTTATTAAGGAAAAGGCTTTTAGATCATCTTTTTGCCCAGGAAGCAAGGAAAATGAAYCTTTACATTGCAAAACTAGGAAAATCCTAAAGCAAAGAACACTTCAACAGTTACTGGTGCTTTAAATCTCAGGAGGAGTGAGTACTAAGTAAGGTAAATGCTTCTTTTTTCTTTTTGAGCTTATCTCACAAATTTCATGAACATCCAGGTTGCTTCCTTGGGTTYCCCCCCCCCCCCCCAGAAATTTATGCTGTAATTCTGAGCAGTGAATAAATTCAAGGAAATTATGTGCTTTCTACCACTCCTTCAGCAATATGAAGCAAGGTGACACGAACAGAACAAACTCCCAATTATACCTTTAGTTCCTCCTGTCACTACAGAGTGCTCTATCTTTCAAATAATAAAATTAAAAATTAAAGACAACCTGGAGAGATCCAAAGACACAGACAAAAGACTCCACATTTCACTACAAGATTTTCTCAAACCCTACGAATCCCCCAATTTTTGAGRTGAAACTGCCACTGAAAGCCAAAGCAGCATAGCCTGGTGGCACCATCCAAGTCTTGTCACCACATTGCAAAGCTCCCATACCTTGTCAGTGATTTTTCATGGGCAGCTCCTCACAGCAATGACTCCTTCTTCTTCACAGCACARCCAACCAACTCCATCTCTCTCCTCACCCAACTAACCCACTCTTTTGTAGCACTCTTCTTCTTATTGGACACAGCTGTGGCCTATTAAGGGCAGGCCAGCTCCTAATCTTTGGTGATCAGTACAGCTGCAGCTCCTCAGGTGTGAGATTGCCTTCTGCACTGTCTTTATTTTCTTACATTCTATCCCTCCACAAAGCCTGAGTCACTCCAGGAAGACAAGCTCTACTAAAATAAAGGAATACTCATAAAAAATARACCCCTGTGCCCCTCTCCACCAGATTTTTCCACCACACCTCTAGCAGATCACTCAAGACAGAAATCTGAGATGCGCTCTGATGGACATGGGTCATTCCCATGGCACCAGAGAGGGTCACAGAGAGCCTCTTGTCCCCATCCAGGATGGCTTTGGTGTGAGGAAAGGGACATGTGGCATGGCAGCATTGCTGGGAAGGAGACCCAGCATAGGGGAGCCCACACCATGGCTGGTGCTGAGCCTGTGTGTTTCTAAGAGGTTTTTTGGAAGCCAGAGGGGCCAGTTCTGCCCATGCTCCAAGCAGGTGCAGCCTGAGTGAAGCCAGCASCACTCCCACGGGGCTGTGCTGGGCTCAGACAATGGCTGACACCCCTCTGCTGTTCTCCCACCCATCTCCTGGGCTATCACATGGGAGCAGAATCCTTTTCACAGCTCAGGCTGAACTTGCCACCCTCCTACCCTGCTTGACCTGAGATCCCTGAGCCCCAGGGAGATGGGCTCAGCAGCACCTCTTCCCTCTCTGTTGCTGCATTCAGAGGCCTGTGGGCCAGAATAAAGCTCTGGATCCAAACCCTCCATCAGAACCGACTCCTTTCCTTCACCATCACCTTAAAGCTTCTCCACCAGAGGTAAAACCTGAGGAGCAGACCCTCTTAAGGGAGGAGGCTCCATCCCACCACCAGCAGAGCTCCTGCAGGCCTGGACTTGTCTCCACTGCCCAGCTGCCAGAAGTGTCTCTGGGGTGAAACACCACACACCCAGCCAGCCMAARGTGTCTCTGGGGTGAAACAYCACACACCCAGCCAGCCMAARGTGTCTCTGGGGTGAAACACCACAGTGCAGCTGTTTGGTTCAGCAGCAAGGGCCAGACAAGCTCAGGCACGTCCTGCCCAGCTATACTGGACATATTCCAATACTTCTCCTCCTCCTCCTCCTCCTCCCCTGGGTGCCAGCAGCACTGAGCCGCCGCTCCCCGAGTTTGCCGCTCCTGCAGCCACAGCCGGATGCTCCCGCAGCAGAAGGTGGCTCCCAGCACTCCATGTCCCCGTGTCCCCCGAGCTCTCCGTGTCCCCACATCACCTCCTCACCCTGCTCATTAAGATGTTCCTTCCCAGTGCCCCTCCTCGCTCTCAGCGAGCRCTAATGGGCTCCTTGGCAAATCCGCTGCGTGCTCCGCCGAGCTCCGAACGCTCCCGTTTTCATACAGACACAGAAATGCAAGTTTTAGTCTAAGTAGAAGTGGCAGCTTCTAATTTAAGACTATTCTAATTTAAGACTGTACCATTTGACTGCCGGGCACAACAAAAGGTACCTATTGCCCACATAGATGGTCAGTCAGCTCCAATGCCATCTCAAGGGGCAATCACAAATAAAGGTGACCGGTTCTGAACCCACTGACCCTTTTTGACTGTGGGGTTCACTCCCCAGCAAGCCCAGATGTATTTTTTTATGGGTGAAATTCCACTCRCTCCATTAATGCCATCAACCAGCTGCTGGAAGCAAGAATTGCATTAAATTATTTTATCTGCAGCCAGACTGCCAAGGGAGCAGGCAGAGGGGAGGCAGAATCCCACAGGGGCCAGAATCCCACATGATCCCAAACAGGGTTTCTCAGCTGCTTTTTTAAAGTGCCTGCAATCTCCTTTATATATGTGCACATGTATTTATTATATGCATCTACATGTGCAGGTTGAAATCTTGCACATTGGCACTGAAGTGAATAGCAAGTGTCTTGCATACATACCAGCAGCCCCACACAATGGTCACAACTGCTGGGGTCCCACAAGCACTGAGGGCACTGCTGCTCTGTTCCCCAGGCAGGATCAGGACCTGCTGCACCCCACATTGCTCTGTTTCCTTGCTGAAATGCATGAGCTCAAAGCCTCACACTTCCAGGCACTGGAATCCAGGCTGAACCAGCACAATTCCACCCCATCAGGAAACATCCCCASCACACAGCTCCAGAGCACGATGAACACAGCTTGATCTGCTTTATCTTTCAACCTGCTGAATGACTAGAATATGTTTAGCTGTTATACACACACCCCAGATCCATAATCCCACCCTCAGCAGCTGTTACATTTGCTGTGRTTCTTACAACAGCTGTTACAGCCCTGTAAAAAGGTAAAACAGTTGAGACTTCCAAAATTGGGGCTGGGAGGGGGTGAAGCAGAGCCCAACCAAGCCCTGCATCCAGGCTCAGAGGATCAGCCATGGATGCACCAATACACGTGGTACAGAGCCACATCACAGCCTAGAGCAGTTTAATGAACTTTCCAGTGTTGCCATAGTGGTATAAAAAGCTGTCAGCTTCCTGGGAGACAAGCAGCAGAGGCTGGGATTCAGTGTTTAAAGGATGATTAAATCTAAGTGACTTAAATTATACATTCCTGTTCTGGAACTGACACCATTTAAAACACACCATTTATTCCCCATTTCCTCTGACACTGATTACTACCCACTAAAAGATGAGCATTCTCTTACAAGCAGTGAAGTAACAAACTAAGGATTTATGAATTGGAGATAATTAAAAGGTTTTGCATTACAAATAGAGTAAAACATTTACATTCCATAGGCCACCTGAGAACACTTAAAGAGTCAAAGTGGACATTTTTTACCTGAAAATCTGCCTGCTCTCTACCAAGGCCGCTAATTGAGGCATAGGAATCTTGCAGCTATTTTACAGTAGATTCACAATCAAACATATGCTGAGCTTCTGGACAACCTGAGACTCAAGACCCACTGTTAATTCTCCCACATGGAGCTCTGCGAGCTGAAGCTCCATTAAGCTGACACAAAGAAATTTTYTGTTTCTCCTTGATAAATCCACAGAGTGACTTGCAAGCCATCACCATTCAGATTTCCCAGGCACAGAGCTGTAGGATTTGCTGGCTGGCAATGATGGCACTTTACCAGGAGCAAGAAGAAGCAGCACAAGGGATCACCCAAGGCCATGAGGGCATGGAGAGTCTCTTCCCCATCCTTTCAGAGCACCCACAGCCCCTCTCAGAGGCCAGTGTSTTCAGCCCCAAATTTATGATCTTGAGCAGGATGCTGAAGTCTCCACCCCAGTGACAACGCACATGAAGGGATTAACACCTCCACTGTGATRGCAGGTTCTGGAATTGCACATGAGCACCTCAGTAAATTCAAAAAAGGTCGTTTTAACATGATTTCCCCCTCCTTCCTGAAATCTGAAAGCCAGAAAATACTGTATTGATCTCACTGCCTGGTAGAAATACGAGAAGAGACTAATTGAGCACAGAGATCTCAGGGAAGGAATCTCCAAGGAATCTTTGATTTGAACAACCACCCTTACAAAATGCCAGAAGAAAGCTAAAACAAAAGGAAAAAAAAAAGACTAATCCTGGATCTTCCCTGACAGCTTGCTTTTCCCTGCACTCACAGGAGTGCTGAAGACTCAGAACAGAAGAGGCTCCAGGATCCTGGGAGGGGAGTTGTGGCTGCGTGAGACGGGGGAGCGGATCGGCAACKCGAACGGCAGCAAACACAAACAGTGACTCACGACACACAGCACACAAACAACACTGCAAGAGGCAGCTTGCAATTGTAATTCAAACCAAAATAAACAAGAATGGCAGTCCAGTGTGAGGAAAGGGAGGATGACAGTGATGGGAGGGGGGTGTGGGGACTCCATCACGTTCACATCTGTTGCTCTCACAGCATCCCCAATGAGCAGCTCCAGAATGAAACAGAGAAGGGAAGATAAATGGGACAGCAGCAGCTTCTTGTGATCTACATCCCTGCTTGAAGTTTTCATGACTGCACTGAGAGCAGAATTTATATCCCAAAGCCATGCAATAGCCTACTACACTGCTACTGGTTTTGACCTCTGCCCCCTGAAACCAACTCTAGCAACAGAAATAAAATGTCCAGCTTGGAAGGGTAAATGAGTGAAATAGACCCTGTGTAGTGGGTGGATGGACAGAGGGCAACAGAGGGGGAGAAATCACACCATCAGCAAGAGGCACTGCTTTAACTGCTCTGCAAATCCTCCAGTCAAGCAGATTCACAATTTCTTTTGCTTTTGCTTCATTACCTCCTAGTGAGAAACTCTTCTCCAGTCTGCACCTTGAGTATTTTTTTCAGGCAAATCAAGGTATTTTTCTCCAGTGGCAAACTAAGAGCTAGTGATCATCCTTTTTACAGAAATCTTTTAGGCATCAGAAAATGTGTTGCTTGCACTCAGGCTTATATTTCCAAATACAGCTCCTTCAGCATTCCCTCTCCAGCCTCATCTGCTGAGCCTCCCACCTCTGTGGTTCATCTCCAGACTTGCCACCGTGACCATTCTCCTCCTGCTCAATGCCCAGCTCCCCTTGGTGCAGCAGGAAGGGATTTTCCATTTATTTTAYCTGCAGCCAGTGGGCTTGGCTTTGCTCTTCCCTCTCCATGACATCCCTGGAGAACATTGATGGCAATCACTAATGACTGGCCAGTGTTCAGAGCTTGCTGAGACTGTAYTTTCCTCATAATTATACCTAGAATGATTTCACCAAGTCCAGCTGATGTGAATATTGGATAATATCTTCTGTATTTGACACAGTCTGTGCATGTCATCATTGTTACAGTTTTGGGAGGACTGAAGCAGGGGAAGCACAGAGCACATCCACCCCTTGCAACCCTTCATCTCTCCAGCCTTGTTCTGCTCCTCTATGGCTTTTCTCACATATTCCACCTTTCTTAGCAAAAACTTCACCCAATTTAGAAGCTTTCTAGTAAATAGTTTTTCCACTAGAGGGCACAAAGACAATTTCTGCTAAATAGAAACTGATGTTAGAAGGATTAACAAAATAATTACTAACATCTCTTCAAAGGCATCTCAAACGTCAATAAATGAACACTCAATAAATTAAGATGTAGTTCCAGCTCCCCAGGTAATACACCACCACAAAACGTCTCAGAGAGACTGAAAACCTAAAAATCCCAAAGTGATGCTACTCTAACAAGATTTCCTATATCACACTAAGCACTTTATCCTGTGAATCCGATGCTTCCCCACTATTTCTCACTAGGCACAAACTACAACATTAACACAGCAATGGAAACAGAAGACCAATCCTAGTATTTTTTAATGAATTATGAATAAATAATACGTTGAAGCTAAATTTTGTTAAATTCATTTGGTTATGAATTTAACCTAATTTAGCTTCAAATCAATGAACTTTTAAATTATTTGGTTTCCTAGCTCAAAAGTTTTATACCAGTATTTCTGTCTGCAGATACTTTTGGGCCATGGTAAATCACTTCCCGACTTGTCCTGGGTAAATGAAAGAGATTTTGGCCTTCAGCGCTCTTCCATTCAAACCAGCTCTTTCAGCTTTAAATCTTGTCTTGTAAACTTGCTGCAGGTTATATCTATGCCCATAACACTTTACCAGCTCCTCAATAAGGAATGGTGTAAAAACACWAACTCCATGGGAAAGCAATGAAGCCAAGCACTCGGTTACACAAACGAGCGGGATGACAGCGATAATTCCAGAACATTGCGTTGAGAGCAGTGTGGCTCTCAAGGTCCACCAGCCTCCCCAGCCCCAGAACAGACCCAGGCAGAGCACACCTTGCCCAGACCCACCTTGGAGGCTCCTGTGATCCCTGTGATCCATGCATCCCGTGCTGCCAAGGCGACGGGCGAGTGCGCGGTACCCCAGCCGTGCGCGGGCGTCCGCACGCAGCCCCACGCTCCCTTCCATGGCCAGCTGTCCCCCAAGGAGCTGCTCCCACTGCTCCAGCCCAGGGCAGCGAGCTTTGCTCTCTGCCTGTGGATTCCCACTGCCTGGWGGGTTTGGCAGGAGCAGAGTCAGCCCGAGGCTTTGCTAATGGGAGAAGAGAGACAATAGCGATGCGCAGGTGCTTCCTCCCATTTAAAGTGTTTACTTGTGCAGCCCAGGCCGTGACGCTAGTGAGGATTAGATCTGCATGCTGCTCTGCAGAGTTCAAAAGGTAGCACGTAACAAAAGGAACCCTGAAATACTGCTTATTAAATTAAAGTGGTTTTTTTTTTCTTTTTAAACTCTGCTTCCTTTGCCAATGCCAAGTAAGAGGGTTTTTCCAAGCATACAATAACAGCGGTTTCAAATGGGAAATGATACACACCGTATCAAAACAAAGCACCAATTCTAACACAAAAGCAAAGGGTTTATCAGTGTATCTCCACTGCCTAGGCAGCAGGCTCCTGTGGCATGGCAAAGACAATTTCATCAGCTAGCAGAGAAGGCCAAACTCAAGCTCTGTGCTTGGTGTGAGAAAAACTAAAAAGTCCAAGAGGGAAGGAAGGGTATAGCTAAGCCACAACTGCAAGCTAAGGAAAACATCAGCCCAAAAGAGCAACAAAGGCGTATTTGTTTTATGAGATAAAACAAGCAATTCAACTATATTCCACAGTAAATCATTTGGCTTAGGACTGCAACAGGGACAAAAAAAAAAAAGAAGAAAAAGGGAGCATCTGAATCTAATTTTGTTGTTCTAAGTTTACATTACATGAATCAAGATCCTTACTAGGGAAGCCAGGCACTCAAAGCCATGCTTGGATCTTGTACATAGGAAGTATCAAATGTACTCAATCTCTTACAGTTCCCTCTAGTCAGTGAAGGCCCAAAGACACTCAGCACTTAACAGTAAAATAATAATAAAAGCAATAACAATAATAAAACATGTCAAGGCACTTTTTCTAGTATCAAAATTAAATCCAGCTTCATAGACAATCATTTGTGAAGATTTCTGTCCTCCCAAAAGCACCACCTCTACTGTTTGAGAAGTTTCAAATAAAGTACCATCATATTTAAGATTCTGCAACTAGAGGCGGCACCTTATTTTCACAAAAAACTACACCTCAAAATKCTGGACATGCTGAAAACAATACCACACACATTTCCACTCAACCCCATTCTCTTAATGTCAAAATAAACACAACTGAATCCTTTTGTCTGAGCGCTGTATTATTTAATCCTCTCCTCAWGGTTGCAGCTATTTCAGATGTGCTTCCATTGACTTTCCTTCTTGGTTCAAACAGACTGAGTGGGATTTGCACTTCCATCTTCTGAGATCTGGTGGGATGATTGCTCAGAGAGTGTCAGATCATCAGTGAAGCTAGAAATGACAATTTAAGTCCCTCTCTCTGCTGCTCAATCATAGGCATATGCCAGGAGATAAGTGGCAAGTGCTGCTTTCATTGATGCCAGTGTAATGCAATGGCTTCAAATTAGCAGGCTAACRATTTTAGAGCTGCTTCTGTGCAGCTCAGCAATCCTGTGTCCAGCTCACCAGACTTTTCTCCTTGAAGTAACATGAGGACACGGGCAGAGGTGTGCTAAGAACAGCTGCAGCAACACATGAACTCAGCTACTGACTAACAAGCATGGATCAAACCTGTTTTACYTGAGCTGGAACAGTCTGTCAGCACACTCAGCCCCCACTCACCCTCCCTCACCTCAAACAGCACTGCCGAGCACCAGGTGGGCTTCATAACCTCAAACCACCTTGTCTGCTCTGCACACAAACCTCTGCCAAGCAAAGGCCACACCAGCATCTACAGGCAGCTCCAAGTTATCCACAAAACAGGGCAAGGCACTGTGTGCAGTGTGTTCTCAGGGATGAACTCAAATCCAGGGTAACTGCTGGGAAATCCCTGCCCCAGATCACTCAGCATCACTGTGAGCAACCCAGGCTGCTCCACCACACCTGCAGAGACCACAGACCCTGTGACAGCACTCCTGTGTCTCTTTTATTGGCAGCTTTAGTCTCTAGTCTTGCTGGACACCAGCAATGAATATATTTTATTTTCATGGCTTTCATTCCATGGCTCCTTGCAGTTCCTGAAGCGACACAAGATGCCATTTATTTAGAGGAGATCCACCTGAAAAACAATTTAATGCACATTCCCTGAAAGACTATCAGAACATAAACAGGTGAAAGTAACTTCATTTAGCAGGGGAGGCTTATGGATGCTCAGAGACAGAGATTTATTGCACACTGCCTTGGGCAAGTGGAAGGACAGCGAGAGGAGAGATGGATTTCTGGCTGTAGAGCAGCATAAATGCCAAACCCCAAATGAGTCTTTACAAGACCTATTGCTTATACTCACTCTGAAGCTGCAGGAAGGGGGTGACCCGGGGTTCAGGCCATTGCTGAGGACCCCCAGCCTCCTCCAGGACAAGGATGCAAGTGAAGGGCTTGGKCCCAGCAGGGCAGAGGGCTGCAGGAAAGCTGCCCCTCTCCCAGAGCTGTGCTGGGCACCCTGTGCTGGTGCATCAAGTCCTGCAAGTGGGAGAATGGGATTAGGTGGGATAAACTGGGGAGTACACTAGGAAAGCCTTTCCAAAGTTCTTAGTATGACAGAAGAGGACAAATAATACAAGTTACAAATAATAACTTACAAATAATAACTAAAAGCAAACACATCTGTGGGGAAACACTTCTGCAAAATCCTGAGTTGTTTGTTTGTTTTAAATGGCTGAGAATAGAAGAAACAATTCACCCCCAGAGGACTGCAGCCTGAAAGAGCTGAATCCTGCAAGCAGCAACTCACAGAAGCTGGAAGCCAACACAGCTGGAATTAGCCAAAAGAACAAATGAAAGGTTTCCATTGTGGCAAATGGGGCTTTTGAGCAGAACAGCAATAACACGATGTCCACAACTTTGTTGCATGGCTTTTATGATTCCTCCCAGCAGCATGTAACAAAACATACCTGAGCTGTAATCAATTTCTTACAGCCTTATATAAACATTACAGGAATTTTGTCCTCTGTAATATGTCTTGCTCTCAAGGCTGCAACAAATAAATCAGTTACAGCCCTGCTGCCACTGTCTCCTATCTCACTGTCTCAAGTCACTGCCTTTATTTATTTKAAGCTACCAGTCTAACCACTTCCAGCTTCAACAAACATTTTAAATGTAACCTGTAGCTAAACTCCAGGCAGAATGAAGCATTCTGCATGCAAAGGGAAGGAGTGGAAAACCATTTTGCACTGCTGTCACTACCTTCCTTTCATCTCAGATCCCTCTCCAGCCATCAGGGAAGGGAATTCCAGCAGCAAATCTCTCAAACAACGACTCAGAGAGATTTGGGACTGGAAAGCTGTGGACACACTGACTGTGAACACACTGACTGTGAACACTGGCCCTTGCATGTAGTTGGCCAGTCCTTGTCCAGCATCACYCACTGCCTGAGGACAGTTCTGGTTACTTCTTCTGGAGGCAGGAGAGGACCAGAAAGGGCATGAGGAGCAYGTGCCAATAATCATCCACCTTCTGAAGGGACAGACCTTCTAGGAGATGAGTTGGTCCCTTCAGCCTGTCCTCAGGCCCTGCCCAAAGCACCTCATGCAGCAGATCCAGGTGTATTTTAGGGATATCTGAGAGGGGAATTGCCTGGGATCACCCCRGGGTCAGGACTTGAGGCAACACCTGAACTGGCCCAGAGGCATTCAGAGAGCTCTGAGTCGCTTGGGCACTGAGCTGCCTTGCTTCAGGGCTTCATTTTGTCCATGAAGAAAGGCCAGAGGTTGTCAGAACCTGTGTCCTCCCATTCCACAGTTCTATCCCAAGGAACAGCAGCAGGAATTGCTTCAGGAGGAATCCCAGAGGAGGACAAGTGCATGGCAGTACTTCCCCAAAGAGCACTCCRCCAGAGAGGCTGTGCCTCAAGGACCAGCACAGCCAGAAATGTTATCTTGGTATAGCCCTGGTAATGTTTCTCCAGATCATTCTCTCCCTCTGTTTCACCCAGTGAATGGCAAATTCACCCCAGCACCGTGATAAAGCACCAGGGAGGGTGGACAATGCGGGGAGAAGAGACACCTGAGCCARCTTCAAGGGGTTTGCATCCTTTGAGCACTTCACTCATACATAACTGACAGGGCTGCATGTCTGGACTACAAGAAAGTCGATTTTTTTTTTCCTGCTACCAGACCCATCACGTGAGGGATGCTGTCATACGATAGCCTTGGGGGAGGCCTGCAAACTTGGACAATTTACTGAGAAGCAAACTAAACTACTACTGACAGCAAGTGGACCAGAGCCCAGATCCCCGAGAGGTTCTGACAATGGGAGGACTCAGGAAAAATAATCCAGCCTTGACCTCGCACTGGGGGAGGCCCAGAGAAGCACATGCATGTATTTTATTTCACACTAACCTCTGCTTGACCAGTTATGCAAATAAATCTCTGCTTGTCCTAAKTACACTGCTAGACACTGAGGGAGAACCTGGGAGAATTCACAATAAAGCCAGACCTGCTGATCACTGCATTGCGACTGAACTTCTCAAGAAATGAAGTATTAAGCAGGAAAGAGTGGCACATAGAGCCCATAAAACRAGGGAAACTGCAGCCAAAAAAAGAAATCCAAGCTCAGAAGAGAAAAAAAGAAAAAAGTACTTAAGAATTTGATAGATGATCGTGATCACTTCAGCWCCCTGCAGGCAGAGCAGCAGTRTCTGGTCCCTGGGGAACACATCCCAAGGCAGTGAGAGCCATGGGAGCAAAGTGTCCCTGCAGGGACCCACAGGAACCAGCCATACCTGCTGCTGTGGGCAGCACAGGGACCTGGAGCCTGGGGAGGGAAAGCTCCATGTGCACACCCTGCACGAACACAAAAAAGAACAACCCAAGATGTGTCTGAGGTGGTTATGACACCTCCCTCAGTGCAGGAGGGGTCTGGCACCTCATTTTCCAGCAGCACACACGCTGCAGTGCTGGCAGCAGCTGATGCTCCTGYGCTGCTCCCCTTGGAGCAGGGGGTCCCCAGGGCAGGGACTGCAGCATCACCAAGAGATTTACCCCATTGGTCACAGTCCATTCTGCAGGGCTCTGTTCAGAGGCTGCTGCCATGAAGATGGCACAGTTAAACCTGAATTCAGCTTCCCCTGGCTTCAATCACTGTTGCTCAGTCACTCACACACCATRAACTCCTCAGCACCAGCTCAGTTTAGGCCTGGCAGGATTCAGGTGAGTTTGGTGTGAGCCCTCTCATTTTCTAATTCTTCTGGTTATTGCACAGCAGATTTCTTCTACCATGGCAACACTTCAGAACTTCATGGGCATGAAGCTTCCAGAGACCACCACAGTGACTGTGCCCCTCATGAAGGGGCATCCCTCAGCTGAGGGCAGCAGTGGGAGCTGAACCCCTAAACCCTCACACACAACTTCAGCAAAGCACCCTGTGCAGCTGGGACCAGCCCTACACCCTCCCCACAGCACGGGGCACAGCTGACCCCAAGCAGAGGAGCCCATCCAGCCCCGGGCTCGCTGCTCCTCGGGCTGGGGCAGGGGAAACASAGCACACGTGAAAAGTAAAGACAACTTTCAGACTGCCGGAGCCATCCCCACTTGGAGGCCCCCCTGGCCCTGGCAGCTCTCCTGCCCACTGAGATGGGCAAGGTTCGACCCAAGGCTCCCACGGGGAAGGTTCAGCTCGGGCCTCAGTGGCACGAGAGGCTGCGAGCCAGCAACGCAGAGGAGAGGGAGCCACTGCTTCAGTGCACTGATCCATGCAGACAGCAAGAGGCTGGGGAAGGGGAAAAAAAATGCACTAAAAATTCTTCTGACAGGGTGAAAAATGAAAGCAAAGCGAAACACAGCTCAATCTGTCAAAACAAAATCACAGCAAGCCCACTGAAAAGAAAAAAAAAAAACCCACACAGCTCAGCTCACACTTTCTAGTAGGCAATAACTGGTACATTTGTTTTCCTGGAGATGAGAGGGTGAGTTAAGTTTGCTAGACAACACTGAACAGATTTGAAAGGTAATCATGGCAGCAGCACAAATGATCAGATTTACCAGGGACATTCAGGACTTGCTGTCTTCCACCTTGCCACTCAACAGAAGCATTTACAGCTGCACTGCTGAACTGAGGGATGGACTCCAAAGAGCCTGATCCAGACTGGCTCTGCCCTGTCCCTCTGATTCATCMTTCAAGGAGGAGGAAAGATGATGCTTTTGGCAGAAAAAAGCCCCAAACTGGCATGGCAAAAGGTCCCACACAGAGCATTTTTGATTGGAGTAGTAAAGGCCAAGCTAATATTSAGGCTACAGAGAAGCCATTAACCTGGAAAGAGAGTCCCAACAATGTTACCCAGAGAGTATTTTGAATACTGAGACAGTCTGTAATTAGCTTAGGTGGGCCAACCTAATTATTCAGGAAGCATCTCCCAATACAAGAAGAATAAGACACATATTTATAGTTCTTTCCTGATAAGCTCATTAAAGGTTTCAGAGAGGAATGACCACAGCAATTGGCTGTTTTGAGATGCAAGCAGTAATGAGTGAGCAAGCCAAGAGAACAAAGGCAGGGGCAGCACTGGGCTCTAAGAAGAGGGGGAAAATCCCAGTAAAGCACAGAAAAGCCTTCAAACATAGWTTCTGTTACACTCCAATGTGAAACTGCCATTTGATGCTTCATTTTGAAATRGATGATTATACACATGCCCTTTTTCTATAAATGTGTGAACAAGCATTGCAATAAACCCCATTTTAACAAGGCCTTGAGTATTACCAACAGGAAATAATATAGTGGAAACACTTAATATAGACGTACAACAACTCATATATATTCAGAACTGCATTTGCACATTAAAAAACTTAAAACAAATCTTCTAAATAATTTAGTATAATATAAAAATTCTAATTTCTTAATGTTTCCATTCCAGCAGACCTTTGCCTACTCAGATCATTCTCAATCTGAACTGGGTTGCAGGTGCACACAGAAATCAAACTGGGATCTGGCACAGGATAGATGGGAAGAAAAGTACATTTTTTTAGGTTTCCGTTTTCTGTTTCTCTTTTTTTTTAGGGCATCTTCTAACCTAAGACTCCCCAGCAAACAAAGCTTTTCCAATTGCAGTTGCAATGTTTTAACCTCTCCTCTTTACCTCTCTATTTGTTTCCTTTTTTCTGCAGGAGCTGAAATTCTACCACTTGTTCTGTTAYAGGAATTCTCTTCCCTTTCCCTCAAAGTTTTCCCCTTCATTAGAAATTAACTTTTCCCCGTTATACATCAACCTTCTCACAGCCAAGTGTCATATTCCCATGACATCCCTACACAAAGGCAAGAGCATCAAGCCACCCCTGGTGTCCCACACCACAATTCTGGTGTCACACTATTTGTGCTTTGTAAGCTACTAAAAACCCAGCACATTTTTCCACAGGAACTCAGTCCTGCGAAATAGTCCTCAAAACGGAGGAAGAAAAAATGGAGAATAAAACTCCTTGATAAACACACAGAAACTTCCTCATCCTTTTGTAAAAAGTAACTGGAAATGATGTGCAGTTTAACAGGGTAAAATCTGGGAACTGCCAGTGGCAAATGCTGTGACAAGCCCTGCTTCCTGCCTTAGCCCTGGCCAATAGAAGACTAAATGCCCTAGAAATTAGTCACCTCCAATTTTCACCATCAGCAAGAGCCTTAACAATACTGATCCCCCTGGAAAAAAGCACTTATAGAAACATAGGTCTTTTTAATTAAAACCCAGAACAATACTGCTCAAACCTCTCTCCTTGCCRGCCTCAAGAAGGACATTTCAGGTGGCTGGCAGGTCTTTGGGGATTGCAGACCCTACTCACACTGCTCAGACCCCTGCCCAAGGTGCCCCACACGCTTCTCCTTGGGCCTCTCCAAGCCCCCCAGCCCCACACCACCCTCCCAGGGTGGATTAGGAACACAGCATCTTCCTTCTCCCAAATGCCATGGCAGCCAGCTCTCCTCCATTTCATGCCCTGCCTTCAAAACYTTTTGTTTTTCCTACTGGTCACCCTCCTCCTGCCAGTCCGTTCATGGCTGGTTTCAGCTCCATTTCTGCATTAACCCCCTGTTTAAGACACACAGATATCCCACACMCCCTGTTCACCACCACCCTGTGCCCAGGGGTGCAGGCAGCCCCTGCCTGACTCCTCCAGTTTCAAGAGAGCTGGGCAGCAAAAATATAATTATAGAAAGTGTGTTTAGGAAGAGCAGGTTACCAAAACAAGAACAGTAGGAGGGATGAAAGTGGGTTTGTGCTGCCAACAGCGTGCAGCCATGGCTGAGTGTCCAGAGGCAAAGCAGGGAGGGARCCCTGGCCCAACCAAGAGCTGTGTCACAGACATGTTTTATGAAAAATCCTTTCCTCAAGATTTTTTCTCCCGAGAAGCTGAGAAACCTCAAGAACAAAATGTAAACAATGGTTATCTGCTGCTGTGGAATGCGACAGGTGCATCTGGGATTGGTCTCATGGGGCTGTTTCTAATTAATGGCCAATCACAGTCCAGCTGTCCAGACTGTCTCAGTYAGTCACAAAATTGTGTTATCATTCCATTCTCTCTTCTTTCCTCACAAACCTTCTGATGAAACCCTTTCTTCTATTCTTTTAGTATAGTTTTAATATAACATATATCATAAAATAATAAATCAAGCCTTCAGAAACATGGAGTCAGATCCCCGTCTCTTCCCTCTTCCTAAGATCCCTGTGAACAGCACCACAGAGCCGTCTGGTTTTCCTAGGATGGCTGAAGCCACCCACCACAAACTGCATTTTGGAAGCAGAACTCTGCCCTGCACGTGGCCAGCCAGTGGCACACCCAGCTCAGAGCAGCTGGGGCAGTTTCAGCTGTAACCCAGCTGAACCCTCCAAGCCAGCTCCAGCACCCAAAGTGGCATTTTCCTGTCCCTTGAATGGCCTGAGCAAGTGACCATGTCTGCTCCTGAGAGGCTGGGCTGAGCTCTTTGTCCAAAGGGATCCAACCTGACCCTGCCACAGGTCTGTGGGGCAGCAGATGTGAAATGGGCACCTCAGCAGTTATTTTCTGAGACARCAGAAGCTGGACTGTCCCAAATGCTCAGAGCCCACCCAAGCTGAGCAGCCTGGATGAAATCTGGGTACAAGGCACATGAGCAGAGGCTAAATATGGAGCATTTCAACTTGCAAGGCTGCAGCTTCTCACACAGAATTAAAGCACTTACCAGCATGTGTACATTGGCAGATAGCAAATTGCAACAAGAATAATGGGACAGCAAGGGAAAAAAAAAAGGCAAATTAACAAAATAAAGCTGATTCTGATGGCATGAAATTCTTGTAACTCCTAGATTAGCTTGTACTCCATTTATCATCCACTCTGMGTTTTGGTTTTGTTTCCTTTAATTCTAGGGAGGTCTTTTGAGAAACATGGCATTTCTTCCCTCTCTAGAAAAGAAAAACCTCATCTGCACTGCATGGTTTTGAGATTAAYAATCCAAGGTCAAGCTCTTGAAAGGCATTGTAGTGGTGAAATATTTTTTCYAAACCACATTTCAGTGAAGGAGGAATTTCATCCTGACTTAGGATATTTGTTTTTAACCTAGGTAGGTTCTGGGGCTTTTCTTGGCTTCTTAAACAATATCAACCAATTAGAACTCCAGAGCTTGATAAAATCACCACCCTTCAGGTTAATGCTGGTTACCAAAATGACAAAGATCAAGGGCTACAAAAGAAAAAAAACACCACAAAAACCAACAACAACACACCTCAGGATGGACCCAAATGATGCATAAATATTGTTCTATTTTTGTCCTGTCAAAAAGAAAAAAGAAAGCCAAAGCCAGCAGTGCCTAAAAATAGAACACAGTACCTGAGCAAAGGGAGGACTGAATTAGTGAGGGAGACCTTGCCTGGCCAAAATATCCCTTCAGAACTSAGGAGGGGACCCCCACAGACCTCCTTGCCATGGGAGGCAATTAAGGCTGGCTGGAATAATCTCTTCTGGCTCCTCAGCATGTGCAGATGAGGACATTTACACAGATGGTTGTGCCAACAGAGGATTAAAGGAGCGCTCAGCCCGAGYGAGCTCCAGTCCAGGTGACTGCAGAGGAGGAGGTGATGGTCCAGCTACAACAGCAAGGCAGAGTCCAGCAAAGGTGGAAATGAAGAAGGGAGAGAAAAAAAATAAAAAGAAACCCCAGTATCTTTCAAATGATAAAAATTCCCTGTGAGATGCAGATAAACCCATTTTCCTACTGCCTCCAAGTAGCTCAGAACCAGACCACAAAGACTCAAAATCCAGAAATCTTATGTTTACACTTTGCAAAAGAAACCTGGCTGGACTAATTCCTCCAGAAACTGCTGATCTCTGCAAGCTCCAAGGACATGCAAAGAAACTTTAAAGTGGGAGAGCCACAGAAGAGGGGTGTTTGTTTTTAAAAGCAGTTCCCAGGCTGAAACCCTGGATTCAAGAGCGAGGCTAATGTACACAGAGGTGTTTACAAGGCTCCCAATGAGGATTTTATAAACGGAAGAGCTGAACTGTAGCCTTGAGAGCTGGGAGCATGTTACCACACTCTTCCTGTCTCCAGAGGTGACCCATCTCTTCATGTCATTTCAGCCTYGCACACAAACGTTAATTTAGGACCAGTGACTCATGATTCCTGTTTTCCAGAACATTCAAACCAATATTGCAAGGAAACCTGTTGTGTTTTTTTTCTCCCCCATAGGCTGAGTGGCTGGGGAAGAACAGGAAAGGCAGGAAGAAGTAAAAAATTGAGCAAAAAGTGGATAAACAGTTCTGTTAACCTCTCCTGAGCCTTCACAAGGGATGAGCTGCAGAAGATGCCCCCTGCACAGGTCACAGGGTGTGCAAATACTTGGCATCAAAAGGCCAAGGGTTCATTGAAAATGCAAATGAAGCCTGGTGTATGTGGAGCARATTGAGGACTAACAGACCCAAACATCCAAACTCAAATATCCCAGATGCACCACCCCACACTCAGCCCCTTCCAGGAGCTGCACCACTCTGCCTGGCTGCTGTGGGCTCAGGAGAAGAAGATTGGAAGTTTTTATTAGTTCSAAAAAACAAGTACATAAAACTGCTTTGCTCCACTAGCACTGAAACTTTCCATAYGGGGGAAGAAAAAGGAGAAAATAACAACAACAGAAGGCAGCTGATCACTTAAATAGGCTGGGGGCCCATCAGTGTGGTTATCTCCAGCAGAACAAAAGCTCTCCCCAGTGAGTCCCAGCCTCCAGAACAGTCCCAAGGAGCATTTTGCTGCAGCAGAAGCAAGGACCTGCTGCAGATACCAAAAGCTCCTGACAGCTCCCAAAGCTGCCATGTGCAGGAGGCCAGTCTTGGCTCCAGCTCTGTTCGCACATCGCTGCCGAGGCTGCAAGGTTTTTAAACCCTCTCATGACTTAAAACAGTGCAGAAACAACAGGGCCCTGCAGGTGGAAACCCATCCCACAGGCCCATGCAGGTGCCTGGGTGTGCAGCCTCAGTCCCTCTCTGCCAGGACCACRATCCTCACAAAGAATAATGTGAAAATGCAGATTATGCAGGATAAGGTGAACTGGGACCACATCACACACCACAGTTTGTAGGGACACCAAGGGCCACCCCTCCCATGCCCTGGGGATTTCACAGCTCTGTGTCCTGCTCCTGCAGGTGTAACCTTGGGGAATCAATCCCAAGGGATGTATTTGCCATCCATCAGAAAACAAACAGATGAAGTGATAAAAGTACCAACTACCAACTCACATAAGGCTACAGCCAGCCTGCACTGCTGGCAGAGAAGAAAGCACAAAAAYGTTCAAGGCACCTTCAAGGACCTCCCATCAGCTGTTTTTCCTTTCTGAGGAGTGTCACCTTTTCTGAAGACATTGCAGAGGCTGCAATTCCAACCAAAAGTGACATGACTTCATTTCCTTTGGAAAACAACAGCTCTGCCAGCCCCTCCTTCCCTTGTCCTGCACTCTCATGAGCAAAGAGCTCAGATCTCCAGGAAGGGGGTAAGGTCAGAAGCAAATGCCTGAATTGCTCCCAGATTAGCAGCCCAGAGGGAGCAATTCCAACAGAAAGCATTTATAATATTCTTGCTATTAAATGCTTTTGGCCAAGATGAAATTTGTTCAAGTTGCACTTTTTGTTTCTTCGAAGCTCTGAAGTAATTTCTTTCCCCAAAGCTGCCTCCACAAGCTGAGTCTGTGGGAAAATGGAGATTTCACACACAGAAACCAGCACAGCTAAATAATAAGCTCAGGCAATTGCTCAGATGCTGAAGCCTGATCTATTATTCTCCACAGAAGCAAAGCACCACAYAGAAAAGCAAATTGGTGCCCCAAAACTGATGTGTCACCCAAATTTCCTGAGATCAATCCCAAATCAGTCAAGCCCTTTTCTAAAAACAAATAGAAAAACTGAATGTACAATCAAGCAAACATCTAAAAAACCCTTGACTACAATTTGGCTGGACAGGAGCTTTATGAAGAGCAGCTGGTTTATACCCAACATTTCTGAATTCTTTTATTAGGATCCAAGAGCTCTTAGACAAGGTTGACAGGAYCCCATTAAATCACTGAATATTAACTACCCCATTTATTAAATTTTGCTCTTCCCCTTCTTCCCAGCTCAAGTCAGTATTTTCTTGTTTCTTTTTTGTGCTTTTTATTTCCCAACTTCCCTGATCCTCCACACAATGAATTTCTATCACAGTATTGGATGGGGAGCACCTCATCTATTAAAATGCCATTGGTACCAGCTCTGTAGGTGATGACTTCAGAGAGGAAATAACATTGCTGCTCTTTTTCTTCCTTCCCCTCCCTCTACAGCTTCACATTTTCTCACAAGGAAAAGGGCACTGTGCTCTCAGACTGGAACTGATAAAAACCACTATGGAGCAAAGAAAGGCCTAAGGGCTGAATGAACCAATTCTAACCCCTGCAGAAAAACACTGTTTTCTAAAACCAAGAACAGTGCAGTACCTGGGGAGGATCCTGGATGAAAAAAAAAAATCACAGCTCTTGGTTTGCCTTTTTTTTTTTTTTTGGTGCCAGCTGGAATTCAACCCACTTTCATCCACCAAGTTTTTATAATCTAATGCTACAAAAAACTCCAAAAAAAAACCACAGTCCAAAAGCATGTTTAAACCCCAGGAAAGCCTGGCTTGACAATGCTTCCAATCTTTATAAATGAAAGAAGAGCCATCAAGCCTTGGACAACTGCTGATAGGGAAGTGTGGGAGAATTCAGGACATCCATGGGCTGCCTGATAGTCCTTGGCTGAAAACACTGAGAAATATTCCCAGGGCAGTGATTTCATGCAGAAGCACAGCAGTATGATGATTGATGGCCACATAAAACCCATAAAGACAAAGATATTTTAAATATTACAGATTATTACYTTTTAAAGTGTTCAGCAGAGCTTCCCACCCAGGAACAGATATCCCCCAGCACTCCTGCAGTCCTCAGTTATGTCTTTTGGGCTAGGTGGAAACCATGGCCTGAACACAGATGGATAACAATTATAGAATCACAGAAAGGCCCGGGCTAGAACAGACCCGAAAGATTATTTGGTTCCAACAATTGACCAAGCAGGTCTTGGTATTACAGCAGCACCCAGAATGGAGCTGCAAACAGCTCCAGAAGCAGTGGGGAAATGAAGGAGGAATCCCCTTTTTATATATCCCTTCCTTTTACAAGCCTTTGATGCTCTGATATTTCATCCTAAACATCTCTGCTGGCAGGGAGAGCATCCTGATGGAGCAGGGGAGGCTCAGGGTGGAGCAGTGACAGCAATTCCTCCTGATGTGCTTCAGAAAAACCTTCTTCTGCCCAAAGCCAAACTTAATATTGATTTATATCCTGAAGCATGAAGACATATCTCATCCAATATTCTTATTTTCAGAGGGCTGGGTTTTGTTTTGAGTAGATTTTTGCCTTAAATCTCTGCTGCTCCAACAGTTCATGTATATTTAATTACTGGCATCGTCTCAGACACTGAATTTTGGCCCTCAGTAAGACCCCATGGCAAGCAGCTCTGTGAATTAGCAAGGGGGAAACCATTCCCTGTTTCCTTTGGAGTGCAATGTTAAAGCTGCATAGCTAAATTCCCAGAGGCCAGGAAATGAAAACATTAAATATTCTAATAACATCACCAAAGAAGTCATGTTTTACATAYATGTCATTCCAATGAAATATTTTTCCTGTTTAATCATTTAGTGTTAATGCAACTCATGCTGGTGTTAAAGGTTCACACACAAAAAAAAAGAGAAAGGAAGGATCTCACATGGGAATCCCATCCAGGATATAACGAGGCAACCACTACAGCAGACACTGAAATTTCACATTTTCTAATTTTGTTGATTCTAGCTAGACACACTTAATGGCACAGTAATTATATAAATTACCTGGAATACATAACACTGYATTTATACATAATAAATGAACTGTTGCAGAGGAAATGCCAAGGAAATATAACTAAATTTTATTCACTTTCATTCCTTAATAGAAAAGAATCAAAGGCYGTGTAACTGCAGCAAGATGATAAACAAAATCACTTTCTGTAAGAAACTTCTTCCCACAGATCTTTCCTTAAATCTTGGCAATTAAGACATTTCCAAGAGGTTGGGGACTGCAAACCAACAGGTTCATTTCTCCTGAAACTGACTCACAAAAAATTCAAATCCCCACTCTGAGATGCAGCAAAGTCCTGGGCAGCCTCAGCTGAAGTTGCCAGATGAGCAGGACCATAACTATGCACTGTTAAAAGAAGTGAAAGGGAAAAGGAAATTGCCCACTTAAGAGCTATCACACAAAATGAAACAACACCCTTCAATTTCATTTCATTCCAAAGGAGCTCTCCTGACACAAGGCAAGGACAGATGCAGAATGGCTGAGGTTGTCTGGCAGCAGCAGACACCTGGTCCAGAGCTGTGAGAGTTTACACAAACATGTTCAACTCAGAACAAGATTTCTCAAGGGTGACACAGATGCCCAGGCAATAACCAAGAAGATGCTAGTGTGATGGTCTTAAATTTCTGYGTCTTTTTAGCAGAGGGATTGGGTAAAGAGCAATGAACCTGGAAAAGAATTGAAACACCTCAGAAAAAGGTGAGAACAAGACTCACCTCCCAGCATTTCTGCCCAGACCACCAGACACACACAGACATCTCATCCCCTGCACCCTCTTGCTGCAGACACATGTCCATTTTTTACATTTTTGCATTAGTCTATRAGAAAACTGCTCCAATTTTCCAACAAGAACTTTGCAGCTGCTYCCAAAGCACCCACAGCAGAGCCCCATCTCAACAGAAGGTGGGCTCAATCTGCTCGCTAAAATCTTCTTGTCTGGGCCAAGCATTCTCCAAAAAAGCAAGGTTTGGAGTGACTGGCATTACTGGGGCCCCTTTGCACAAAAACTGWTTGTATTTTACATTTGCTTGACAGTGAAATACCCATTATTGTTGGGTTTCTGCCAGACCACTGGAACAGAGCACTTWGCTGGAGCAAAAGCTGCCCTGAACATACAAGTGAGATGGGGTTCCCATGTTGTGCAGCACCACAGCTCTTCTTCAACCCATTCCTCCCAGTGAGATTTCAAAAGCAATTGCAGCCTAAAAGATGCTTCCAACTTTTTTTTTTTTTTTTTTTTTTTTTTTAAGAGATGAAACCTCTAAAAGGCCGGCAAACCACTTATGGGAAAGCACAGACTTGAAATACATACACATATTCAAGAAAGATTAAACCATAGGCTTCCACTTCAGCCAGAAGAACAAAGTATCTAACCTCAGKCTTCAAAGACAAGGAAATTCAGAAATAACACTGTCTCTCCTCTTACTCATCCCTACTGTGCTGGGTTGCTACAATCCATGCAGGCCACCCAAAATTAAAGAGACCTCCAGAAAAAGTTTCAGCTCAAAAGGGATATGTTAAAAACCAGCCCAAGGCAGGTTATGTGGTTGAAATGAAATGCACAGCATCCATCAAGAGTGTTGTATATGCCATTCCTGAATTGCAACAGCCACACTCATGTGGTTACAATTTACAAATTAGCACTAGGTAAWGTAAGAATTTCCTCACACCTTGAAATCTGAAATAGCAGCAATTTTTCCCACAGTCAGCTTCAGCAGTCAGTACATTTCCTCCTGGTGAGAGTCTTTGGCCAGTATTTAAGCTCTCAGCTCTGTTCCCCTTCCCTTTGGCGGCAGTCTGATGTGCATTGAGACCAAAATTGTCACTGGGGAGTGGAGGCAGCAATCCTGGCTCTGTCTGACCCATTCCTAAGCTGTTTGTGATCTGTCAAATGTTTGTGCAGCCACACACAAAGGCAAGGTGCAGAGCAGGCAGGGAAAGCAGCTCAGCAAACTGGGGTGTGCAACACCAGGGCAGCAAGCACCAGGGACAGCATGAGAGGGGATCACACCTCTGGGAAGCACATAAACCCTTCTTTCTCATGGCAAGCYCCAAACCCATTGCTGGGGGGCAATTCCCTCTGATCCCTTCCCTGCTGGGAGCAGGAGGGARCAGGGAATGACTCAGGACTGCTCAGAGCAGGGCATTCATTACAGCTCTCCCAGTCATGTCTGTAGGGCCTTTCCCAAGGCTCACTCAGGCACATCCATGGGCAAGAGCCCTCAGTGTGGACACAGCAGGAAGGTGTTTCCAGCCACATCATCTGGGAAATGCAAAAAACACAAACCAAGCCCTCTGATTGAAGCCTCCCTCCACCACGACCTAGGTCAGGAACTGTCATCTCTTGCTGTCTGTGCAGAATGCTCAAATACCCCTCAGAATTTATACAGGGCTSCTTGGGCACAAAACCAGACCCTCACAGCTTCCCCCAGGACTCAAGRTGATGTAAATCCCATCTGCTTATTGGGACAATACAAAAAACATCCCCTAAACTCAACCTGCATCAATCCTCACCCCATAGACTGGCCTGACCCACTGAGGGGGGCAGATTGTCACCCCAGGACACMCTCCCTTCATCTTTTCATGGACTTGGTGGCCTGGAAAGGGACATCTCCAGCCACCASAGACCTGTGACCTAGGACACATGGGCCCAGTCCCCAAAAGATGGTTTTTCACATTGTAAAATACCATCTGAYCAGGAGACCCTACAGCTTTATCATCCTCATTTACTTCCCACCACACAAGGTCCTCACCTGCAAGGTAACATTTAATTATTTAAGCACTTTTGTAGCTTGATTCCAGGGGTTTGTGTACATCACTCAGACTGTCTGCTGACATTTGCAAGCAAAATGCTGAAGGGCTGCTGGAACTTGCACTGGTTTGTAATGAAATGGCTTTGAACCAACGTTTTCATCAAAGGTGATTCTGCCTCACCCTTTTGCTAAACACAAAGTGGTTTCCCTGTTGGGAAAGATAATGAATACTAGAAATAASAACAGTTTTGAACAGAAGCTCCCAACAAAGCAGAAAACCTGGAAATCACCTGAGGAAATCAACTTTTCATCCCTGTCAGATTTGAACTGTTGGATAAGCAATCTTTAYCCAACAAAGCAGTGCTCGTTTCTCATGCCCATCTCAAGGATGACCACACTCTGCTCAGCTGTTTTATGCCCAGAGATGAGCTAAACATTGCCCTGAGGAGCTACTGCTGACCCCTCAGCAGCTCTTGGCACCAGAAGCATCTCTCCTTGGCAGAGATGGAGGTGTAAAATACAAATATATTCATACTTACACACACTTAACTCCATCAACAGTCCTTCCTGCACATAACAGTGCCCCACAGCAGAAACAACCTTGCTTCACAAACACTACAAGAACATTATTTTCCCCTGGGAGGGAGGCAAAGAAACACCTGCAAATGTTAAAAAAAAAAATCACACAAAATTTATACTGAGCTTGCCAGCGACTACAAATGATTTTTCTGAGAAGTGGTGTTTACAAGGCTAGCCAAGAACTTCTGAGTAAACCCTGTAAGTCAATTAAATACTGCTCTGACACAGAGCCATGGATCATCCAGTGCCCAAAGAGTAGAACTGTGATTTAGTCAAGGGCAGCAATCTGGTGGTAAATACATCACTGTGTCCTGGCAGACAACTGACTGCTATCATTAGAAAGCATGTGTTCCACCAATTACAAAAATTAATTATAAAGCCATGCCRGGTCACTGGGTGGGAAAATAATTATTTCACTTCACAACATTAAATGAGAGACAGTGCCCCACCTTCATCAGTATGCAAATTGCAATGGATTGCTTGGGATTAACTCAGCTACCTCCAATGCTGGCAGGTGCCCAASCTAACCCAATATAGTCCTCAGGTGAGATGGAGGAACACCACCCTGTGAGAATCCAGTTTGGCAACAAAGAAAATGCAGCAGGGGAAGAAGGATGGCAAAGAAAAGAAAAAAATACACACCTAGTGAAAAGTTCTGTAGCAAAATTTCTAATTCACAAGGAGTCAAATAAAATTTTAACTATAAAAAACAGCTCCTGAGCTGGGGAGGGACTGATGATATCAACACTTGCTCTGAGCCAGGGCCATGTGTGCTGGTGGGATACAAAAAAAAATCTTTGAAAACTGCTGCAAATGGAAGTTCTGCTGGAAGACCATCACACATGTATTTGGGAATAGCCTGGTTTGCTGCTTTTCTTCACTAATGAATTTTGGTAAAGGCACCAGGAAAAACTWAGGCAAAATTTTGCCATGCTGTTATAACTTCATAAAATCAGCACTACGTATCTCTGGGGTAAGATTCCCAAATGTCCCTGTCCAGGAAGGATTTAGCAGCTCCTCTGATCAACCAGGAGTTGAGATACCAGACTGCCCCCAGGTAGCAAGCATTTTGCCTAAGGTTCAGCTGTGCTTGCACACCAGAAAAATTAGGAAGACTACAGAGATTTAAGTAGATAAAATTATACACACATACATGCATATATATCTATCCTATCTTCCAAATGGCAATTAGCCTTCTCCAAACTAAAGCTTGCTGCCATTTTGCCATTTACAGGTAGGTAACCTCTCTTCTCCCCCAGATTTACCAGGAATGCAGATGATGAGGTGCYCACTCCCATGTGATAACCTAGTTTTCCCCAGGTTTTGGGTGCTGTCCTTGGAGCAGCCCTCCAGCCTTTTTAAATTGCCTCTGCAACATGAAAGGACAAACCTAGGATCTGTAAGACACCTTCATCTTCCCTCTAGAGCATGTACCTACAAAAGGAATTGCACATTGACAAGAACACACATTCATTTTAAAGATCTAGTGAAGAAACTGGATAAAACAAAAAATACCAAACCAAACCCCAGATACTGCTACACACCTGCAGCCCTGAGACACAATTTATTACATTTGGAGCAGCTGTGCACGTTGAACCTTCTTTTATTGCTTTGGGGACTTGCATCACAGCTACCTTCACTTTGACAAACATTTCCTCATAAAGCTGGCTCCTCAGGAACAGGATAGAGCTTTCATAGAGTATCTGTGTGTGTGTATAAAAACAATAATGCATTTCCATATGACACCAGCTGACATTTCCTTATCAGTGCAAACAGCCCTGCCCTGCCGCTCCCTGAGGCTACATGCTGATGGAGTGCTGGGAGCTGGGGCTGTGAGGAGCCTCACACCCAGACCACCCTGACACTCAGGTAAATGCACTTCACCACTGCAAACCCCAGGCTTTTTCTAGGTTAATTCCTGAGCCTCTGCTCTGACCTGGCTCTGGTGGGCCAGGGCCATTGATGATTGCCCCTTCACCATCTGCTGCTGCTGTGCCCAACAGGCCCCTKGCATGGAAGGGTGATCTTGCTGCAGATATGGGGGATCAGTTTGCAGGTTAAAAATCTTCTGCCTCAAAAACCATAGAAATAAAACAATGTTATGCTCATGTCCTGTGTTAAAAGCCGCAGGAGATGATAAAACATTTCCCCTTTAGAACAAGGGGAAATGGCCWCAAGGTGTGCCAGGGCAAGTTCAGGTCAGATACCAGGAAAAATTTATTCACTGAAAGAATGGTCAAGCATTGGAACAGGCTGCCCAGGGAAGTTGTGGAGCCACCATCCCTGAAAGTGTTAAAAAAGGAGGAGACATGGCACTTCATGACGGACTTGGTGGCCACGGTGACATTTGTTAGAAGGTTGGCCTTGATCATCTTGGAGGATTTTTCCAACATCAATGATTCTCTGATTCTAAACCAACTTTGTTTGCTTTGCAATGGTTAATACACCCCACACAAGCACTCTCACATAATTATGCAAGTTCAATCAAATAAACCAGAGGTGCTTCCAAGCCCTGACACAGCCCAGAAGCCTCCAGGCCCCAAGCAGCCTTAGGGGCAGTGTTGTCCATTTTGCACAGCTGCAGGGAGCTCTGGACAAACCCCCTCACTGTCCTGCTGCAGGTGCAGGGATGGGAGCTGTCTCTGCTCCCTGGCTCTGTCCTTGAGACAAACTTGCCCACTTGCCCAGCCTCGTGTTCCTGCACAGCTTTCCCACCCCAGGCAACACTGGGAGGGCTGAGCTTCTCCAGAGGCCCTTGGCAGCACTGTTCTACAGCCTTGCTCAGGTTTCTCCTCAGTGCCTGATTCTGAACTGCTGACACTGCAGGGAAAAGGCAGAAATCAAAGTGTCCCTGTGTGCAGCACAGCTGGACTGTGCTCCAGAAGGGCTGCTCCTCACTTTGGCCATCCCTGCACCCAGTGAATCCACACCAAAGGGCCACGCAGGCCCTAAACTGGCTGTGTAGGTACTTTTCCATCTAATTGTACGTTTGGGTCTTTTTGTAGTCCTGAATTTTCACCCCAACCCCCCCCCAGGAAATCATGCAATGCAGGAGTCAGAGGCTCAGGGATGACAGCTGCTCTCAGATCACCTGGGGTCATGCACATCCCCATGCTCCAGAGGACAGCAGTGACCAGAAGCACAGCAGACTGAATTTCTAACATCTCACGTGGCCACAGGACACTGCACCAACAGTCACAAGCCATCTCATACAGTCTAAAAGCAATTTCCCTTTTCTTCATTGCTTTTAATAGGTTTGAGGGGTTTGTTTGTTTGTTTTTAAATGAGTACCTTGCTATTTCCCGTTCTGATTTGTCTTTCCCAGGTTTGTCTTTGCTTATGGAAACATTTCATTTGTCCTTTTTATGAAGTTTAAAATTCAAAGTTCTGTCCTATTTTTAATCAACTATCTGTATTAATTTCCCCTTCAATTCAGAGTTGTATCAGTTTCTCCCGAGCTGCATTCCCACTCKCTGAATGAGCCTCAAACATACTCATTTCCTCATGATGGATTATTTTCATTAGAAAAACTCCTTTTGAAGTGCATGTCTTCTCTGGATGTTTTCCACCTCTTTTGGAGTTTCACCTTCTGCACTGGCTTGCCAGGGCTCTGTGCTYGCTCCTCTCCAGCCCAGCTCTCTGCAAGGGCACGCAGGAGTGCTCCGAGTATCTTCCTATCAACAAACGTTCAGGGGAGCAAAACATACTGGTTTATCTGGTTTTGCTGCTGAATCTCTAGCTGCAATCTAAACTGGTTTAGATGGTTAATAAAACATTAAAGACCAAATAAATRAGAGTATTTAAATCCAGAGTTATGAAAAGACATTATTTACTTTCCRGAGTGCCTACTGCATGCCGCTGGCTTTCCAAAGCTCTGATGAGAGCCTGCCTAAAAAGAGGCCCTAAACATGGGCAGGCTCACAGTGCAGCTTTCAMGCCCAACAGTTTTCAGTCATTTTAACAGCCACTCAGTAATGGCCATGGAAACAATCATGAGGTGCTCAGCAGCTTCTGAAGATGATCAGCAAAATAATTTTACTCCCTCATTTGTTACTAATTCCCAAGGGAATTCTGAACAAACACGTGCACAGCACAGCCTTCTCTGGAAAACTTTCTAACAAAGATGAGATGCTAGAAAGGCCTTTGTGAGTAAGYCTAAGAGTTTCCTCACAAAATTCCTAGAGAATAAAAACAAGCAAACCACAGCCTCCACTCCAAGGGACTGCCTTTGGGAAGAGAGATGGAAATAAAGTGGGGCAAGGGGAAGAAGTTCCTTGCATTGTCTGATGTTTGGTGGTCATGGTGTAACCAGCCAGACAATTCCCATGAGAAAAGTCTACAAAGAAGCAGAGGCTGGCCAACCCTGTATTTAAAAATTTCCTCAACTATGGTTGCTACATTTAGCCTAGACAGTACAGGAACACCACAGTGATTTGTAAAATTAAAACTGATGGAGAGATCCCAAAGTGGTGCAGTTTAAATCATCCAGCTTCCAGTGGGTAGATATTCAAACATTTTTTGGAAACTGTTGTCTTTTCTTCACACTAACAACCACAGATCCAAGATCCCCCATTCTTTGATCATATTTTTAAATTCCTAACTGTCTGCACCTCCTAAGCCCCTAAATAAATGCTGCTTTCTGATGAGCCCATCTGGATGAAACAGCAACATTTTTTGTTGATGAGTGATGTAGTTTGTCAATACAGGGGCAGGAAAAGAATGGACCAAAGCAATTTCTGGGCCTTCAACTAAGACACAGAAGTAAATTCAGATGACAAGTATTAGTATGGTAAACTTCACCATCTTCTGTYTAATTAGGTTTATCACATCACCATCATTTTGCATATCTTGAAGAACTGGGTACAGCTCTGGGTGTTTCTGGTATGAAAGGTCAAGGTACCAGAAATCAAAAATTGCTTACATTAAATTACATCTGTGGGTCCAAACTCTGCTTCCATGGTTTTTCTATACTTCATTTCCCCACTTATAACTGAGCTTGATTTTTAGCCATTATCATATTGCTACAATGAAAGTATTARCTTTCCCATTGACCACAAGTAAATACATTTTACCAGTTCAAAACATTGGATCCAAGACAGAAATCACTCCAGCCATGCCAGCCTGGTAGAGTCACTCAGTCTCAGCAACAAAAGGTTTCAATCAGATAGCAAAAACTTTTGTCCATCAGATTTAGATTTGTCCTGAAATGCAAGACAGACTTTCCTCCTTCCCCCCTTTGCAGAGCCAAAACGCACAGAAACCAAGAAAATTAAAACCTTCTGCATTAGTCTGCAACATGCTACAAAATGTAATAAAAAGCCAAATGTCTCTGTGCCCTCCCCCCTCATCTAGTTGAATTATTATTTCAACCAGTCATGTAGTTGCAACTCTGCCTACATCTCCAAAAACTAAACAATTATGCCACAATAGGGGTATTTTGTTCACTCAGAAAAAAAATCCTCTAATGAAAAACTATGTTGGTGGTTGAATCCGTTTCCTTTAGGAGGAGCTGGCTGTAATCTCAGTGGGACTTGTGGTTTCAGCTATTCATACTGTTCATAGCCGTTTCTGTTTTYTCTCAAAGCAATGTAACCCAGCAACACAGAGAAAAGCTGTGATTAACTTCTGCGATACAAGATGTCACGGCAGTGCACGTCGCCTCTTCACCGGGAGAACCATAAATCTCTRTTGCTGTTTCTGCACAGACATCTCACAGCTCAGGCAGAGGGGAAAGCAAAGTTAGAAATCGCTGAAATTTTCTGTTTTACCCAAGAAGAAGTTGACTGTGGACTCGTGACTCTCAGACAGATCATCCTTCAGACCTGCAAGAAACTGCATCTCTCAKGGCCTGATCGATTCCTTCAGGTCCCTGCCAACCACAGGAGAGCTTTAAAATTAACAAGCATTATATTAGCTGACTTTACCTAAGGAATGGCTATCAATTATCCACACACACAGAAGACATTTCCTTTTATTTGTATGCAAATGCCCATATGTGGTGGAATGAAACTGGAAGGGAACATGTGGGCATCAAAATCTTGCATAAATTACATACTTTTTTTTAAAATGCACTAAAATGCTTGTGTCAATATCAATAAATAAATTTATAGAAATCCAAAACACCACRACCAACCAAGCAATTACAAAAAGCTAAGGGGAATAATCAGAATGATGTTAAGGAAAAAAAAAYAAAACTCTTTCCTTTATCTCTTGTATGAGGCACCTAGGCTTGCCCTGATCTCTGAAGTACAACAGCTACACAGTAAGACATCCAGGCTCTGTTATTCGAGATACAGAATAAATCATAATTAATTGGCTTTAAAAAAAGTAAGACTCATYTGGCTGTCCCACCAACACAGAGATCTTGGGAGAAACTCAGCTCACAGTGGCCAGCACAGCCCTGCTGTCCAAACCTTTGGGACAAGCACCAGCCTTCCCCTGCCCAAGCCCTTTCCTAATGAACACACTGAAGCAGTCCCTTCTGTGTGCTCTGGGAGATGTTATTTCTTTTTTTTTAATGACAGGTTCTGTTATCTCCTGTATATATTAAAACTGGCCTTTCAGCTCTTCCATTAATACCAGACACTGAAGTCAGAGGTGAACTCTAAGTGACTCTGACRCTTTCAGATTAGGGCATCTCTCTGACAGGCTTCTGACACAGCCTCTTTTCATGTCTTGGGACTGCAGCAAGAGGGGAAAAGCTGCCCAGAAYTCAGGGTTTCCAAGCTGCTCTCCAGCAGCAGTTATTTATTACTGCCCTGCCCTACCRTGTCACCCAGGTGCTGCAGAGGAAAGAAGGAGGCCATTCCCTGCTATYGAGAGTTACAAAATATTTTGAGAAAAAACTGGCAAAGGATAAGCAGATGGGCAYAAGATGAAAGCAAAGCAATCCTAGGGCTGAAGGCATGACTTTTATGTTTTGCAAAGCTTTTTTGTTTTGCAAAGTTGACCAGGTGGTTTAAACAAAAAAAAGAAGGAAAGAAGGAGAGAA
>JACDOX010000045.1:3219089-3277050 GCA_014549065.1 Cardinalis cardinalis | reverse complement strand
AGAAGGAAAGAAGGAAAGAAGGAAAGAAGGAAAGAAGGAAAGGGAAAATTCAGATCAGAAAACGAGAATAAACTGAATAAATTTATCAGAGCCAAAGCAGTATTGAAGAAAATTCCCTGCTGCCAAGAACTAAGTGCACTGCTTGCCTGTTGCAGATGAACAAAAAAATCCAAACTCCAAACAGGCATGTCCAAAGCCACACAGGAACAGGGTGCCTTTATTCCCCTGTGCTGCTCTCTGGGAAGAAATCCTTCAGGAGCCAGATATCAGCTCTAAATTACTAGTTTTGTTACTCCCAGGCCCCACAATGAAACAGGGGGTGGCTGAGGTTACCACGCTGTGGTAATAATCAAATTTAAGGGGATTATAATCATTATAAGCTAATCAGGGTAGAATTATATATTTTTAATTAGCAGCTGCTGTGTGGTTAAGGCACTAGAATCCCCAGCTGTTTGCTGCTAAGTGCAACCAACAGAATCTTTCTTGAAGTGCAAAATACATGCCTCTATATGGAAACTATATTAAGGAAATGTAAAATTGCCCTTAAAAATTCTATATACTGTAAAGCCTCATTATAGATCATGCTTTTTTGCTTTCAGCATTGGAAAGTCTTTGGTTTTGTTTTTTTTTTAAAGCCCATGCATTTAATCTTATATTGAACATAGGCCAAATACAAAAATATACAATACATAGTGTAAATTGTTACTTCAAACTACATAGTAGYTACTTGTAAATCCTCCAGCATTTGGTATAAACACACAGTGTTTGCCTACTCATTGTAAATCTAGAAAAGGACATATTTATGGGGAGCCCTAAGAGGTATTCACTGCATGAATAATGGAGACTGAATAAAACTTCTCATTTGGATTTTCATGTAACAACAGACTTTAATCCAAGATTCCCAAGTAAAGAAACAGATCTCCTCAGTTTCTGTAACCACCCCTGCACACATTGTTGTATTTTTAAATTATTTTTCAGCTGCATTTTAACTGAGAACCTTTCCATGTTATCACAGAGAGACTTCCACTGGCACCAGCCCCCAGAGATCTTGCTTAGTTTAAAAATAAAGCAAACCCAACAGCCAGTCCGACTGAAAACAAAAAGGTTTTGTTAAAGCTCCTCAGGTATAAAGAGGCTGATCAGAGCCTGCAGATGCTTGGCAGAAGTCTGCAACAAAAACCCCAAACAGCAAAGCAGCAGGTCTTGTCTTCAAACACGTTCTTCAGGTTCCCCGTGACAGACCAGCCTCCTTCTCCACAGCCCAGCAGATTTGGGACATTTTGGCCAAACCCAAGCAGCAGCAGAGCTGCACCTGAGCACAGCCAGGTCCTTATTCCACAATCCTCATTCCACAGTCACTGTTTGAGGAYGTGCTTTAAGGTAAATCCACAAGGTGCTGGAGAGGGCTAAGCAGTCACCCTCCCATTCCAGCCCTGCCAGAGGACAGGGCTCTGGCCAGGGGAGCAGACAGACAGGCTGCTGGTGATGAGAGCCCTCCAAGCCAAGCCCAAAGCCAAAGCCCAAAGCCATAGCCCAAAGCCAAAGCCCAGCTTTGGATGCTGTTTCTAGGTCCTGCACTCAGTGCTGCTCTGTGTGCTCCCYGAGCCTTGTCCTGCCAAAATATCAGTGACACTTCCCCACCTGCACAGTGAAACTTYGTCTGTTCCATCACCTCTCTCATCACTGACCAGGTACAGATTCCACTGCTGGAGGAGACAAATGACCTTTGATTTATCCTTTGGGTTAAACTGTTTCCTATGAAATGGATGCAACAGAACCAAGACTGCACACCAGCTCTTCACAGAAATTGCTATTTCTAAGAGTTTTCAAGCTCTAGGCAGTCCTGAACAACATCCTCTGCCACGTCTGAGGGCTGTGACTAACGGGTCAGCAAATGAAGACTCACAAAACCCAACAACCACTCCTTGATCTAAACACCCTCCTGCTGACTCAGATTAACACAGCCAGCCATGGCAAGAAAAGGGCCTCCTTGAAATGCCAAGAGCTCTTGGATAAAGCATCTGGTCTTGCACATGGGTGCTCCTGCCAAGACTGGCTCCTCCAAGACACGCAAACTCCCGTGGGGATTACTGACAGCCTCAGACCAAGGTTATCAGTGATGGGAGCTGTACAGGATTGAAYTTTTGTCTTTCCACCCTAAAACACATCCTCAGAGCAAGGGCAAAATATATTTGAGRGAGAAAGAAGCCTAAAAATACAGCTGTTACACCCAAAATATTAGCATCACATCCCTTTCAAGTCACAGGGACAGAGTCACTGAAGAGATGGCTTCTGACAAGAGGTGCACAAGGAAATCAAAGACTTTCACAGAACTGTGGCACTGAGCTGTGCCCAGGCAGGCAAATAATGGACTAAATTAATTGCCTGTAGCATGACACTGCTGGAAAATCCTGGAGGTTTTGACTGCTTTGCAGCATGGCTCTTTCAACTCCACCCCATGCTGGGGCTTTAATCTGCAGGGCTGTAATGGCACTATCAGCAATGTTAGAGGCAAGACTAAAAATAAACGAGGGACAAGAAAAATGCAAAGCTCCTCCTCCCCACAAGGTCTGGAGGGAATTTCCTGACTCAGTCAGACTGCTGGATCACTTGTTTACTTGTTACTAAGTATGAATTTTCACAGCAGTGTGTGTGGTTTTCACTGAAGTCTCCAAGTTAAAATCAACAGGGCAGTAATGTCAGAAGGAAACTAAACATCACTGACCCTCCTGAGGGACAGGATCCCTGCTGCTTCCCTGCCCATGCTGCACGTGGTGTTTCCAAGGAAAACACTGCATTTCTAGGTCAATATGAAAGTACAGGGGGCAAAGGCAGTCCCCTGGATGGATGGGTGAAGGACAGCAGCTCCCACAGTAACCTGCATCCTACTCAACCCATTAGATCTGTTTACCCCCAGATAAAGGAGCTGTCATGCAACATTCAGAGCAGCTGAAGGGTTTATCCCTCTGCAAAGCACCTCTTCAAAGGYCCTCTTGAGAGCCAAGAGGCATTTGGGGAAGGAGAGGTCAGCTCTGCTCCCTGCAGCACCCACGGAAGACACAGCAGGCACAAGTGATTTCAGAGCTACACAAGAAGCTGGCACAGAGATTTGTTTATGGAGAGCTAAAAATTAAGTTTGACTTTAAAATAGCACAGTCACCACTCACAGCTAGAGGGTCACATTCCTCTTCCATCCCTGCCTCCTCCCATCTTTGCCCAGCAGCTTTCCCAGGCTGGCCTCCAAGCAGGGCAGGATTTCCCCACGAGGGTGGCTGGGGAGCTGAAGGAACCTGCTTAGGAAGGGATGCTCAGCACTTCCTACAGCACTGGACACTTGTTTTCCAAGACCAACACTGCAGCCAAGACCATTCCTGTCTGTGGCAGCCTGGCACACAGATATCAAGGTATTTCATGAAACTTTTAGGAGGTGCCTGCAGGTTCACAGTGCTCTAAGCATCTCAGCTTCCCGCTTCACTCTCCATGGAGCTCTCCTTCTTCACCTCCCCTACCCCTGGAGCACACAGCAGAGRAAAATATAAGATTTCAAGCTTTGCAAACCTCCAGCCTAAACCAACATCCTGTAAAACTACGAGTTAAAGGCAGGAACACTTCACTTCCAAACCACAAAGGCTGTAATGAGTGTGGTTTAATTGSCTGGTACAAGAGCTGCACAGCCAGAATCAGCAGCTGGCAATGAAATCAGCCCTTCTGCACAGCAGATTGCTAAACTTTTGCCCTTGTCTGCAACGTGGTGTGTCACACAAGTAATTCAGTACCCATAAAAAGAATTACAAAAGTATCTAAGAAAAATAAAGTGTTAGCCCAAAACTGGCAATAGACTAAGCTTTTYTCCCCAAAAGTTTCTAGTTGTAGACTCTGTAGGGATGAATTTCTATGTGCATATATATAACATTCTCTATAAGAAACCTGTATATTTTAGGTGTCACTTAAAATCTGGCCCTTTAGAGATACTGATTTTAAGAGGCTTGGTACATATTTAAAAATCTCATTATTAGAATTAGAAATTAGATCCTTTGAAAAAATCAGTCCCAAGTGACAGAAGTCTCTATCAAGTGATGATGGCACAATTCCTTGCTTCATTTATTTAATACATCACTCAGCTATTCACACATGTCCAACTTCTCCCTTAGAGTTTACAAAGCACACAGCAAGTTAGTTTGCATCTAACTCCAGAACAGCCAGATTAGTAAGGAACAGGGTTTTACAGCAAAGCCTTCCTTTCATCTGGGGCAAAAACCTTTCATTGTTGTAAAGCCAATGTAGTAAACTTTCAAGCCAAGGTATTTCACAGAGGTAGCTGGGGCTCATKGCTATCCTATCCCCTTGATGGAATTAATGGAAGTTTTATAGTTTGCACTTTACTTAAAACTACCTTTTTCTCAAACAGAGAAATGCACATTAGGCACGGTAAAAAAAATATATAAAGAATAATTAAACAACCCAAAACCCACATCATCAAGAACCTGAAGTGGTTTGTGCATACATATTTTAATTCAAAAAGCAASGCTAACCTAAACAAAAGAATACATATGAGAAGAGCAACACAGATTCATTCTGCAAGCAGCTGAGGAATTGCTGTTCTCAGCCTCCTCCTGCTGTGAGATCCTGGGTGCCCACACCCAGCAGCTTCTGTCTTGGCCAAGGCCAGGCTGAGCCCAGAARCTGGCACTGCCTTTAGGAGATGAAATGCAGAGCAGGATTTCAACTCCTCAGTTAGTTCAGCTGCAGACCACAGGAGTACAGTCCATGCTTTCCTGCTTTTACCTGCACAACTTTATTTTAAATTGGGTCTTGTCCCCAGGGCTCCATATTAAAGGAGTTGCTCATACAAGGAATCAAGAGTCAGAAGCTTTGGACGTGTCAGGACAAATCCCACCAAATGTAAATTGGTGTAATGTACAGATTTATGCTGGCTTACATGGCACCAGAAAGGGAAAGGCAGTAATTCAAACTGCTGCACAGGCTCCCAACAGCAGTGATGATAAGCATTGCTTTTCTAAGGCTGAAAGAAGGTTCTGGGAAAGGAAGATAAATCAAAACATGTCATCTTTGAAAGGGGAGCAGCGCAGGAGCTAAGCCCCAGTGGCTTGACAAACACCCATCTCTTCCCAGTAAAACAGGCTTTGGTGCAATTCAGTACAGAAGTTTTGCAACAGTTTTCATTCTGGTTAAAACTGCAYGAGGGTTCACTAATTTTAATGCTGTGTGATTTGCCATGCCCACACACTGGAATGCACCAAACCCTGGGAGCATTTGCCTGTTGGCAGAGGGATGAGCCCTGCTCACTCAGCCCTGCTCCACAAGTGGGCTGCAGCAGCTCTCTGCCTTTGGTGCCTTCAGACCTGACCTTGCCAAGCTCCACAGCTGCCCAGGACACATCCCCAGCCAGGCACCCTGGTGCCACCCACCCTCTGAAAGCCACCACCCTGTCAGGGACAGGGAACAAAGCCACAGCCTGTCCCACTCCCAGCTTGGGCAGGTTCACACAGAATGTGGGTCTGGATTCTCTGAAAATCAAACACCCCCCTCAAAGAGAAAACCTTGCTGGTATGTCAGTCATGACAAACACTGCTGATCAGGAAACTGMACTGTGAGCTCAGCTTGCATTTTAAAGGCACCTACACCTATATTTTGGTGCATTCTTTTGACCTGATATATTAAATCACGCACACTGAGCWAAGTTTTTTCCAGGTAACAAAAGGGCTTATCAGCACACCTCTGGTGGAATATTAACTCCAGTGTTTTGCTAGGAAAAGGCTGAGTTTAATCTGGATTGCAATTGGAGAGCGGGAAAGAAAAAAGGTCAGAGCAAACASGGCACCATGATTAAAGAAGTGGGTTAATTATTAACCAGGGGTACGAAACTGTGGAAACACAGCAGCAGCCCAGTCCTGCTGGYGATGATGCTGGCTGCTGGACAAGCAGAAAGGGATCCAGACTGCTTCCAAGAGGAAAGGGATTAAAGTTCTCATGCTGTTACATAACTAAAGAAGCTGGTGCTGAAAGAGATATCTGTGTCTGCAGGGTATTTGGGGTGCAATGGCTTTATTAGCCAGAGACACCACGASCAGCAAGGCAGGCTTAATGCCCATTAAAAAAATATTTTATGCCTGGTATCAGGGAGCTCTGCAGGGTTCAGAAATGGATCAGACATTTCTTCACATAACAAGAAGAGCCGAAGGCAGCATCYGATACTGCACAAAAGGCAACAAACACTATAAACAAGGTACATAAAGGCTCCAGCTTGCAGGCACAAACTGCCCTCTGCCTACAAGAGACCAGGACACTCCACCAGGAATGGGGTTATTCTCCCCAGAGGGCACCCATTTCTAAAGCTGTCTTCTAGAACAGATTATATCAACCAGGATTTGCATCAGGAAAGCAGCTGAGAGGACAGCTCACCTGAGTCAGCTGTGACACATCCTATTCCAAACTAGACAGCATCAGCAACACTGTAATTGTAAAACCACTCACAAAGAGAACAACAACAACAGACCCCAGAAAATTTGTAACTGTTACTTTTCCAACTACAACTATGAGAAAAAACAACATAGTAGCAAAATGTTAAACGGCAAATAAAGGCATAGCTACAAAAAGAAAGTTAAAATATTACATCTGCTCAAACCAGCCAAAACTAAAGGAATCATAACAGATAAAAGAAAGTATTGGAGGAAAAGTGGGTAAAAATAGAAATGCCAGGATATGACATGCCTGGGAGTTATAGAAAAAGCATCTGGATTGCCCTCAGATCCCCTCCTGACTGCTGTCTAACTCGGTAACCATCCCTCTTGAGCAACGGGGCTGTCTCAAGCACAGCAATGGGGCAATGCCAGCCTCTTTTCATCTGAGGCCATTTGGGACAAGGCACCTTCCAAACCAGACAGGAACAGTTTGTGCCCTCAGCTGCACAGAGCTGGGTGCAGCCCTGGGCCTGCCCTCCAGCCCAGGGGACACGAGGGGACACAGACAGACAGACACACACAGACAGACASACASACACACAKACACACACACACASAGASACASACAGASASACACASACASAYACASASRCACACACACACACACACASACACGACCTTCTGCTCATGGCCCTGGGGAAGGACCACGCTCCATCCACAGGAACTGCATCAGAGCCACCAAAAACAGCTCTGCAAATTCATACACTGCTGCAACTCACTCCAGGCAAAAGGAAGAGCACAGAAAGCCCCATCTCAGCCTGTCAAGGCTGCAGAAATATAATTTCCTCTTTATTTCTGGAGCGTGCCATCTATTGAGCACTGCTGAGGGGACCCACTCCTGTTCTGCACCCTCTCTCCTTTCACAAGCCCAGATGCAAGGCTGGCAATGCACCCTCGTGGGATGCACACTACACAGAGTGCTGCTCTCTGCAGGGCCACCTGAGCACAAGGACAACTTGAAATATTTCTTTAGAAAGAAAAGAGAGAGAAAAATCCTTTTCCACTGAGCAATTCTTATTTTTACAGCAGTTACAGCCAACTGCCTGGCTCAGTATCTGGTACCTGCCACAAATGTCCTTTGCTACAGTGACAGCTACAGAGAAGCAGTTGAGGATGTTTAAGCAAAAGATGCTTTGTCTTTTTGTGAAGCATTAACACCGCTCAACGCTTTTTAAAGGACATTACAGCAACTTGGCTGTGGATCCAGACTCTCCTGCTTAAATTATGGATTTTATAATGCTCTGAACATCACTGCTAAAATGCACAGACTTTGGAGTGCCTCTCCTCTGCTCACTCCATGGTCCCCAAWGTCTGAACCAGGCAGATATTTGAGTTTTCACAGCTAAGCTGAGGCAGGAGAAAATCCCATTCCATAGAAAGCTGAGGAAAACAAACCCGAGCAGCTGCGTGTGAAAATTACATGAAGTCCAAAGGCACAGAGTGTGAGCCTTAGGACAGAGAAACAGTCAGGCAAGTGCACAAATGCTTTCCACGTGTTCTGGGTGGAAAGAAACTGAATTTTTTAGTCTAACATGGAAACTGCTTTAAGCAATTTGTCATTTTCAGTCGAGGTTGTGCAGTAAAAGAGAGACTTTGACGAGTCAAACAACTTCCTACCGGAATGGCTGCATGCAATGTTTAAACCTCCTCTCACAGACTCCTCAGAAAAGGAGCATTTCTAATTCTGCCATTCAGGAAGACTTTGAAATGTCACTGCTGTTTGATTTGACCACTGCAGAGGAAATGCAGGGTTGAGAGAAGGGGAAAACAATGCATTTACCATTCTGTCATTTTTTTAAACTTGATTCCAAGGCAGCCACGTGAGCCAGTGCTAAGAAATGCAAATATTGCATCTTTACCTCCAAGAGGGGGAAGCTTCAGCCACATTTCCTGTAAATGTTATAACTTAAAGCTCACCTGGGTACAACAAGGCATTAACGTGCAATACCAGCTGAAGGAGAACTGAGGCTGAGAGCACCTTTTAGCTACACCCGAGCTAGAAACAATGTTCTTATGGAAAAMAGTCCTCTAACATGATCCACTACAATGGACCATAATGCTGAAGTCTCTTCTACATCAGGGACTCTGAGGAGAAATAAGCACACAATAAATATTCACTGCTGTTTCTGCCACCAGCTCACACAGCTATCAGCATTCGGCARCGCTGCTGCTGTGTCCCAGGACTTRAAAGCTCTGTCCTCTGGAGGCCTTGATGAAGTTTTGTTTATCAGTTGGTCTTGCTATCAGTTGAGAAGCCTTTCCTCAGCCAGAGCTCAGAGAGGAGCAGGCTCTGCTTGACAAAGCCCACAAGTTGCTGGAAGATGCTTCAGGTTTACAAATATGGAATAGCTGGAGCAGAACAGCATCAAAAGTCACCTATTATTTGTAAAATCTACCTCCACCTGCAACTAATACAGGAAAAGAAGAACGTCAGCTTTAATTAAGTCTGTAAGACAGCTAAAAAAGCCCCTAGCTTTTTGAAGGAAAGTTTTGAACCTTCCTGTTGAGCACACAGCCAGGGCCTGGAGGGCAGGAGGTGCTGCAGGCAGCAGAAACACTCTTTTGTCAGAAATCCACCAAGGAATTATTGTATCCAGCACATCCCGAGCCAGGCTCCAGCCAGGCAGCTGATGGAACCTTCCCTGCCAACTCAAGTGCACCGTGGAMAAATGCCTGTGGTGCTCCCTGCCAGGGGTGAGAGCCCGTCGGGCAGCCACGGCCGCGGCAGCCGCTGCGCAGGGGGAGAAGGACACAGAGAATAAAAGCAAACTGTGAGGAGAATGCAGCAAATAAGAGCAAACTGTGAGGGGAATACAGCAAATAAGAGCAAACTGTGAGGAGCCAGCCTGGGTGTCAGAACCCAGGATATTCCTCTGGCTGCCCTGGGGGACTCGAGACCCTGGCAGAGGCTCAGAGACCTTGGCACGGAGTCACAAACACCTGTGCCTTTGATTTTAACCCATGGAAACAATTACCAACTTTGTGCCAAGAGTTACAAGCCACAAGGGTTTGARTAGAATGATAGTGAATTTATCACAGGGTGAAAAAGTAGAATTTTGGGGATTTAGAATGGGGGTTCAAGAGGCAAAGAGGAATCTGGGCATGTCCTTTCTTCTTCTTCCTCTTGTCCTCCATCTTCTGCTGTGGTGGGATCTTTGGATTGATTTAAAGTAGAGGCAGACTGTCTAACATGGACGATAGGTATTGGAAAGTTATTGTAAATAAAGTACACATAGTTTTTAGTATAGAAAGCTAACACCACCCCAAGGACGGTCAGTGTGCCTCAACCCAACCTGCTGGACRGATCTCAGCAGGTCAGAAAAAAAGAATGTAACAGATAAGAGAAAATAAACAACCTTGACAACCAGAGACGAAGAATCTCAACYTCTTCTTCGAGCACAGGGTTGGGAAAAAAAGACTTTTTAATGCCTCAGGAGCCAATGCAGCAACACAAAACCCGAGAGCTGGGAGCCAGGGCTCCCTTGTTTCCTCAGCATCCCCCGGGGGACAGCAGGCAGAGCCATCCCAGCAGCATGCAGTGCCAGCTCACCCACCTGCTCTGGGGACTCAGAGCAGCTCAAAGCACCACGGTCCTGGCAGGACACAGCTGAGCTGCACATCAGCTGCACTAAATCAATTGGAAATAGGTTTTGGTTAATCCTCTGCAGCCTTTTAATGTTGGGATTGTGACAACTTGCCCGGCTTTTTAGGCAAACAGCAATTTCCACACTGGTTTAGGCAAGCCTCAGTGCTGATTACAGCATCTTTTACAGACAAGATACAAAAAGTCCTCTGCAATGTGTTATGTTAGCACATGCTTAAATTTAAGTACTYTCATTTTTACTGGGGCTTTTCTCATGTGCAACAACTTCAGCACATCCGAATTTGCCAGTCTGCAATATGACCAAGATATCCTATCCCAGCCCAGAATTATGTAAAAAAAACCCTTTTTGTACTTAGCTCCTGGAAAAACTGATATGTGGGTATTTCTAGCATCAACTAATACAACTGGAAAATTGGCAACAAAACAAAAATAAATGGAAAAGTAGCCTTGGCTAGTCCCTAATCCATCTCTTTTGCAGATAAAAATTTCAGCCTTTGACACATTTTATAAGCACAAATTTAAAAAAAAATTAAAACCAACAAACTATGGGGCATTTTATAGAAACACTGCTGTGGCAAAGCTCCACCTGAGCAGGACAACCTGGCAATGCAACAAGGGAGCTGTTCCAGCTGAGGCAATTCACCCTTTTCCCCYGCTTTAATGAGGATCTGGGAAGCAGCAGAGCCCCACAGCACAGCAAGAGGGAGCCAAGATTTGTGGGTCCATGCCCTCGTCTCAAACATCCCAACAGAGGCACACAGCCTTTGTGCTCCACTGAGCTCTCCATAGCCCTTAGTTTTCTCCTGTAAACACCCAGGCAGGGACAACTCTCAGGTCCATGCCCTGCCTGGCACAAGAGAACCCTAAACTCATTCCTGACAGACTGACATCATGCATCCAGGGATTCACCACATTCCCCATCCCCACAAAGGAATGACCCTGTGTTAAAGTGTAACTGCCCCCTGCCCCAGGAATGAGGGAGCTAAATGCCATTTTATGGCCTTGAACGTGCCAGAGGCCTCTGTGCACAGTGAAACTGGGCACCTTTCCGAGGTGCAGTTTACAGCTGTACTCTGGAATTCCCTCCTGCACGCCTGGAGCGACTCACAGGGGCCAGACCAAGGTCTGGGTAGCAGCTGCCCCCAGTGCTGGTCAGGAAAAGGAATCTGSATCTTCTTCAGCAGCTGCATCATGTAACCTGAAAGCCACTGAGGTCTCATGAGCAAACCATCTCTCAAAACCATCTCTCAAAACCAACATGTTCCTGCAGATGATTTACAGGACAAGTATCACCAAAACAGTTTCACCACAGCACCACCACAATAGGGATTTTCTCTGTTCCTACAGGAGCAGAGGCTGCTCCTGCATCTCGTGATGAGATCACGGGCATGGGAACTGCTCTCAGCCAGAATGGAGGTGGTTTCATACTCTTCCTTTTCAGCTTCCAAATAGCTGTGCCAACAATGAATTTTAGCACTTGTGGTGAAACCCATGGCACTGGCTGTTCAGCAACCTGAGCTGCTGAAATCATGGGATTACTTTCCATTATAAAGGAAAATTAAGAGTGAAGAAAAGGACATTCTGGAACCTTTCACTGAAGCAGCATTTGACAATAGRGATGCTAAAGTCAAAAAGTTAAATRTATTTATATTCATAAATACACACCATCACATATTCTCAGAGTCTCACCCAAGAATTCAAACTATTTTGATGGGTGACACAATATTTTCACAAGCTCCTCCTCTTGGACTGGGTGCAGGCTGTGTGTAGATATAAAACTTTCCCCTCTATGTAACCTCACTGATCAGCCAACCCTTGGACCAGCACAGCCCTGATATCCTCAGTGCCCATCTGGATTTTGCCCAGAGCAGTTCCACGCCTCCCACAGAAAGCCAGAGACAGACAGTGGGGGTTTAATTGCCTCACTCCACCTGGAGCAAACAAAGCTTCCTGCACCAGGAGGGATTTACAGACTGTAGCTTAGTCCAGACAAAAATAGCTCCACATGAAACTGGGAGAACAATCTCAGCATGCCCATGTCTCTTGATTAAAAAAAAAAAATAGAAGGAAAGCTACAGGACATGTATAAAAGCATTTGGCACCTCAGATCTCCACTTGGAACCAGTTTGATTAATAAAAGCAGACAGTAGGTGACAGGGAGGACCCCACAGTGCACACAGGCTACACACAAGTTAACAAAACACTACATACCATTGCTAAGCAAGTTTGCTATTTGCACATCAAACAAACACACAGCCTTTGCTGGGGTACCAGCAAAGACAATCTAACAACAACAAAGCAAGCCATCCCCTCCCACTAAGTAAACAACTTACTGATTTTATACAGAAACAGCAGATTCTGTGATCCTCAGAGTCCCTGCTGAGCAGGCAGCAGAACCTCTGGACTTGCTCATGCAGTCAGGCTATTGCTGCTCCTCTAAACCACCACCAGAGCACATGGAGAAGATATTCTATATTAGTCACTTCATTGTTTAAGGAAAAATGCATACCAGGGAAAATAGAAGAACGCGATTCTTTGTTTTGCACCAGACTAAAACCTCTTTTGCCCACAGGACAGGGAGAGAACAAAGCCTGGGCTGGACCAGTGGCTGCCAAAGCCCCATCAGGTGTCCTGTCTTCAGTGCTGTCCCCAGGCAGCAGCACTGCAAAGAGGAGACTCAGCTTGGAGTAGTTTCCCCAAATTCAGCCAAGCTGCAGATTTCTCATCCCCCAGCTCCCCCAGGGCTGTGCTCTGCCACACGTCCCCCACTGTCCCCCCACTGTCCCTGTGCCACTCAGGGGAGCCACACACTGTCCTGGGGCAGCAGGAGATATTGTAGGCACCACATCCTAACAGAATATTCAACAGCAAAGCTGCACCACAGAGTCACAGAATGGTTTCAGTTGGAAGGGACCTTAAAGATCATTCAGTTCTGACACCCCCTGCCATGGCAGGGACACCTCCCACTGTCCCAGGCTGCTCCAGACCCCATCCAGCCTGGCCTTGGGCACTGCCAGGGATCCAGGGGCAGCCACAGCTGCTCTGGGCACCTGTGCCAGGGCCTSMCCACCCTCATCCACCCAGCAAAGAATTCCTTTGTGTCTTACCTAACCATGCACTTTTCCAGCTTGAAGTCATTCCCCCTTATCTTATCACTGCCCACCTTTGTAAAAAGTCCCTCTCCAGCTCTCCTGTAAGGGCCAGAACAAGATGATGGGCTGCTGTGGGACCACCTGGAAAGAGCCCTGCTCCTGGCTGGTCCTGCAGAAAACACTCAGGATGTTGTCTTTAGAGACAGTCTCAGCACGAACAACTCCACTAGAGAACAGGGGAACTCTTCCCCAGCCCAAAGCTTTTGGTATCATTTGTGCATCTCCTGYTGCTCTCTCCACCTCTGCTCCAGCCACCCCTGGCTTCCCACAGGGCTGCAGGGAATTGCTCCAAGGCTCAGGAACCTCCACCTCTATCCCTGCTCTTTAAATTGCTAGCTGGGAGCTGTCACTGAGCCTTTGGGAAAGGAGGAGGATGGGCATGTTCCTGCTATTTTTAAGAAAAGCCGTTTTGCAGTTTCTCTGCAGCCCAGGTCCYCACCTGTCCAGTTCAGCCTGTTTGGGCAGTGACTCTCCTCTCTTATTCATCCAAAAGCCTCTGAGACATCTGAGTCTGTCATCAGCTTGGTCTGACACCCACTTGGTGCAGGATCTGTACCACTGGAATAAGACAGGTTGAACATCAAAGTTGGGGTTTTCTTAAAGCACACAACATCTGCCCAGCTTTGTTTGTGTTGAGGGAGTGGCTGCATTTTAGACAGCTTCTTTTTCAAAGGCTTTTTGTTAATAACTAAATGAAAAACCCAGAGCTGAGGTTTTCCTCTTAAAAAACAAGCCAGAGATTAAGGATATGAAGAAAGAAGTCAGTCTCTTCCCACTCTAATTGTACTGAGACACTGACTTGAGGGCTCCAAAATTACAGATGTGTAATCCAAGACAATGAACTCTTTACTGAGGGATTAGCAAACCATGCAAAACTGATCCCATATTCAAATGCCTTGCAATTGTAAGGGCATCTGTTCCACTTTGCAAGCCATCCCAAAGGCTTTGTTTGTTTTGATTTCCTGTTCCATTATGAAGACAGGGCACTTTGCATTATTTTCACGCCGTGTAGTAAGCATTATTGTTTAGTCTAATAAGGGACAGTTAATGAAATTCAATAAATTTCTTTAAACCTTATTTTTCTTTTAAGTCATGATACAAACCCTCACAACCATAAAAAGTGGAACTGTCTTTAGCCAAAAGCCAAGTGTGTGAAAATGTAACCCAAAACATCAGGACCTCAAGAAAAAACTGTTTTGTTTCTCCAAGGTCTACTAAGGGCAGATAAAAAAAAATCTGCAGGTTTAAAYAATATTACTAACACAAAACAAACAATTAGGTTTAAATAATGTTATTAAAAATTAGTAATTTAATTAGTAATTAAATATTATTATAAAAATGTCTAAAATTATAAAATAAAATTACTAAAAAATGTTTAAATAGTATTACAAAGACAAAATAAACAGTATTAAAATAAAATAATATTACTAGCACAAAATTATGCCAGAGTCAGGGCTGGACACTAGCAGAGAGCATGATGCCATCATTCCTGCTTGTAGCAGTGGAATAGTTCTGGAAACCATTTAAAATGTCACAGGAGGAAGCGTGGATGGAGTGTGTGACCTTTGGAAACTGAAGGGTGGATCTCAGCAAAGATATCCCATTTACCCTGAGCCATACTGCTCCTGCAGGGCCAGGAGAGATGCTGGCCCACCTATTTGCTTCAGAAGGAAAAGCAAAAAATTACAATTAAGGGGGGRAAAAAATAAACATCCCAATCTGCCAACATACCAGTGCAATGCAAAAGCTGCCAAACTGCTCTGGAGGCAGCAGCCTCTTCCACAGCAATCTCTCAGATCAGCAGATAACAGAATCTGGATGAGAGCCTAGGTTTATGTGTGTTTCCCAACACCAGATCCTTGCAGGAAGCCCCAACCTTCAGCCATCTGATGCTGTGGATCTGCTGGGCTGCCAGCTCTGAGCCCTGCCTGTCACAGCACAGCTACACTGAGGCACAGACCAAGCCACAGACTGAGCAAACAAAACACCAAGCGCCCAGAGAGACAGAGGAAACGRTGGTGGTGGTGAAAATGGTGTTTCTGCAGGAGGGGTCCTGCAGGCTCAGCAGGGCTGTCACTCAGGAGCTGCTGCTGTCCCCATCCTGCAGGAGATGCCCCCGGTGACAGGGCAAGGGAGCAGAGAGGATCTCCAGGGATCACGGGGGGGTGACCCAGCCCCGTGCCCTTGGTGCAAAAAGGTCACTTCATACTCGCTTTCTGAAAGGCAAAAATAAATCTTTTCCACAGCTGAGCTAGAGAAAAACTCTGCAGAAATATGGACCAGGAGGATCTGCATTTTGCTGCTGCAGGAATTGGGAGAGGGAGCTGGAAGGAGCTCAGACAGGATGCAGAATTCGAGTGCCAGCCCTCCAAGTACCACCGAGTGCTCACAGCAAAGCTCCCTACACCTTCAGCTAACATTTTACCACAAATGCTTCATAGTCCTTCTGTAAATTCATGGCACTTGCTCTTACAGAACCACCACTCTGTGCTTTTCACCAAGAAATTTAAGTCACTTGCAGCACACAAAGATCAAAACCAAAAGCTTTGATTTACAAGTTCCAGTCCAAGTCAGAGGAAGTGTGAAAAAAAAAATACAAACACCTGAAATAACTAGCAGGCATAGCCCGTGTCTGGAGCTAGGCAAAGGAATGCAAATAAAAAACTTGGCCAATTATTTTTAAAAACCTCAGGAGAGGTCCCAAAGATCCTGTCCTTGCCCACAGCCCAGACCCTGCTAATGCAAGAGAAAAAAGCCCTTGAGGCAGCAGCATCTTCTCAGCTTCCACATTACTTCAAACTGAGCCATGCTGAAGCCTAATGAGAGAGGGCTCAAATCATCAGTTCTGCACAGCCACAAAAGTGCTGCCCTGAATATCTTGACACCTTAATGCAGCTGCCCTGGGGCAAATGTTTCCCTGTGCACGCACACGCTGCCAAAGGAGCAAGTGTGTTTCTCAGGCATCAGATCAAGAGATACAGGAACATCCAGAAGAGATACATGAATGATCACAGCCTGAGCTGAACCAGGAGAAAATGACAATCCCAAACCCAGGAATGCAAGGAGCTGCTGCTGGTTTGGCTTTCAAACCTGTTAAAAAAATAAAAAAATTCTTACATTTCTAACATGGAAGATGAATCTTAAATTTCATGATAGCAGGTCAATAATTCACTCACGCAGGAGTTGTAACTCGGTCTTAAAAACGTGGAACAACATGCAGGATGGTGTTAACATCTTATTTTGCAGTGGTGTTGAATGACTGCTCATAATTAGACCATAATTGTGATTTAATTGCTCTGTGATCTGACTGGCCATAAAGAGGGAGCCAGGAGTCCCATCTCAATGGGTGGAAAGATTAACTTGACTGTGGAAAGCATAGCCCCCTTTCATGCCATGAGAAGTATCACATTAACTCCTGGAAATTTTTATAACAGGCACAATGTGGCTCTTGGGCTCTCTTGCCCATCTCTGGGGTGCTACTCCATGGCTGGAGAGGATGGATGACTGCTCTGCCACAGGCAGGATCAACTTCTCAATGCTGGCAAGTTCTGCACTGTAAATTCAGGCACAGTAAAGATAAGGTCTTGCTCAAGGCAGTATTTTAATACAAGATATACACATTTCATGACTACTAAGTGCAGTACTTCTTTAAAGAAATAAGACTACTGATTTGTAGCAAAATATGCTTCAAGTGAGAAAAAAAGATTCTGCCTTTTTTTATTTTACATTTCATTTTGACTACTCCAATTGTCAGAGTTGAAAACAGGCCTTATAAATCCTGAACACAAGAACACCTCTGAGCTTTTCAGATGGCAACACTTCTTTCTCTCCACTTGAAACCCACCTGGGTCCAAAAAGAATTTGGGTCAGATGGAAAAATGACTGAGAGAATTCACTGGCACTGAGCTAGCAGAGACTGGAGGAAAACACTTTTTGGAGCTCGTGTGAGATGCTGCAGAGGTAAACTGGGAACAGCAAGAGCTCACTCTCTAAACAGCCTCTCCCTTCCCTGGCCCAGCACATCACCCCCAAGCCCTGCTCCACACTCACTGCTGGGATTCTGCAGAGCCAGGCTTGGGCACTGAGTGTGGGATGTTCAGCATCACCACTGGCAAAGTGACACTGCTGCCCTGTGTGTGCTAAACCACCAAACACACAGGAATCTACAGATGCAGCAAGTCTTCCTTTTTTTTTTAATAAATGTTTCACCAAAAAATCCCAAAATAACAAACAGAAATTGTCTCACAAGCTCTCTCCGGAAAATAAAAGAAAAATACTCAAATATCAGCTCATGCAAACTTTTAGAAAGAGGCTGGTTTTGTTCACATGAATTTATGTAACTGAGTTTAACATCTCATGTATAGCAGATGCCAGCCTGACATTGAAGCATTGAGTCACTGCACTGTATTTCAGGATTTATCTTAGGGTCAAGTTAATGTTTGAAAAGAAACAAATGCAGCCGATAGCACTGGGTAAACAGTGACTGTTTCTGCTTGGGATCATGCCTGCTCCTGTCTGCCCTGTACAGGGCTAAAAAAACCCCACAAGCACACAACTCCTCCCTACCGTGGGATCMTCCCAGCTGCAAGGTCCTATCAAAACTATTAATTGCAAAAACTGCTCTCAGCACCTCCTGGTTTCAAAGCAGTAGGTCATTAGGAGCTYGGGATTCTGAGACTTTTTTAGGGAAGCAAAGCATTGAAATGAGAACTGAAAAACCAATTGAATTTACAAGCATATTAACTTTGACAGTTTCCCATACCAAGCATCTGGCTTGGTTTGGCACAGGTCATCGAACCAAGGACCAGAAAAAACTGGAATCTCTCAGTGAGGGAGAATGAAAACTCAAATACCCTGCCTCAAATAAAACATGGTCTATTTTTTACAGATAGTCTTAATTCTTCTCTTTTGGAGGATGGCACAACGAACTTCTCTTCTATTTTGCTGGACTCTGTTAACCAAGATCCATGAGAAGAAATGATGTGCCTGATTTTATACCTGATCTATCCAATGCAATCAATTATCAATTTATCAAAGTGAGCTATTTTGACAAATGTGAAACGTATTCAAGGAAGCTACAATGTTCACAGTACAGCTGGGAAATCACTATGTTAAGGCAATGCCAGCTTTACACTAGAATATGTGACCACTGCTCCTATAATTCAATCTATTAATTCCATACTCTCTGACCAAGTAATAATAAAAATGCATTTATTAACTCCACAGAAGTTAATTGCCAATTTCATCAGAACTTAGGCACAGATGTAAGATGGAAAACAGTCAGTCACAAAAGCACTACATGTTAACTGAGGTTTTTTCACACATTTGACAGTTCTGAAAGTTACTGAGACACATGGCAGCAAGATTCTTCCTCTCTCTCCCCCAAAACAGGCAACTACAATGGCTCAGCTTTATTCTCAAAAATAAWATGGAAAAGGAAAGGAAAGCTCCATCTAAGCTCTTTAGCCTTCTTCACTCTTCCTCCCAGGGTAAGCAAAGGACCAAGAAATCCCATATGACCAGTATTAAACGCCAGTATTTCCATTAGGAGATTTCATAGAGGCTCCTCCTTTTTGTATGTACTTTTCAAACTTACCACTCACAAAAGCAAGAAAAAAACCAACCAACCAAACAAACAAAAAAAAACCATTGCAAGCAAACCTGTAAGTTTCCAAAGTCTGATTGAATGGCAAAGCCCATGCACAGCCCATTCCACCGACACTTCCATCCTCATTTCTTTCACCAAGTGCAAGGTCAGAACCGTTATTTTCCTGCTCACGCTTGCAGATGACTGACTTACAGTAAATTTCCTGTTTTTCCAGCCTTGTAAATGTCATACAAAACAGACAGGCAAYAAAATGTATACATTTCCAGGCTAATATTGCCCCAGCACTTCAGCATAAATCAGTAAGAAACTACAAACTGTGAGGAGGAGTAAAATCTGGGGAACTTTGTAAAAAGTTACTATGTTAAAAAAATCCGGGGAACTATGTAAAAACTATGTATGCATTACAATCTTATCTGCACACTCCTCTAGTGTCACATTTTTCCTGTTGAATGACAGTTGCCATTCCCATWATCAGATTTTTAATCAACACAGAAGTAATGAAGTTTAATTAAAATACTCTCCTTTTCCATGCTTCTGATTCTGATGCATGAGGGAGAGCTGTGCTTTGCAAAGAGCAGCGTGCAGATGCCAGGCTACCATTAACAGGCTTTCCAGACCACAAAAATATTTAGTGATTTTAAAAACCAAATATTTATTTCTATTCCACATTCTTGGCTAATAAAGCATTTCTTAAAAATATGGAGAAAGAAAAAAAAAAAAAAACTACAACCCCACAGTAACCAAGGGCTTGGTTCTCAGCTCTAGATGGGAACAGTCCAAGGTTTAAGTGCCTGCCCTGACTCACAGATGGGTTTTGAACCCTTTTCTCCCACTTTCCAGGTAAGCCCAACCAACACACTAAAACTCAGCTCCCTGCCTGTTCTTTTGACCATATCCTGGAGCTGAGACACATTTACCACCAAGTTTTGTCATGTGCAGTTTATTCCCAGGACATGTTTTATTTATACTAACTCATGTTTCCAAAACAACAAAAAGTTTGATCACAAATTGTTTGGTTGAGAAGGGTTTACACACACCTTCCTTCACCTACCAGCCCTGATCACATTGCAACACCACCAGCTGTATTTTAATACTTCTGCTAAAACAATCAGTATGTAAAAAAACCCTCTGCCTAATTTCCTCATACTTTTCTTCATGCTTTTCTCCCCCTCCCACTTGGGCAGGGAAACCAGCAGGCTGAGTGTCCCTCACCACTTCCCAGTGAAGTGAAGGCAGCAGGGAAAACAGGCATTTGTTTAACAAAAACCGGGTATTTTGGGAGTTTGACAGTGTTTGCTGGAATATTGCTACTGAGTCCTGGAAGGGACTAACAAGTCACTGTGCTCTGGTGGCTCAGCTCCGGGGCAGGGGGTGGAGGGGCAGCGCACAGGCTCAGCTCCTCTCCGGCACCATCGCTGGCATCTGCTCTGGCTCCGGAGCTTCCAAGGATGAAACGAGTGCCTGCAGCCCTTCATCTCAGCTCATCAGCGAGCCCAGGGACAAGACTTCAGGTGACAGTCCTGCCAGCTGGCCAGAAATTCCGTCTGCAGCTACCAGCTGGGTTGAACGAAGTACAGGGAAAAAAAACCCTCGCACCACAAGCCAGAGCRAAACCCCCACGGTTAGGATGCACACGTCTGGATGACAAATAAACCTTCCCTTAAGGAATCTCTTGGGCAACACGAAGAAAACTTCCCTTCCTTCCTGCACTTGGAGCTGACCTCGGGGAGCTCCTCCACCTCTCACACCTCCGGCTGTCCAGCTGCAGTCCTRCTCCTCCTGCCTGTCCTCGGTGGCTGCGGCAGCACCAACAGCTCTTTGGCACTAAATTCAAGTCCTGTCCTGGAAACCACAAGCCCATTAGCCAGGCCTGTTAGCTAACCTGTTGAGCGACTGGAGTGTACACGGATGTGAAGCGGCATCTTTTTAATCCGGCATGGGAGGACTCTTCCTATCCTCTTCCTCAGCCAAACAGTAGAGCTACCTGTCTGCTCCTTCACCTGTGCGCTGCAGGGCGGGCAGCACGGATGTGCCCTCACCTAGGGCAAACCAGGGGGAAGAAAGGTAAATCTGAGCAGCCTTTCAGCCAGAGAGGGAAGATGCAGGAGAGTCCAAGCTTTTTCTTCCCACGCTGGCAGCCGGCAAACACACGTTGCACTTTGAGAACAAGACTCCACTCATCACTCAGCAGCTCCAAAGGATGCTCAGCTGCTGGAGGAGGGGATCCCTGCCCCATTCCCCCAGCAGCGAAGCTCCCTCAGCCTCTCCGAGGGTCAGCTGGCCACCGAGCTGCCCCGGACAAGCGCGGGTTCCCCGCAGGGAGCGCTGGCGGCTCCGCGGTGCCTTTGGGAAAGTCTCACGCAATTGCTCGCTGCGCTTAGCGCAGGGCAGGGACTGCGGGGCSGCTGCAGCCGGCTCCGGACCAGGAGGTGCCCGTGCATCATCAGTGCCCTCGCCGAGGGCGCGCACACGCGTGGCTGCCTCTGTCGGGCCCCGCGCTGTCCCGCAGGGCTGATGTTCGCCAGCCCGGCACGGCGCTCCCCCGCGGCCACCCAGCCCCGCAGCCCCGCGGGAAGCGCGGAGCGAGTTCCCCCCGTCCCGCCGCGCTCCCCTCGCACCTTGTCGGACGGCTTTCACCACGATGGGGTCCTTGCAGCTCCGGATCACTTCCAGCACGTCGTAGCGCGGCAGCCCCGACACGCGGACCCCCTGCACCTCCAGCAGCAGCTCGCCCTCGCTCAGCGCCGCCTCGCCGTCCCCCGCCGCCGCGCCCGCGTACGGGAACTCGCCGTGCTCCGCGCCGCCGAGCAGGGCGAAGCCCAGCTGCCCGCCGGGCCCGCGGGTCAGCGCGCACTGCCGCACCCGGCTGGACCAGTGGTTCTTCTTCTGCACCACCCGCGACATGGCGCTGCGCGTCCCTCCGCGCCCGCGGAGCGCGCTCGGCAGGTGCGCAGGGGGCGCGGACCCGCCGCCCGCTCAGGCCATCACCGCCCGCACGGCCCCGCGCCCGCGGAGGGCGCGCACCGCCTCCCGCCCGCCCCTCCGCGCCGTCCCTTCTCCCCTCTTATTAAGAAAAAAAATATATAAATAAAATTAAAAATAATTTAAAAGCGCTGGAAAAGCAAATCCGGCAGGCGCGCGGTGTTGCCGCCCCCTCTCCGCGGGCGCTGCGCGGGGCGCGGAGCCTTTCGGGCGATACAAAGCGCCGTTTGTTTTGTTCCAGTTCGGTCCGTCCCGCTCCGCCGCGCTCCGCGCCGCCGGCGCAGGCGCCCTGGCACGGCCCGCCCCGGCACGGCCCGGCCCCCGCTCGCTCCCCGCCCCCGGCACGGTACGGCCCGGCCGGCGCGGCCCCCCCAACCCACGTGCGGCCCCGGCTCCTCCCCGCGCCCACCGACAACTTTCCCCGAGCAAGGAGTCCGTGCCCGCGCCCCCCGGGCCGTGGCGGGGATGAACCCCCCGGCTGGAATCGTCTTTGCTCGGCCCCGCGGCCCCGGAGATGCTCCAGGGGACGGGGGATGGCGGATCTTTGCTTTCCCGGGAGCATTTCTAGGATTTTCCCAGTTGCAAACCTCTGCGATCGCTTCTTACCTGCGCTTTCCAGATGGTTGTTACAGGAGAGGACGCAAAGTACAAGTCCTGAGGAAAAACTTGCMCAAGTTCGTCATTAAAATGGTATCAAAGCGCTTGCACAAGGCTGAGTGAAAGTCGCGCTCCTACTCTTCATTCTCCACTCCGGTTTTTGACTGAGGGCTCGAATTTGAGACATTAATAATGTTTTCACATTGTCCTGTCCCCGTGTAATTGTTTAGAAGCTGGGCAGACTAATAGCGAGGTCTGGCTGCTGGGGAAAGGGACAGGCATCCATTTGTTTGTCCTTGGCCAAAACTCTTCAAAGTTACCCAGAACTGGTGCAAAACTCAAAACAGCAAAATAAGTAAGAGTGCGTGTACCAGCTGTCCCTTCCAGGTCTTGCTCCATGCTTCCAAACCTGAAAGCCAGGCCTCATTTTGAGCAGTCTTATGCATGACCGAACCCCTTCCAGCAAGGAATTCACTTGTCAGATGCGTGCGTGCCCTATTTTGCTGCTAATCGGGACTGAGAAGTGACACAGGGAAACAAAAGAGCCCGGTCTGGCTGCCCGTGCTGCCCTAATGTGTGCTCAGACGCTACAGCCCGCAGACYTTCACTGCTGCCCGCGTTGCTCTTCCATCTCTCCTGTCCCCAGCCGAGCGTGTCCCGCGGTGATGGGCGATGCMGGAGAGGCGCAGGCTCGGCAAGCATCGCTGCTCGGGGAAGGAGCTCAGCCGAGCATCGTCTGCTGCTGGCCCAGCTGATCGGCTTAGCTCACAGCCCTGCGAGGTGACCGGGGTGCACTCCCTTCCCTCGCACCCGTCCCGGATGGAGCAGGGAAGCCTGTGCTTCCCTCTCCCGCTGCATTCCATCCTCCTCCCAGCTGCCATCTCTCATCCGGCTATTCTCTAGGGCTCCCAYCGCTGCAGACACTGCTCTGCAGCCCGAGTGGCACATCCACAGCCACGCACGAGAAAGGCTTGGCCMATGTCACATAGCACAGCAGCGAGTCAGCCCCATCCCCTGCGCCTCAGGCACCGCTGTCCAGGTCTCCATGGGAAGCAGATGGGATTACCAGAGCTCAGAAAAGTCCTTCCAACGAGGGGCAGAGCCTGCCTTCCTGGGTAGAAGTTGACTCATGAAGTTCAGTGTACCTGCTGTGTCTAGCCCCCATTTGCTTCCAAGAGGTTTTTTATTTTCATATTTGTTTTCATCCTTAAAGCTGTGCTGATCCCTTATGTTTGAGCAGCAGTGACTGCCTCACATCTGCTTTTCCTGGCTCAGGAACCAGCTGCCCCATTTGTCACTTTTAGGATGACAGCACAAGTTTTATTGTGCCTTCACCAGTAAAGAGAGGATAGGTCATCAGGCTGGATCCCCTGGGCAATAAATGCTCCTGTAGACCCTACAGAGCAGCAGCATGGCTTGTGGGAAAGGCTTTCTCTCTCATCTGTGTACTGGCTTGTTATGTCACACACGTGAGCTCACGGTGCAGGGAGCCCCTTGTTCACAGCCCAGAGCTGGATGTGACGTATTTTCAYCACCATCATTTTGCAGGATGCCTTATGTGACAGCCCTGCTAAGCTAAAAATCATCTGGGATCCATGTGAACATCACATGAGCTGTGGTTGCCCTGAATAGATCTTGCAGAACTACTCATGCCTCATGGAAAAATTTTTGGAAAAGACTATTTAGAAAAACAAGTTCTGATAGTAAAATTTATGAGATGACAGACTTCCAAGGGCTCTTTTCAGTTTGCTTACAAACACTGCAACTGTGCTGAATGTGTGAGCTGTCCCCATTGTAATCCTGATGCTGTACTCATGTCTGGGCCACTGTGTTCCCAAAAATGTTCTTGCTGATAATTAATAAAACCAGCAAATCTCAACCAGAACTTTATCTTGATTTTTCAGATTTTCACTTCAGTTTTTGTCCTGGACCAGTTTCCTACCACTTTATTGCCTCATTGCATCCAGGTGGTCARTCTGGATAACCCCAGATCCTGGAAGTTGGCACTACTTTTAAGAGCTCAAATACAGCCAAGATTTTTTGTTGTCCTGATTGCTGACTCTGTGGCTGCCCAGCACCTTGCTGCTGCCAGGAGATTATTCCAGGGCACAGCTGCTCCAACCATCTCTACTAAAGGAAGCTCTTGGTCAGGCTTTAACAGTGCTGAGCCCTTGACCCATGGCCTGGCTGCTCCTGCCCTGAAGGGTCCCTGACACCAGCTGATGCATAATTGGGTGATTACTCCACATCAACCTGGCACTGCAGTTCATTGCAGAGCCTGGCCTCTCTCCCAGGGACAGCGGCCCTGCCTTTGCAGGGGTTGGATTTAATGATTAACAGACTGCCTTCATCTCTGACCACTGCAGTTCTAATAATGACACTCTCCTTTTTGTGAGGGTCTCCAAGCACTTCACAAACAGCAATTAAGGAATTTTCAGAGGGCACCAACCTGGGGAGCAGCTGGACATTAACACAGGGCAGGGAGAAGCTCAGGGCACACTCCTCAGGGCACACATCCAGTGAGGATGCCTCCCTGCAGCCATCCTACCTCACCTGCAGCAGCTGCTCCAGCCTCATCTCCTGCAGGTCTGTTTGCTCTTCACCAGCTCACAGCCCATGACAGCCCTGTGAAAACTGATTCGGGTGGGCTCAGGCCTTCAAGCAGAGCCTGATTCCTTTGCTCTTTTGTCTGCAGTCGCTCTGGCCCATGCGTTGGCAGCTGCTAATTTGTCAGGATGAGAAGGCTGATCTTTCTTCCTGCTTCAGAAGGTGCTCTGCAYGCTTTGGGCCCTGCTACAAACACACAACAGCTCAAATGGTTCTTTCAAATAGAATATTGACCCATGGTCTTGGTCTCAAACATCTCTGAAATTTCGTGCTGTGTCCTGGATTCTAAAATGGGTCAAAGCTCCCCCAAGCATCAACTCATTCTCTCAGCTTTCCTGCTGAAATTTGAGGAAACCACAATTTGACTTTTTTTGGAATGGAAAACCATGTCTAGTCACTGAGAATGTTGTGGGTTTATGGCAGTTCACAGCCATGTACTCCCACCAGAGAGCATAAAGAAAGATGACAATGATTAAGACTACAAATGAAAGTACAGCTWATTTAATACAGCAGAATTTATTCTTACTTTCCAGATAAAAACCCCAAACCTTTGATATCATGGGCCTCAAGACTTTGAAAGCCTCAGTACATACATCTTGGGGAAAAAAAGAGAGAAGAAAGAGTTTAAACAAGACCCAGTTTCTCAGACATTGAAGTTTCCTGTGGGCACACACACTACCAGAATCTGTCAGTAGGAAAGCCACGTATTGTGGTTATTTCCCAAACAAGAACTGTTTTTATAGCAATCCCACTTAACTCTTATTGGAGGAGAATTTTCTGTGCAGCATCCAGGATTTTTCAACAGGCTGGTGCTGCTCTCTGGTAGCAAGGAGGAGATGGGCTGGTGCTGCTTTGAGTCCTGGCAAACATTTCAACAGGTGACCCAACCCCAGGTACTGCACAAACACTGTATTTACAGCAAACCTTCCAAGTGTCAGGACATGAGAAGCTCTGGTTAAAGCTACAGACCAGCCAGCACAGACAGGTCCTGCCYAAGCTCAGGGACAGAGCTGGGCCAGCCAACTCCATCCCAAAAGGCAGCCCCTTGTGCAGGACAGTTCCAGCCTCCTGCAGCCATCCAGGGCTGGCTCAGAGTGAGCCTGTGACCACAGGAAGCTGGGGAGAAAAAGGAAACTCACCCCTTAGCGGGACTTCATGTCACCTTCCTCYACAATTTATTTCAATAATATCACACATAGTGGAATATAAAGCTGAAGATCAATCTCATAACCATATTAAGACACTCTTGGGTGTATTTTATAGCACCATTAATATACTTCTTGGGTGGTTAAAGTCACCCACAGCATAAATTAATGGCTCCATAAAACATGCTCTGTCRTATCCTATGGCTTAAATAACACACAATAGGCTGGGGATTGAGGGATGTGGTTGAGCTTATTGGGTGGAAACAAGGGTCAGAGTGACCACCTGGAAGTGAGGATGCCAGCCTCAGGGGGCCCAGTCATTTTAAAAAAGCAAGATTCTAGAGAATCAACTACAAATTGTAGATTTCATTAACTTTCATTAGCACTTGTCCCAGGTTTATTCATTTCATTCAGGCATCTCTTCCCTGCAGAAGCTGTTCTGTTCCAGGGYAGGATTGTTGTGGGTGGGGCTTTTTGGCATGGAGAGAGCCAGGCTTGAAAAGCTCTGAAGTCTGGCACAGAGCAGGCAAAGCCTCTTGGTTAGAGCAGGGATCAGATTGGCTTTGCAGGGGAAGCTAAGCCTGCCATATGTTTCCACTTTCTGAAAGAAACTTGAAGGAAATGTCAGTGCAGCGTCCATTAGGGAGATATTTTATTGGAGTGGAGGTCCCCGATACCCACAGGAGTATTTCCAAAAAACCCAAAACCAGATAATTTTAAAAAATAAAAAGAAAATAAAAAAATAAAAAGAAAATAAAATAAAAAGAAAATAAAAAATAAAAAGAAAATAAAAAATAAAATAAGAAAAAATAAATAAAATGAAAAAATAAAATGTTTTTTCTTAGAATTTCTTGACCATGATCAAGCTACAGAAGAAGCTAATTCCTCCTCCTAGTCTGGTAAATATTGGGTCTCACTAAGTTACATTCTTCCCCAGGAATTTCTCTTTGCTATTTTAATGTCTCCACATGAGTTACCAAAGACTCTTCAGTAGACGCTAGCTGTGTCCTGCTAAGATAAGCTGTCCCAACTCACCTGTCTCAGCTGATAAACCTCTACTTCCCTGCTTCTGCTGAGTGAAAAAGAAAAGGGCTCACCTCTGATTTGTGCTACAAGAGCTCAGCCCAGCTGCCCAAGGCACCACCACTCACCCAAACTCACTTCASCTCGAGAGCCTCATTCTCTCCTCCTTTTTTAGCATCCTTGTTCCCTCTGCAGATACAGAGAGAGCCTCACTGCATCCTAAAACTCCATCCCTGCTCTGCTGAGGCTCATGAGATGCTGTTCCCTGTCCTTCCCCTGTTGCCTCACCTCTCCAGTCCTCTTCTTTCTATTTTCTCTATGTGTTTTCAACACAAAACTYGCTATTCATTCCCCCTAAAAATCCTGAAAACTGAAGCTGCATCAGGAAAGATTTCTGCTTTAAGTCTTTATGSAGCTATAAAGAAGAGGCAAAGTCTGCCCTTTTCAAACATGCTGCATGCTGAGTAAGTTGGTAGTCCCTTGAGGTGGATGTGTATTAAAGTCTAATGGCTTAAATATGGAAAAAGATCAGGAAGAACAAGCTGGGAATAACCCATCTCTCCCTATAGCAAAGTCTGGTCCAAACAACTTCAGTAGAGTTATCAATTTCATGATTTGGTTTGAAAATAAAACTAGCCACAAAGGCTCAGCTTCCCAAAACTAACTGGCACATCAGTGCAGTATCTTGTCCACCAGCTCCACCTCGAAGGGGTTTGTTTTTCTCAAAAGTAAAGAATCAATACACAGAATATCAATAGTAATTCTGTRTAAGGAATAAACAGCAAAAATACCTTTTCCCTCATAAAAACACYGAGTTGAGGAAAGACTCCTGTAATAGAGAATTGATTTCATCCTCACAAAAGGTTTGTCCAAGTACCCTCAGCAAGATTAAAAGAAATAAAAAGGTAGCAGTAAGGCACAATGATGGGACAAGCTGAAGGTTTGGAAAAGGAGTTCCTTTGGAGCAGTATTGATATGCTGTTCCTTCATGATGAAGGGTATCAAGGAGATCCCTCTCTGGGTCAGAATCACAACTCTGGCAAAAGGCAGAAGAGACAAGGCAGCAMCAGACAGCGCAGCCTGATCCTGCAGCCATCTGGGGCCTGGCTGTACTCTGCTCCTGAGAGCARTTTACAGGCATCAGACAAGCCACATGTGTAAGGCCGAGCACACAAAAATATTCTCAGGAGCAGAGCCAATTAACACACCACGAGATAGCACTCTGTGATTTGGAAGATACACAAACCCCATCTTGCTTTTTGAAGCAGCAAAGCAGAAGAATTCGTGGCGGTATCTGATGCAGAGACATCCCTGATCAACTTCCTCCTCCCCGGTCCCTCAAGAGATTCTTGATGTCAAAGCARCCTCTACTGCACATCTGAGCTGGGTCCAACAAAAGCAGCAGCTTTGATGTGAGGCACTGCCCCACCATGCCTTACCCCCTGTGGAAAGATTCCCATCATCATTGCTATTTATAGAGAAGAACAGCCAGCAGCCTTGGCTGGGACAAGCGGCTCCCAGGGCTAACCCGGCCGAGCATAAAGGGAGATGCTCCTTTTCTCCAGACAGCTCCAAAGAGGRATTCGGGGCCTGGGAGCAGGTCAGCTGGGATTGGGATTCCTGACTCCCTGCCTGCTGTCTAATATTAGCTGGCATTGTCTCCCAGCCCGTCTCGCCGTTCTTTCACACGAACCGCAGCCCGAATTAGCGCGTCTCACTGCATCCCCTGCCAGCCCATCCTGAGTGCTAAACCACTCAGGGGCTGAGCAAACTTCATGGGAACAGCTCTCACTGAGGCTATGTGGGCTCAGTCGTTCCTGCAGCATTGTTTGCTCCGTGTTTTCCAAGCATCATCACCGAAGTATGACGGGCTGTATCCTGGAGCTGGCATCGCTCCCCAGCGCGGGCAGGGATGAAAATCAGCTCTGCTGGGAGCCAGCTTGGGGAAGAAGTGTTAACAAATGAACTCTGGTGGCAGATGAGCTGGCCAAGGAGAAAGCAGCAGCAGCACATGCCAGCCTCCTCAGAGTGGCATTTACAAGTGGTATTCCTTCCCTGTGCTGCATTCAGTGTGGATGGGCTGATGGGTTCTTGCCTGCCACATGAACTTCTTATCTTGTGYCCTCCAGCCACGAGTTCAGGGCTGTCCACAAAAACACTTAGCCCCAGACCCCTTGTGCTGAGAGCTCATGGAGTTTCAAACCAGTGCCCCCAGCAGTTTTGGTTGGCTTAGAGTCCATCTCTTCCTGCTAGCAGGGGCTGATGGCATTAATTTCCACTAGGCTCATTAGCCTCTGTTGGACAAGGCTTTAAACAGAGACATGCAGGGGAATCACATCAAATCCTGTCTTCGGGTCACACAGCACATAGCCCAGGTGAGGGACTGCATGCAGGGCACAGAGCAGCAGGGAGAAGAGAAAGAGGGGGTCGTGGGAGAGTCTGTGCYCCTGAGCAACCAGCCAGCCAAGTCACAGGACTGGTTTTATAAGGTGCATGCAGAGTTTTGGACAGCAGCTATTGAAAGACAAGCGACTCATTGAATATTATCCCTTTCTGGCAGCAAGATCAGTGCAGTCAATTAGCTGTAAAATCTGAATCATGTCCCTGGCAGGCAGGCTCAGAGAGGAAGCAGCTCCACCTTCCTGCTCTGCCCACAGAGGTCACGGCATCCACTGCACAGCCCTGCCAGACCTGTCACAGGCAGCCACTGCAGCAGGGATAAAYCAGGATATTGCTCCCATCACACAGCACGAACAGCTCAACTCCCAGTTCTCAGCATGACATCATGGAGGCTTTCCACAGCCCCAGGACCACTGCAGAAAAGCCTGGGCAATAAATCCATCCCAGCAGCACCACGTAGGGATGGACACCATCTCTCCATACATCCCTCAACACCCTTTTACTGCCAGGCTCATTTCTTTTCTTTATTGCTGTAGAATAACGTCTTAAAACTCCTGACTTGAATCAAATGAGCTTTCMGGTGAAGATCCAGATCCATGGAAAGAGAATTGGGTTGTACAATGGCAGACACAGTCCACTGCCCAGCAGAGATCCAGAACTGGGAAAAACAAGAGCTCCTGCAGTGAATGACTGGCTCTTGGGAGCTGTTGCTCCCCAATGAGTCTTTGGAGACAACATCTGAACCAACAGTTGTGTTTGCAGCTCTGTGCTGGCTACAAATCCACTCCTGGCATATCTGTTCCCAGTTTCCACCTCCCATATGTGTCACTAGGTCCTGGATCCAGCCTTTCCGGCTGGAGATGAGTCATCCTCATCCTCCTCAGTGTGGTGGGGATTAGACCCAAGGCACATTAGCAAAGTGGAAGGCTTGCCTTGGACCGGAGCCAGTTTCAGCATGTCGATAATTTATAAAAACACATTGCTCTCCAGCCAAGCAAGTTTCAGTTCCTAGATGATTCAGCAGCAGAGGTACAAGGAAATATGGATGTGAAAAGTCCCCGAAGGAATTTCTGTATAATTCTGCATTGAAATAAAAAGCCCTGAGACCAGCAGCAGAATGGAAATTGGGAATTAAGGATCATTCCTTCTGTGCCTGCAGGGACTGCTAAAAGCTGGGAAGTTTTTAGTAGAGTTTCAGGGCAGGAGGGAAGAAAGAGCAAAGGCAGAAATCGGGGAGGCTGAAGACCCTGAGGTGGAGAGGGAAGGGAAATAGAGTTCCTGGTTTTGCTTTGGCCACTTTGCACCAGCTGCAACTTTGTTGTCACTAAAAACATGAAAATCCTGTGGGCAGGTAATGGGAAAATTGGAGTGAGAAACCTCTAAAAACACATTTTCAGAAGGCAGCCYGGAAAATGGGAAGTATAAAGAGCCAGGGACAGCTCCAAAGCCCATCTGAGCACTTTGGGTTTTGGATGTGATCCATGTCTATTTTAAATAAGAATGAGAAAAGAAAATATAAAAGGAAAAGTACCACATAACTGCCCAATGTAAATTAATTCCTGAAAGGGCATGGCAAGCCAAAAATGAATATTTCATCTCTTCTGACCTCTTTCAGTTCATTATCCTAATTGTGAGCTTCAAGACCACAGTAGCATTTCTCTGCATGCAAAATCAGCAGRGATGGAATGGCACGAGGAGTAACAACCCTCCTGAACAGATTCCAGTGGGAGATGGAGTGGACTAAGAGCTATAAAAGCACTGCAATAGCATGGAGTCACTTCATATGGGGTTACTGAACAAATTCTGTTTGCTCAGAARCACTTTCCACCAGAGAGCACACCCCCCACTCCCTCCTTTTATCCATTGACTCTAACACCACTTGCCCTGRGATGCCCAGAAGTGCTTTGCAAGGTCAAATGGCCATTTCTGAGCAGCCTGAGCCAATGCTGGACTCACAGCACATCATGCAGAGCAGTCTCCTCCCCTCAAGAGATGTTTTCCAGCCTGCTCCTGGCAGAAGCCCCACACTCACCTGTGTGCAGCCTGGCAGCCTCCCCACAGCTCRGAGAGAAGCTGCTGAGCATCCTGCAGGATGCAGCCCTGGCACAAACCCAGCCCTGCCTCCCTCCCCGACCTGCAGCACACCTGCCTGCCTCCAGCACTGCTGGTTCTCCACACAAGCAGCAATTTAATCCTTCTTTTCATGAAGAAAATCCATTCATGTTTTACTGTGCAGCACAGACCTCACCATCCATCCTCACACCCATGGGAGTCCCACCACAGGTTCCCTGACAGTCAGGACTGGCTCCTGTACTCCCACTATAGGAATTCCCTGTAATTTAACTTTTGCTGGTTTTAATTGCTGCTCAGCACTGACATTTTCAAAGGATGCTTCTTTGCTCTTTTTGTGTAGAGCCTGCTTGTGTTCTTTGTGTGCTGCCATCTCCTCCCTGGAGCCCTGGCTAATGAATGCAGCATGCTGATGACCCCTCCATTATAAATAGTTTAATATTTTTAAATAAATATGGGCTGGTGCCATGATTGTGTGGATATTTCATCCAGCCTGCAGCACAAGGAGCTGGCACTGACAATGGCAACCATGGCTTTATTTGTCATTCTGTTGCTTGTTTGCCATGGAAAGCAAGGGAAGGGGCTGGGATGTAACACAGACTAGAATAACACAGCAGCAGATGTGTTATTCCAAGTGTATCACAAGGAGCTGCTCCTCATCCCAGCACAACAGATGAATGCAATAAAGAGAAAACTTTTAAATTGTTATTTGCTTTCTTGAAGCTACAGGGCTGCAAGATTATTAGCTGAGCCCCAGAGTAAGCCAGAGGAAGGTACATGGGGGGAATTCTGTTATATCATGTTTCCACCGTGTTACAACAGAATTAACACATTAGCTTGACATGTTGCTGATATAATTTATTCCTAATTTCAGAGTAAAATTTATCCTAAGCAGTAATATTAAAAACCTTACCAATAGCAACAAAGGAAAAGAGAAAGGGGAAGAGCCTGAGATCAGGTCAAATTTTTCAACATGTTAATTAAGTTTTCAGCCCATCAACTTCTGTTGTCCTAATTTCCCTTCTTTCCTTCTGGGTGTATCTGGATTTTTTGCTGTATGTAGATCATGTGGGTTAGATCTAAATTTTCTTGTCCCTCACAACCACTTCTCAGGCAGTAAAAACCTCCTAGAAAGTTCACCCAATGGTACCCAAGGATTGCCTTCACTCCCAGGTGGCAGAGAGCCAGGACTGATTCTCCACATCTTCCACTCCCAGCCCACGGTTTTACCAAGGCCTGGGGTGTGAACAGGGACTGCTGCCAAGGCAGTGATTTACAGCAGTGCAATCCATCCCCATGGACAAGGAGGAGCAGTGATAGCTGATACCAGCTGTTCCCCAAATGTTCCCACTGAGGAGCCAGCTTCTGCACTTCAAAACCCAGCTTCCACATTGGAGAAACCTGCTCCTCTGGCTGCAAGCTTCCTCCTGCAGCCAGGCATCCTTCAGGCTCGTTGTGCTGCTGCCTTCTTGCTAGACACCTCTCCTGACACCTGCTTCCCTCAAGGGGGAAAAGTGTGCACAGCCAGACCCAAAACTGTGCCCTCCTGCAATCCTCCCAGCTCAGATAAGCACCTTTTCCCTGCCAAACACTCAGCAGGGCTCCAAAGTGCCAAGTCCAAGCCCTGTCAGCCTTTCTTCTTGAGAGCCAGGCATGGTCCTTTGGCATGGAACAGGAACAATTAGACAGCCTCTTGCAAATGGATGGGGAAGGGAAGGTCAGGATTATTTTCAGTGACTTTGCTCTGAGATTAATGAGGAGGCAGCCTGAAGCTGTACCCAACCTCTTGGTTGCTATTTCTGGCTCTCTGCTCCCTGTGCAGCTTCTTCCAGTGGTGGTGTCTGCCACAGCACTGYGAGGGAGGTGTCCCTACACACCCCAAGCCTCACCACCATGTGTGCACTCACCCCTGGAATGGGGAGTGCTGGGCACTAAAATGCCACCCTGGCATGGCATGGGCTGTGGCTGCAGATGTGAGGCAGGGCAGGGTAGCTGGGTGCCCTCAGGAGGAGCAGGAAACAGCCAGCAGCTCTCCTGCCACAGTTGCTGGACTTAAAGAGAGGAAAAAAAACCATATAACAAAGAGACCCTTCCAAAAACTCAGCTTTGCAGAGATCAAGGTAACACCTGCCCAAGCCCAGAGCTTGGAGTGTGTGCTGAGCTCAGGAGCACAGCAGAGAGGTACAATTACCTAATTGCCCCTAAATTGTGGCATTTATTGAGTGTTTTGCATGGTGCCATGGCCTCTGGAAGAGCCAGTCCTTGCCCTGAGAATCTCCCCCCACGCCACCCTGCCTGTCAGGCTGGCTCCCAGGAGCCAGGGGGGACAGTCCTGGGAGGGCCCACGGTCCCCACACTGCCTGCTTTTCCTTCACTCTCTCCTCTGCTCCCAAACAGCCAAACRCTTGCATTGGTGATGGTTCACTGACTGCCTGAATTTTGACATGTGTATATAAAATAATCAGAAGTGCCCCATAGATTTTAAATTCCTCTGTGAGACAGGGTGGGCATACGTGCTATGTTATTAACCACTGGAAAAAAAAACCTGAGAGGATTCATTAAACAAGTGGGCAGCTGGGAAAGAAACCATTTCCCCCATAGTTTCTGAACAACTGCAGTTCACAAAACATTAAATTTCTAATTATAAGCCCAAGAAGTTTTAATGTAAAAAAAAGTGACTTGTGAAACAAAGTATGGGTTTTTCTGCTCATTAAAACATCCCCTGAGTAATAATTGCTTTGCCCTTAATGCTGAACCTTAAGGTTTTCCCAGGTAAGTAGGTAATTAACACAATTCTGGTTCAGCTACACAGCTCTGGCAGTAATGGAGCTGGTTCTGCTGGGTGCTGGGCTCCCCTCTGGCTAACAGCAGCAGGGGCTGGTTAGCCTGTGGGGCTCCTGGGAAGATGCATCCTTGGAAAAGGATTTCACACCAAAAATACATGGGAAACAGAGGGCCAAATCCCTGAGGGCATCACTTTCCCAGTGGGAAGCAGCAGCATTTACACTCCTGCAGATCTACCCTGAACACATTATTGTGCTCTCCAAGCAGCACAGACACCAGCACAGGGTAAAAAGGCAAGAGGGCTGGTGGTGACACAGYTCTGGGCTGGCTCAGAGCAGTTGCCTGCTCTGTGGCCCATGCCAGAGAGGGGCTCTGTGAAGCCAGCTCTGTGCTGGGGAGGAATGAGGCTGTCAGGCAGGTTTGGACCATGGGGAGAACACATCCCATTGCTACCAGCCCCCCYGAGGGAAATGACTTCTGCAGTCATTGGACTGAGGCCTCTTAACCAGATTGGGAATGTCAGTCCTGGGAACAAGTCAGGCAACCTCAGACAGCCTCAGAAAGACACAGCTCCAYTACATCAAACCTGCCCCTTTATGGTACCTTGAAGCCCAAGGCATGTTTCACTTTAAAGGCAAGGGCTTYCTGCAATTTGCCAGCTTTATGCACCTCACCAAGGCCAAGCAAGACTTAACACCAAGCTATCTGCCTTCYAGCCCTCCTGGGCTGACAGCCACCCTTCTCTTTGCATTTCAGTCCRGGTTTCCTGCATTCATCACAAGTGCAGCCATATCTGCAACCAAGCAGCACAAGGCAGGCAAACCTGGCAGCACCTTCCTTTTCATGTGGGAAGCAAATCTCCCTCTAATGCACTGCAGCCTTCTGACCCTCCAGCCTGGAGACCAGAACAGCAGGAGCAGGAGGCCCAGCAGGCAGAGCCCTCCTTCAGCCTTGGACTGAASCCAAAGCCACCTCTGCCCGTGGTCCATGGCCCAGCTCCAGCAGCAGGACCTTCTGTGAGAGGGACCCCAGCCCCACACCACCAGTGTCTGCCCCAGCCATGGGGGACTCTGGCTCACCTCTCCTCACCCAGAGCCTTCTCAGTTGCAGGGTCCCACCCAGAGCTGGGCACTTTGCTCATGYTTGCTCCAGACCACCCTGAGTGGAGGTGTCAGGTCCCCCAGGGCAGCTCCATCACCCCAAACTCCATGGGAGCAATCCCYGAGTGCTTGTAACAGCAGATTTCCCACACAGTAGGAAAAGCTTCCCAYTTCCAGGAACCAAGTCATTTCTCCCTGAAGTTTTGGATGAAAAATAAGATGTAAAACCAAATTACCCACTGTTTATGTACATAATTCCCTGTGCATCTGGATAAGAGCATGCCTGTGGCCTCTTTATGCTGCATCTGATTCTCATTAGGTGCTTGTGATGCCTTCTTGATAAGGTTTTATTGCTCCCCCTGACACTCTGAGCTATGCCTGGGCTCTTTATTCTCTGCAGCTGCCCTGGTGTGGCCAAGGACTGCCCAGCCCAGTCTGGCTGATCCACCATAARCTCTGTCAAGCATCAGCCCTGGTGCTGAAGAATGAGAAATAAAGTCAGAGCTCTCCAAAGTTCATTCTGTGAATTGGCTGCTGGGGCTTTGCTTACRGTAACTGAGACCAGAGCAGGGGACAAAGCAGAGGCAGAGCCTGTGCATGGCCTGGGGCAGCACAACAGCAGAGCAGCCTTCCTTGGCACCAGGCCTGGCTCTGGAGGGATTCTTGAGCAGCTAAACTYTGCATGACTCTGTGGGCAATGCTCCAAGAAAAGGTATTTTGCAAATACATTTTTCTTTCTGTGAATTACCCCACTCCTCACTCTTCTTATCCATGTACAAAAGCAGATTGCAATCTATTYCTGGGTGAGCAGGTAAGAGACACAAAGGGAATTTGGCTGATTGAGTGTTAAGCCTCATCTTGAGCAATTTTAGTATTTTGTTCTTCAGAATCTTGGTTTAACCAAAGAAATTAATGTTCTGGGATACGCACAGAAGTAGACCAATTTATTTCCTATCATTATTGTCACCTTCAATTGAGGAGAACATTATCAGATATAGCCTTTGATACATATCAGAAACATCCACCTGGACAGCATTCCTGTTTGTAAAATGCAGATTTGCCTYGCAGTAAAAATCCCTGCAATAATCAGCAGCAGAAAGGTTTGACATACTTCAAGATTTCTTCCACTGACAAAGGAACAGGAGAACTACAGATTTACCCTAAACTAGAATTTATGGCAACCCTACAAAAGCAGGTAAACAAGAAACACACAGACAAAAAACTCACAAAACAACCAAACTCAACAGTTTTTCATGAACCACTGAGATATCTTGGCAGCCCYGATTTTCTCGTAGTTTCCAGTAACCAACTCTTGTGAACAAGGGAGTAAAGCAAAATAACAACAAACCCCAGCTCCTTACCACCTCTGTGGCTTATGGGAGTTGAAATTCAAGAATTTCCAGGAACATCACCTCGGCCTCCAACCTCTTGCAGAGGAGTCTGAAGTCTCCCTTGCATGAGGTTTCTCCCCTGCTCCTCATTTTCCTCCTCAGCCCTTTCCCTSTGCCAAGAGATGAGGTTTTGTCACTCTGTGCTGCCTTTATACCCCTGATCCAGCACCCAGTGGCCAGAATTAACTCCATTCGATTTATAAAGCAATTAGGAGCAGCTGAGCAATTCCAAAAAAACCTCAGTGAAAGTCCTCCCAGCTTTTTAAACAAATTCATTCCAGCTGGGTTCGTGCTCCTCGTGCATCAGCTTCCCACAGGGCTCCATCCCAGCATGGGAGGTCAGAGGCAGAAAAGGTTTTGGGAGGGTGAGTGTTAAGGGAGAATCAGAAGCTGTATGCAAATCCTGAGTTTAAGTGAGGGCCTGTGCAAACAGGAAAACTTCCCAGGCCAYGTGAGTTAAATTAAATCAGCACAAGCACGGGGTCCATGAATGAGCCATGGGTCAGGGACTGGGGGGAAACTGCAGTCATGGAACTGATTAATTGAAAAGAGTTGTGATCTGTCTGCAAATAATTCAATTGAGCAATTAGAGCTGGGCAAGGAAATGTTTTTGCATGTGGCAGATTCTGAAATATTTCTCTGTTTTAGCTTAGGACAAAAGGAATAAAAGCTGAAAAGTGAAAGAAAATTCAGACAAGGTCCATCCTGAATCTGCTTACATTAGTTTGAAATGTTTCTTGTTTCCTCTCGGGCCTTATTATAATTCTATTTTATAATTATTTTATCTTTCAACATCAAGAACATGGTTCAGATTGCATATCTGGAAAGGAATTTCATTTTAAACATCAAAAACATTTCAGAGTGTTAAAAAAAGCTTTATCAAAACATCTCTTTTCAAGGTGAAAAAAGCATTTTCGAGAAGCCATCATTACTTTGGTGGAGGGGGGAATCTCCCAGTTAAAAATCCTTGATCCTCTCAGTCCTTTATCTGTTGTATATWACTGATCTCTAAAGGCAAGAGCCTTGGAGGGGGTCAAGTTCTCTCAGTTACCTTAAATGATACAACCCATCAAACAGCATTTATTAATTGTCCAGGTATTGGGAACAGAGCACAGCCAAGGGAAGCAGGACAGCAGCATCACAGTTCTGTATCTCCTACATCTCAATCCAGAGCTCTTCTCCTCATTATCTTAGTGATCCTAAGTGAGGCATCAGCCAAACCCTCAGCACTTCTCCAAAGACAGGACTGGGGAGATAATGTTTCAGTGGACCCCCAAAATGACAAAGGGGTGGCTCAGCTCCCACCACAAAAAGCTGTAACACAAGCAGGGCACGAAGGCAATGGGGCTCCCTGCTCTCTAGGACTAAAAGTGAACAAATGTGCAGCTGGCCCTGGAGGAAACACCATGTAAGGACCTGCTCTGACCCCAAACACCCTTTAAAGTCTCCCAAGGGAGGCCCTTGAAGGGCTGTTTTATGTTTGAGTATAAAGTAGGCATTGATTAGGGTTTATTAAGATTTAAGATAACTTTGACATACAAAAGCAAGGAGAGTGTGTTGGTCAATTTTCATCATTTTGAAAGTTTCTCTGCCACATCTTATTGACATTTAATCAAATCTTCCATGGGAAATATTTGATTTGGTTGATTGAGTCTCAAGAAATGAAGTTGTAAAGTTTATCTGACTGAGGATGATGTGCAGCTCACAGCCACAGCCTGTTTGAAGTGACTGGCTCAGGAGTGGGATATGAGACACCCTCTCAAACATCACTTAYTAATTATAATTAATAATTTTTGGGATTAAAAACCACCACAGGAAAAGGGGCAACACAGTTGCAGTCTGGGTCTCACACACCTCCTCAGTCCAGCAACTTTATTCTTTTTGATCCTGGCTGTGTATGGTTGCAAAATATTTCACCCTCACATGAGTAACTTTGTCAAGGTGATTAGCAAGTTTTTATTGCTTCTCTGATAAAGGTGAATGAGAAAAAGCTTCAGCTAAYATTGCCAAAGCCTGAGAAAGGATTACTCATCCTTCACGTGTAGATGTTAAAATTAGTCTTACACAAAAAGGCTGTTGGAGCAAAAAATCTTAAATTTTTAATATATGATTTCTCTTAAAAGGCCTTCCACCCCAGGATCTCAAATCAATTTAATTAGAAACTGTAAACTTAATTAGAAGTCAGAACAACCCTGCCACTGAGGCAAATCCCTGATTAATGGAGAAGTTTCTATCAGGGGCCAAATTCAGTCCTGGCCAGACTGGCAAAGGCATCAGAAAGACAGACAAAACAGCTGAAAAAAGGCTGAAACAGAAACTGTCCTTATAAAACACTGGATAGACACAACCACCACAGACCAAAGGGCTTTGGAAAKAATTCCTTGGAGGAAGAAGCCCAGAATGGCACCCTGGGCACCCTGTGCTGCTGCCAGGYGTCCTGGGGGTTGTAGCAGGGTGAGGTGGAGCATTCCTGCTGAGGAGAAGAGGAACAGGCAGACCAAGGTGTTCTCCGTGTCCCCTGCAGAGCAGTGTCACATGCAGGCTGCTGGTTTGTCCCCAAGGTCTGGCCCAGCAGCCTGGTGACARCATCACCTGGGCAAAGCAAATAACCCTGCAGGTAACACGGAAATAGCAACACGTCTCAAGAGCTGGCAAACTGTTGGAAAGGTGACTTTATTGTGCACTGTGCCCAGGGACAAAGGACTGGCAGTTTAATGACAGGGAGCTGTTTGACTCCTGACTGGCAATAGAGGAACTGGCAGAGGCACCACCTGGCTTTGTGCAGCAAAGAAACAAGGTCAAGGACTCTGCTCATCCCATCTGTGGTGTTTTCACATGGCAATTTGYATTACAGTGGGGAAGAAGAGGTCTTGTCAGAAATCAGGACCCCCATAGTCCCCAGGAAAAGCCCCAGATGAGAGGCAGTGTGTGTCTCAGAGCCATGTGCTCCAGGTCAGCTCCCCAGAGTCCTCTCCAGGGAAGCACACTTAGAGGATGTTGTGGATCTGAGGTGGATCTGGTGCTGTAGAGACCTTCCAGCTCTGCTGAGGAACTGCTGGCCTGGCTGGGGCTCAGCAGACAAGAAGGGGGATAAGGGGGATGCAGAAGCAGTGAGGCTCCAGCCCACAGGGTAGGAAATGAGATCCAGCTCTGTCACAGCTCCCTGTGGTGGTGTTTTGCAGGAATGTACTCCCTTTTCCCTAGACACCTCTGTACTYCACTGTCAGTACTGTAACACTAGCTCAAAGCCTTTTGGATGCTATAAGCCTCCTCCTGCATGAATTATGCCCTCAGTAAAAAAACAATTTCTACTCCCAGTTCCATCAATTTAAATCTTCAAACGATGATTTTGGCTTTGTCTCAGTGCCTTTGATAGACACGGGCCCCCTGGGCCTGGTTTGGCTGCACTTACACATTTTCAGTGGAGCTGCAGTGGGAACATGGATTTTCTCCCATCCTTCAGTTCCCTAAAACCTCAGGTGGTTTGRGGGAAGTTGGTGCTGAGGACTCCAAGCGAGAGCTTGGCAGCAGAAGTGAGGAGCATCCCCTGTGGCAGGGCTGTGCTGGCTGTGCTCAGGGAGGGGAGGAGCGGGGCTGGGATCTCCTCCAGGAAGGAATGGGCTCAAAGGGGGAACAGCATTTTCTGCTGGAACTTCATCCCACTCCTCCAGAACTGTCAGTCCCTTCACTGTCCTGCTTAGGCAACTGTCCTCTGCTTCTCTTCCAGCACAAACCATCCTATGATTCTAAGGAGGCTTTTTCCATAGAGGGGATCCAGGTATTTTCCCTGGGTATAGAAATCAGGCTCTTAATGGAAATTCAGCTCTGTCCTGTGCAGAAAAAAAGTTGGCTGGGTAAAGGCAAAGATGTAAACTACMAGCAGAATGAAGGAAGATTTTGCCTTGTGGTTTTACGAGGCTGGTTTATGAGATGTGTGTTACTAATGAGATAYTTGATGTAGCCAGTTTTACTAATGCCAAACTCCCTCAGAAATGAGGAGTTTTGTCTGGGCAACAAGGGTATTAAAATGGCCCCAGMAACTCAGAATATTTGGGATGGATAGTTAAAAATAAAAAAAGGAAAGAGGAAAAAAAAAGAAAAAGGAAAACCCCCTCTGGATTTAGTGTATAGTCGTTAACAAGGTATCCCACAGGTAGAACATGATTTATTGAAAACTGGAGAAACTGTCCTGGYTTTGCTAGAATGGAGGTTTTTGTTCTGCTCAGGGCACTTTATATGAAACAGATGCACAGTCGATAAATCAGGCTGKCCTGCAGGAAGCACAGGCTGCATTTGCTGTATAAATTATCATGTTCTTTGTAGGTAAATGCTATGGATGAAAACAGGGGTATTCTTGCTTCTTAAAAAGCATCAACTGTTATTGCTGGAGAAAAGAATTCCTTTGGCCTGTAGGATGTAGCAGCAGAGAGAACAGTCAAGGCAAAACTCCCTACAGAAATTACTTTCAGAGTAAGAATTCGATTAAAAGAGGAAACAATGGGAATATTTGGAATTTAAGACCAGCAGGACGTTCTACTTTCTCAAGTTTCCCTCGGATTTCTTTCCAAATGGCTGCCCCAAAAAAGCAAACACATTCAAGCACTTTGAGCTGATAGGAGAGGCAAATCCATTTGCAAACCCCTTCTTTCTTTTCTTGGCAAGGACATTAATCAGCACTGGGGCAGTCTGCAGCACGCCATGAGATCTCCAGTGATGCTGTGAGGAACCACAGCAGGGAAAGCAGCAGGACATGGCAGTCCAAGGAGGAATTGTCTTTGTTTGAGGACTGCTAAAAATATGTACACAAAAAGCTGTAACGTGGGTGGCTTTCAGTCAGAATTTAGAATGCAGAAGGATATTATGGTTTTTCAATAAAAACTGGTGAGGAGTGATGCCATGGGAGGGGATTTCCTGGAGTTAGGTTCTTATGAATGATAGATAAGTGAGACACAGAGCAGTTCACCAACTGCCATTTCTATGTGGCTGCATTTTCCCATGCAACTTTTCTGTGCCTCACTCCCCACAACATTAAAAGTCTGCTGAAAATGGGTGCTGTTTTACTGAAAATGTCAACTACCTAAGCCGAGGCACTGAGGAATTCTCTGAGCAGAGCACAGCCAAGGGTGCATCCCCCCTTGCTCCATGCTGGCTCTTTCCTTTCCTTTCCTTTCTTTTTTTTTTTTTTTTTTTTTTTACTTTTCTTTTCTTTTCTTTTCTTTTCTTTTCTTTTCTTTTCTTTTCTTTTCTTTTCTTTTCTTTTCTTTTCTTTTCTTTTCTTTTCTACTGCATAAGCTGCAGATGAAAAAAAAATATAAATAGTAATTCTATATATAGTCCCGGGATAAAACTGCAGTTCATTTATGACAGCTGACAAATCTAAAACGGGCAATGTAAGTGCATTACAAAATGATTAAACCTTAAGTTCTCTCGCCCCCAGCTACAGGGCTGCATTAACATTACATTACCCACTGAATAATGCAATCTGCTGCAGTTTTATGCCAACACAAAAATATAGCCAAAATAGCCCCTTCCCTCCCTCCTATTTACAGCTGGTGTCTCAAAAGCCATCTTCCTTGTGGCAGCTTCCGCTGGCCTGTGTGTGCTCAGAGTCAAYAAACCAGGAATCCTACAGAGCTGGAGTTGGTTGGAAGCATTTTCTTGGGCTTAAGCCACACAAATGGCATGTGCAATGGGCTTAGGACTCTGCTAGCAGGATTACAGAGGTATCAGACTACATATCCCCGGGGCTGGGGCTGAAATCAATACTGGGTACTTGGGAGAGATGTAATGGATTCAATCTGACCAAAACTTTAATTACAATTTTTGTTATGACACCGACTTTTCTATCTCTGGATCTCGTTGAGCTTAGGCAGAACATGTCAGAGCATKGTGTAACTGAGTGTTGAGTATTCCCATTATCTACCCCTCACCAGGGAAGCAGCTCCATGCAACAGGCAGGTCACAGGCAGAAGAGGTGGGTGGAAATTGAATGTCCACTGACCCCCCAACCCTTTCCAAGCTGCAGAGGTGACACAGCCACACTGCCTTTGTGATTTACCACTGTACTGTGATTTCAGGACTCATTCATAGCTGCTYATTCCTTGCTGCTTCTCCTCGTGGCATGACATGAATGACAAGATGTGAAAAAAATGATATGATGAAGGAAAAAGGAGCCTAGCAGAGAAATTTACAGTTGTCAGATTGGTTTTTCCCAGCACAAACAGTTTTCTCTGTCTGGGGGACAGCAAACTGGGATTTAGGATGCAGGGTTTGAGAACCCAAGAAATGGGAATGCCTTTGCACATGTGAAGGGTTTTTTCACCTCCCTCGAGGTCACATTCTGCTTTGTGGTACTGATACCACTTAATACACCATGGCCCCATCCAGCTCAAGAGAATGATTAAGGAGAGCCCCATTAAAATGCAATGATTTTTATCCTTCCTCACCCCAGGACCCTTGGGATTTAGCCAGGGGTTGCCCAGGGCAGGTGTTCCATGGAGCTTCCCAGAGAAGGCACCTGAACAGTAACTCCAAGGGGAACCTCCCTAAAATAGCAAGGCCTCARATCCTATAGCTAATACCTATTTTCCCAGAAAACACAAAGCCATGACTGTAATGAAAGCCAGCTCTCAGACTTTCATTTTAAGCAGCCWCAGTTCAGAAGGAAAAGAAACAGCGTCATCCCATTATACATGGAGTGTGTWTCCTCTGGGGAAATAAAGAAATCACTCACCTTTCAAAAAGTACCATTCTGTCAATATTGCTTCTGTTCACAAAGAGGAGCTGTCAGGCAATTCAAGCTAAAATTGGCATCGTACTAAAACCTCAGTATCAGGACTTGAATGAAACCTGGCTGGAAGCACTCACAGTGTTACACTTTCACCCAAAGTTTCCCAACTGCTGGTTTGATCTGTGTGACATCGATCCCTGCTCCCTCTGAAAGGCTTGATGGCTTTTCCCTGTGCAGCAGCAKGCCCAGAAATGAGGAGCAAATGAAGAGCAGGGAGGTTTCTGGGCTCCCCAAATCTCCCTCCCCAGGCAGTCGCCCACAGTCAGCGCCTGCAGGGGAGCTGGCTCAGGTGGGACTCAGCATGTGCTGGGGCTCAGCCCCTCTGCAAAGCTTCTCCATCCATTAGCATCCTACAGAGCAGGAATGGAGGTGCCTGAATTACCTAAATGAAGCAGCTGCTCCAGGAGAGAGGAAAATTTGTGTTTGGAGTTATCTGACTTCATGGAGGAATTGGGGGATTTTTTCTATATTCAGTCTTAACTATGAAGCTCCATTGAAAATGCAGATTTATGCTGCCTTTATGGGATGCTGCCAGCAGCAAACTACACYCAGATATGTACCCCAAATTCCTGGCAAGCCAGTGTCTCCCCTTTTGCTCCTTGCTGCCTGTGGCCAGGGGTTGGTACCGTGGGTTGGCACCTTTGCCCATACAGATGCTGGTGCCAAAGCAATCCTTCCTGTGTGATCAAACCTGCAGTGAAATGTAACCCACTCCTACTCCTGCCACGTTCAGACATCTCCAGGATACTCCTCTTCCCWCTGCTGCCTCCAAGAGCTCTCTGAGGATCACAGTTCTCCTTCCACTCCTGCTTGCTCCATGGCCCCTTCCCTTCCCCCCATCCCTCTGTGTTCCCTGGTGGGTGATGGTGCCCAGGGTGTGAAGCCACACAAATTGTCCCATCACTGTGACCATCCTGTGGCCCCCTTGGGAACATGCATTTCTTTCTCTGCTCTGTCTTGGACTGACAAAACTCAGCTGCTGCCTAGTGGCACAGTTAATTAAGCTCCTCCCCAGTTCCCCATTACCCACCGTTACAAATACACAATTTGTTTGCCAGCACCTTSGGGTATTATTGCTATCATTTACACCATTCAATGGCATATAAAAGCAACTGTTTATTTATCAAATACAAGTAACAGCTTTTAGGATTAAAAAAGAAAATCCTGGGGTTTTCTCTAATCCTGGCCAGGCTGTGTGCTGAGGGGAGACCTTGCTTTGCATGGAGCAGGGCTGGGTTGTGAACACTTTGTCTCACGTCAATGCTGCTCTTTTTCCATTTGGTTTGAGAGTTTCTTGTTGCTGCTCTTTTGTACTTGCAAATGGAAAGGAAGTAATGCAGACACGGAGAGAGCTTTTAAAGGCAGAGGGAGCAGGATTTGATAGTCCCATTTGAATAATTCTCTCATCAAAATCCTGTTTTCTGACTCAGAGATAGTCGATGTTCAGTCCATCAGATGCAGGGGAATGGCCCATGGGGTGAAGGACAGTTCTGTAACAGACTGTGTGTTGGAAAGGGRAGAAAATTCCTCCCAGAACTGTGCCAACCCTGGTTACACCCAGARCACCACATTTAAGCACCCTGTGTTTCTGTACCAGCTGCAGTTCTAGACATGTGCAAAGACATCCCACCAGGCTCCTTCTAAATGTGACTTTTAGAGACAGAATCACAGTAAATCTACCAGGCCAGAATAAGCAGTGRTAATTGTGTCAGTTCTTTAATCCAGCTACAGTAACTGGCTCAAGAAAAACCTCCTTTAAATCCCAATGCCTTGCTGCAGGCAGCCAGCAGGATGAGYGGGGCACAGCCAGACCAGGAGCTGCACACTGGTGTAGAGTTGGTACTAATGCAATGTAAAGTGGATAAATATGAAAAATAGGTGCATGGATGGCTGACAAAGAGCAAATCACCAGGAGCCAAAGAATGTTTAAAGAATGGGATTTTTAGACATCTCCTGCCTGAAGGATTACGTTTAAGTGTGTGAGAAGCCATCTAATAAAGCTCACAATAGCASACAGTGCTTTACTTCACCACACAGCAAAGGAGACTGGGAGAAATGAGTCAAGTTTAAATTTCTCTTTACCTTCCTTCAAAGAATAATAAGTTTTAAAAAGCCAGTTTGCTCAGTTGCTCCCAATAACCCTGTGCTCTGTCCCTCCTGTATCCTATGGCTGTATGAACGTGCACTCCAGGCCAGCACAGATCCACCTCAGCTGCTGCTGTGATTACCCAGTTCTGCACCACTGAGCCTTGACCCCGTGGGGCTGCACCATGCAGGGTGTACCTGAGAGCATCTTCTGACTTGTGGAAGACCTTATATATGTGAGCCAGCTCAGTGGATTAGTGCAGTTGTACTTCCATGTCTGGAAAATTAATATGCCAGCTTGTGTGCCCAGCTAGGAGTCTCTTAATGAGACTTCTTGCCTTCACCATGATAATGGTGTTAAGTATAATCTGACATACAGCTGCAGAAAAGGTCTCTGAGGAAGACCAGATGCACAAGTGCATCTGGGAAAAAAAAAAATAAACAAAATACCTTCAATGTGGTACTGACTGCCTGGTGATTTTTATATCTGAGGGCAGTTGTGTATYTGCTGCTTATTCTAAGAAATCACATCTCTCCTGAGCCTTTGTCCAGTGTAAGGAGCCTGCCCACTCTCCTGCTGGCTTTTATTATATTTATATTGACAAGAATAATGCTGCCTTGTGGGCAGCTCACTGTGCAAAACTTGGAGAGAGGTTCTCTGAGGATAAGAGTGGCTGGAAACAGACACAGGGCTCACTCAAACCCAGGCAGGCAGCGAGGCAGCGCTGCAGCGCTAATCAATTCTGGGGAAGCTGAAATCCATCCATGCCAGGGCTCCCAGAYAGCCCAGCATGGATTAAGGGCTCAGTTCCCCATCCTCTCACACCGAGGGGGCTGGCAGTGTTTTGTATCTCGCTGCCTTTGAACTTCACTCTCACACAAGTAACTACACGAGGGGTCTGGTGTGAAGCATTCATCCTTGTATTGACTGTGGATTTGGGCTTTCAGGCTSCAGTGTGTTCTCTTCCCCTGAAAAGGCAGGCACACAGCCTTGGTGTCTGAAGGGTGGGAGGGGAGAGGCAAAGAAAAAGACATGGAAAAAGGAATAGAGTTTGTGTTGTACAGCGATGAATGCTGCGTGTGCCATGAGCACACCRGTGCCAGCGGCCAGGGCAGAGCTTCCTCTTTATCTGCAGGGCTCAGCAAAATATATTACCTGTAATCATGTATCTCATRTATACAACTGCCTTTCTGGATATGCTTTGAAATGTTTAATGATGTGTGGCTGAAATGGAATGATCTCTTCCTAATGAAATGCAATGGAAGGAGAGCGCGCACACATTAAGACATCTTATCTGTATGGGCAATTAATAACCTGGGAATTAAAACAAAGTATAAAACCTAAGAGTTTTAGCTAAAGCCATGGGATATGAGCAAATGAAACCCAGACAGGTTTCCATAATGGTTTGCTGTAGTGAAATCCAGATGTCAGGGAACCCCACCTATCAGCTACTCATTTCTTTTAGACTGTGGGCTTCTCAGTCATTTTATGTCCCTCAGCTGTCTTGAAGTTCATATATTCATATAATTATTTTGCTATAGATTTTTCTCTCAAGTCTGTGGACATGTTTTARATTAAAACAGTCAAGGGCCAATTGCTTGAGTTACCAAATGTTACAGTGATGACTGGACTGGACACATCACAAACATTTATTCCAGGACCCAACCTCAGCGGTTCACTAACATTATGACTCAAATCTTCATTGAGCATCTAAATCAAGTTCACTAATTCTTACAATCACTTTGACAGCCAATTAATGTGTTAAACTCAAGGCTTTTTCATAAAGAAATGCATTCCCTTAGGTGACAAGTCACAGAAAACTATACATTCTCTGAGGAGTATGCAAGTTGGATTAAAAAGTCTAACCCTGAGGCTTGGTTATGATAAATATTCTTTGAGCAAAAAAAAAGTCAGTTGAAAATCTGGATTGGATTATCCAAAGTATTAGACGTGAGGAATATTGAAATTCTGCTCTTTGATTYTGCAAGATTACTTTAGTAGATTCTCCTCATTGTAGAAAAAAATAATTCAGAGGCCAAAAGTTATTTAATTTCATAGTCTSCATTTTAAAACATAGAGATCTGCTGATAACCCTTGGCATATTGCTCTTGCACAACTGCAATAAGTGAAAAGAAAGACTTCAAGCTTGCAGCAAAGTTCCATTGCACTTCAATATAATGATAAATTGTTTTTCAGTAAGAAGTTCATGGCATGCCTTGACTAGGCAGAAATATTATTTGCATTCTTCCATAAAGAACTTTAAGTTAGAATCATTAGCCACCTTATATAATTTAAGATGCAAAGAAACCAATATATGATTAAAAGTAGATCACAGGGAAGTGACTGTAAAATTGAATTTTAAATGAATGATTTCAGAAGACTATCTTCATCTCACCATGCCTTGTGGTATGTATTTCACCCTCCCTAAAGATTTAATAAAAGCATTACTCTGTCAGCACTTGGTAAATATTAAAATAATAATACATGCTGTAATTGCTTTCCAGACATTACTAACATGTTCCGATCTGCATAAAGCTTGACTCTCAAGTTACACCAAAACTTTAAAGAGGAGGAAAATGGTTTCCTGTTACTACACCATCTACAGGAGGGGCCAGGTTAGCAAAGCCCAGGCTTTGTACCCAGCTGGGTCCTTGTCCTCATCCCAGGAGGAGATCAGGACATGACCAAGGGGTTGGTGCACACTTGACTTCATCRGGTTTCTGCCTCCCAGGGCTGGAGGGGACCCCACCCCAGCTGGTAACAGGCAGCTGCACATACAGATCTAGTGGGGCGTTGCTTGTTTAGGGACAAAAATGCACATTATAGTAAGAGAATGGCCCATCTTKTTTGTTTAGGGACAAAAATGCACATTAYAGTAAGAGAATGGCCCATTGCCTTMRCAGAGGGACCTCTGGGGAGACACGCCAGGCTGTGTCCTTGGGCAGGCTGCTGCTGGAGGGTGGTGCTGTGCTGGGGAGGAGAGGGTGAGCTCATGGRGAGGGCATTTTGGGAGACATAAGCAGTTGGAAGTGAAGGGTTAGTGGCACTGCTGTTTATCAGGGCCTGTCACCACAGGCACAAGGACCAGTGATTTATTGGTCAGCCAGGGTGTATCAGGMAGTTTCCCGATTTCACATTTGTGTCCTGTTATCCTGCAGAAGCTTTAGCAGATGGAGCTAAAGGTGGGAGAAGAGAAGATGATGCCCTTGGTGAACAGGAAAAGGTTTCAGTGTTGTGGCTGCTGCAGACTCAGGTCAGCAAAACCCTGGGGAGCACAGGCTGTGCTGCTGCCCACACCTGGAAGGGTGACAAGGACCCACTTCTCCTCTGGTACACCCCAAGCACCTTTGGATGCATGTGCACCTTTGGGGCACACTTTGGGAATGATACCAAAAAGCTCAGCCTGCACAACTTCTGCAGGAAGGTGTGAGTGGACTAATGTTCTGTATTATGCAAGGGGCYGAGAACAGTATTTGTTCTGATTTCTTTTTTAAGCTACAGATTATTTCCACACCATTGCCTTGGACATTTGTGATAGAAATTGAAGCACAATTAGATTTAGTATTTTGGTCTAAAACCAGAGGTAAGGGAAAATGGTTTCTTATGCTGCTCTGTTGCATTGCAGATCTGCAAATGGGGCTACCACATCCAGTGAGGCCACATGGGCAAGGGAAGAAATTGAGGGGCTGAGTGGTGAGAGACAGGAACTGGGCTGCAACACAAATGCAAAACAGCCCTGTGGGGCCACATCAAACCTTGAGCACTGTCATCCCTTTTCCTCCATGAGCCTTAACTGGAGACAGAGCTCTCACCTGATGAGCTTGTGGGGCTGGCCTGCAGAGTCCCACTGCACACAGCTCTGCGCTCATGGATTTGCACCCTGGTGACATGGGGATGGCATGAGGAGAGGGGTCAGTGCAAGGGACTGTTTGAGCTGTCTCTCCTAGGAAGAATTACCTCTCTGGTGTCCCAGAGGAATGAAGGAGTTTTTCCTCAGTGCCCCACTCTTGCTTTTGTATGGGACATGCACTTACACTGCCAAAAAAAGGAAYTGCTCACTCTGCCAACCTATCTGAGCAATCTGCTCTTTAATTTTGATAACATTATCTTATGTTCAGTACCTACTGCAGGATGATTGCATATTTTAAAAGATTTTGTTAAAAAAGTGTGTGTGAGCTTATGGCAATTGTAATAAAACAAAAGTTCTAATGGAAGAAGAGCCAACACATTTTCAATTCCCTTTCCCGTAATAAGCAGTAATTCAGCATTCCTGTCATGAGATAAGAATTACTTTGACAAGAATTTTCTTTTAATAGCTCTGTCTGGAACAGAGTAAATTTCTTTCCTTGTCATTACAGCTTCTGGCCTGCAGTAAATGCCTGAAGACTGAGTAAAACTGATGGCAGCAACCTGCCATCCCCCACATAAACAATGCACACACCACCATCTCTTCAGAGGGTTTAAAAAGCATTTCACATCCTTGACTGTTTAAATAAAGTCATTGAAAGACTTGGTAGCGTTAGAGCTCTCAAAGAATCCTTAATTAATTTTGCTGATTTATGCCTTTCACTAAGCATGGGAGGAAGCAAAGAGCACACACTGAGAGTGAGATCAAAACCATTTACTTGTAGGAGGCACATGGACAAAAAATAACATGTACAGTCAATAAAGCAAAGGAACTATGGCTGTTGGGCCTGAAGGGTTAAACTGAGAAGMTGGTGTGATATCTGATGCATTTAATATGAATTAATGCTAGAAAAGCAGCACAGACAGTTCCACCCAAAGCAACCCCATGCCAATATCTGGGTCTGCAGTAACAAACCTCTGCTGATGGCAGAAGCTGGCCGAAGCTCCCACCAGGGCTCTCAGTAACAGGCAGAGGTGTGACATGTGGCTCCTGAACAAGATGCAGGATCTCACTGGCGTTGTTTGACCTTGGAGCTTCTTCAGCTTGTTGTTGCTGTACCTGTCACAGCTAATGTAAACTTCCATTCTCCAAGTGCCTCCAGCTCCTGAGSCCTTTTCAGTCCAAGAGATTGCTTTGAGAATGTCCACCAAGCTGCTGCGTGGAAGTTTGACTCAGCAGGTTTTCCAAAATCCAGTTGTTCAGTCTTTATCTCACACTGTGGCTCCACGTCCTGCTGTGGCCACCTAGCCCTCCTTTTCATGAGTGTCCCATGGCATCCTTGGCACTGGGTATCCAACAGAACACAGCTCCCTGCTCCTTACCCCTCTCTCAGGAATGTAACTCACATGGAAAGTATGACAGCAATTGTAAATCTCTAAAGGTCACTGGCAGCGAAACCACGTTCAGCCAAAAGTCTCTAAAAATGTTTGAGCTCCATCAATCAATCTGTGACCACAAATATCTGCAATAAGGCACAGAATATGTCCACAGTCAGCTTGGATTTTGTAGTCCTTGTTCTGAAGAGACAAGACTGCAAAATTGAGCAGAAAGCAAGACTTCCCTGTGATGCCCAGGTCTGAGCAGCTCTGTGATCATGCACAGGCCCTGGTGCACACCTGGGTATGGGCTGGTTAAAATGGCATTTTTCACCAGCAGCTAATTGTGCTTAATGTTTAGCAGAAACAGCACAGCAGTCTCAGCAGATGTCTTATCCAATTGATTCTTAGCAAATTCCTCTTTTTTTCTGCTCCTGAGTGAAAATTGGTTYCATTGCAGCATCTAAATGTGATGGGTATTTTTAGATCTATAATTTATAATTTTTTTTTATGATCTGCATTCTGCCCTCCTCACCTCATCCTGTACTGAAAGCTGAAAATGCTCCTGCTTGTTGGAAATGCCAAAAAGTTCTTTAATTTATTTAAATCTACCTCACTGCTGTCTGCAACTTGTCCCAAAACTTCCCGACACAGCTGTCTCACAAGGCTAAGTGGACTTGAGATTTAATCCTTGGCTGGGGTTAGACTTTGATATCTTTGTGCAGTAGCTGACACAAACAGGAGTTTGTCACCACGAGCTGGGGTGACCACTGACCTCCTGGTGTCTTGTTTTACAAATAACCTCTTTGATATCCCTTCCCACAGCATGRCACAGGTCATGTAGTGTGCCCACAAATGCTTTAAAAAAAAAGGGGGCACATGCCCTGTGCCTCCTGTGAGTCCCTGCCCCGCCTCTGCCTGTGGCTTCCATGCCTTTCTCCCTTGCCTGCCTCCCTCTGTGCCTCTCCCTGCTCCAGGCACCGCCAAAACCTCATGGAAGAGCTGCAGGGATGTGGGTGGGGTGGGCAGGGTGGCAGCACCCTGGCACGGGGGTTTTGGGTGATGCCCAGGTCAGGGCAGTGGAGCCGTGTCCTTGGGAGCAGGATGAGGCTTGGGCTCACAGCCGTGCCCAGCACCATGGCTGCTGAGTGGGTAACCCCAAATCTGGGGCACAAAATAAAGTAAAACCCGTAAAGTGCCATAAAGTGATGTGCCGTAAAAGTGCCGAAAAGTGCAATAAAGTGTCATAAAGTGTCGCAAAGTGAAACTGTCGTAAAGTGAAAGTGTCATAAAGTGTCGTAAAGCGAAGTGCTGTAAAGCAAAACTGTTGTAAAGTGCTGTAAAGCGAAACTGTCGTAAAGCAAAACTGCCGTGAAGTGCCGTAAATGGAACCGATCGTAAAGCACAACTGTCGTAAAGTGCAGTAAAGCGAAACTGTCGTAAAGTGCCGTAAAGCAAAACTGTCGTAAAGCTCTGTAAAGCACAACTGCCATAAAGTGCCATAAAGCAAAACTGTTGTAAAGTACAACTGTTGTAAAAGTGCTGTAAAGTGAACCTGTCATAAAGTGCCGTAAAGCAAAGTGTCGTAAAGTGCATAAAGTACCATGAAGTGCCCGTAAAGTGCCCAACTTACGTAAGTTGYGTAGCTTACATAAGTTGCGTAGTTACATAAACTGCGTAAAATACATTTAAATAATAAAAATAATTTTTAAAATAAATATAAAATTTTAATTATAATTTTTTTTTTTTTAATTTAAAAAAAAAAAAAAACTCTGATGGGGGTTTCAGGTCTTTGGGGTTTTTTATGTATCCATTTCCAAAGGCTTTTTCCAAGACTTGCTCCTTCTGCTAGGCACTGTCTCCTGCCTTTGCTCTTTAGATCTAAATGACACAACACTCATGGATAGAATTAGTGCTGAGAGTATGCAGATCTATAATAAGGCTGCTTTTAYTCTATCCAGTACAACACACGAATAAGAGCACCAAACTTTCCCAGACCCTGCTGGGATAGCAAGCAAGACCACAGGACTCCTTTCCTGTGGAACTGCCTAATATTAGATCATTTCTTTTTGCTTACTAGAAAGATTTACAGCTTTTTCTTTGGCATTCAACAGACATGCACAATCCAGTTTTCAGCCCTGATCTCCAAATAAAGCAGATTAAAGCCTGAAATTGTTGCTCCTGTTGGAAGACAGCMTTCAATCTGCTTGATCAGAATAATGTTTGTAGCATTTAAAAGCTGCCATAGATTATTATCTTAGCTAAAATACACATTTTTATGGCTAAACTTGAGCTGACATCCTGGTCTAATAAAATTTCCTGACAATTGATAGCAATTAACAGAATTTGCAGCTGTCACAAGTGATGTAACACAATTGTGCCTTGATCTGTTAACTCCCCTGCATGTCCAGACACCTTTCTCTCTCTCAGCCTGGTGACAGAGCATGACAGGAGCTGCTCAGCAGCTTTGCTGACACCAAACCTCATCACCAAATGGGTGCCCCAGCCCTGGATTCATCTGGTAACAGCAAAGGCCTCAGGGGGGCTCATTGTCCCCCATTCTGAAGGGCAGTGTCCCACTGGGTCTTTGTCAGCCCTGAGCTCCTCCTGCTCATGAATTTCTGGCTGGTCCAGACTCCAGCCTCAGAATTATAGAATCATAGAAAAGCCTGGCTTGGAAGGCATCTTAAAAATCATCTACTTTGAACTCCCCTGCCATGGGCAGAGAGGGCACTGGCTGGGTCAGCTTGCTCAGGGCCTCATCCAGCCTGACCTTGAACAGTTCCAGGGCTGTGGAATTGTTCAGCCCCCAGAGAGGCTGCTGCACCTCCCCAAACTGGTGTGCAGCAAATCAGTTCCTGAGGCATAACTCATGAATATAAGTGGGGTCATTACTTTTCAGACCCCAATCTCTTCTGAAAACCTTCATGCCAGTTTCAGGGCGATGCAGTAAACAATTCTAAGTGCACTAAACTAAAGATYCAAGCTGTTTTCTGCTCTGCATCTGTCAAAGCAGTCAATAAGCTCACGGCTTGCTGGGATCAGTGGCCAAGAGCTGGGGGAGGACACGTGGGCAGGCACTGCTCAGTCACTCAGCTCTTTGCTAAAGGCTTTTTCTTTCTCAAGGAGAACAGAGCCCCTGCAGAGGCAAGCTGCAAGCTCTCCCCTGGGCTCCAGGGGATATTTCATGTGATAGCTGAAGGATATCTAATAAAATGACCAAGCTCTGAAACAATGCAAACAAACATCAGCTGCAAATTGATCCAAAACCTCTGCTCGTTCTCTGATCTGTTACTGACACAAACCTTCTTCCTCAGGCAGGGAACAAGAAATGGAGGTCACGAATTTGCTCCTGACAGAAAGCAGAACCCAGCTTCTTAAAGATTATGGGAAARAATAAATACAGCAAAATGTTTCCTAGATGAAAGATTTGAATTATTTTATGCTCRTTAATTGCTTTTCATATCTAGCACCACACTGTCATTTCCAGAGGAGCTCAGTCAGAGACATATAAAGGGGAGAAAACTTTGCAAGCTCTATTTGCCTTCAGCAGATCCCTATTGTTTACCCAAAAGTTAGGATTCAGCCAGTGAATTAGCACTTTTACTCCATCTATGTTCTCAGAACTTGCTTTATGAAGAGAAATACAAAGTGATGTGCATTGGTACATCCACACACATGCWTGTAGAAGAAACCAAGAGCTGTAACTCTGTTTTACATTATGCTCTGCTGTACAGCAGAAGTGGCTGATCCCACATTGCAGGGGGTTTTTGTCATTCACATTGTGCTACCACTGAGGTTTGTGGAAAGTTTCCTTGAAACTGGTGGCATGGCAAACTACTTCAGGATAGATATAAGAATACTTAGGTCCTTATGGAGCTGGGGCAGGAACCAGTGCCCAAAGGTTACACATGAGGCAGGAAGGCAACTCTGAGCAGAGGGGATCTGCCAGGTATCTCATCTGCAYGTGAGAGAGCACACAGGTCATATCACAGCTGGGAAAATATGTAAAGATGGAAGGTTTGAGCAATGTCTGTGCTAGGCTAACAACTACAAACAGATAGTGTTTTCTGGTGTTTGAAACATGTGGGAGTTAAGGGAGGTGTAAGTCTGCATTTATTTATATACATATATTTATATATATATATATATATATATATATCAGCAGGATATTTGGCATGTTTCCTTGTCCAGACAGCCTGATGCCCACAGCCTCTGTACTGCCTATGATCAGAAGAGCAGCTCTGAATGAGACTTTCATCCCACCCCTCTCCTCCTGGAAAGGAAAGACAGCTTTTGGACAGGGCTTTATACATGAAATTCTCACTCAGCCCATGGCCCTGAGGGAGAGAAGTGCTTACTTGGCATGTAAAGGTAATGGAAACAAGGAATAAAGTCTCTCTAATGAGAAGAAAACACCACACAGTTTATTAATTTAGGCTTCTGGAAATTAGTTTGCTAAACTTAAGGACTAAATACAGGTGTTAAGCCCAGCCATCCTCACACTAAATTACACACTCTCCCTTACATACATAATCACTGTCTATTTAGGGTTTTCCCACATTGCCTGCTGTTCTGGTATCTAGGCAATGATTCTCATACTAGGAACTTGATACCTATTTTTACAGTCCTGCTAAAGTACTAACTAGTACTGCTTTAGTCYGTCCTGAAATCAATTCCTAATGTTACTGTAGGAGCAAACATAAAACTTGATGYATTTTTCTCCACAGGTTAATATCATATGTTTCTGATTGAGCAAGGAAAAAAATAATTTCCTTACAGGGTGGATTTTGTTATGTCTCTTGTCTCTTGTACAGGCATGGAGGAGGGGAAAACCCTTAGAGGATTAGGATCAGGACCAAGACCCCATGTTACKGTGTAAAACCCAGATGGGGGAGTTGTTTCAGAAAGCTGCTCTTAAAACTGAGACAATTTGGTGTTTCTGTCCATATTCCTGTGGGCAGGTGGCCACACTGCAGTGAAGAAGGCAGAGCTGGAGATGAGCAGGTCACCCAGAGGGGCAGCTCACCYCAAAGTGTACAAYGAGAGCTTTCCCTACTTTTATTTCYCCTTCTGGTTGGACAGAAGACAGATTTTCAGTCTGCCTGGAGGCAAGTAGATATATCCATCAGGAACACTCTTCCAGCTTTGCAACTGAAGTGCATCTGACTCTGCCCAGCCTCACAGACATTTCACAGGGAAATGTGCTGTGCTCTGATACTGCTCCATGAATCAGCCAGTGCTTCTTTTTGGTGTGCTCTAAACTGCATGAGCAAGCATGGCTCYGAACAGCTAAGTGATGATTCATTTACGATGGCACCAGGACAATCCAAGTGAGTTTTTACCTTTTATCCTCAATGTAATGGGCTCTGTGCATTCCAGTTTCAGCAAGGGCTGAGCAAATTCAACAATCACACCAGTATTCAGCACTTTTTATGCACAGATCTAAGCCCAATTGCTGCTAAAATTTTAACGAGACCAGCCTTTTGCATTAACTGCATAACAAGAAACACAAGGTTGCCTCAGGTTTGGGGCGTTTGCTCTACACTGGATGCAGAGTCACAGGTGATGGAACACCACACAATCTCATGTGCTTTAACAGCTGCAGGAGGAGATGCAGGGTCTCTGCAATCTGAGCAAGCTGCAGTGCCCTTCTTGTCCCCAGCTGCTCCGTTAAAACAAAACTCAGATGCATTAAATACATTCCCAATATTGCTTTTCTGTGTAAGCAAAAGCAAGCAGGGAGAGAGGCTGTGTGCTGGGGAGATAATCTTTTAGCAAAGATGTTGTCTGTGATACAAAAGGAGGTAGGGAATGCTTGAGTTATACAAACATTCCTGAAATAGCAGGAAAACTTTAGCAGATGTTTCCTCCATCTAATTTTTCCCCTTTCTCCTCTTTTTGTGTGTGGCTTTGCAGATCTCTCTGCTTTTTAAAATCTCCCTTTGTATGAAGGGCCTGCATTAAAATGTCAGGCTTTATTTTTCCRAAAGACAACTGCCAGAAATGAAACCCCAAATGCTCGTTTCAGAGCCAGGCAAGGATCTCTTGGGAACTGCTGGGAATCCCACCCCTATTTCTGATTAGGTTTTCATCAGCAGAGTAGGAGCCAAATTCTCAGTTGCCTGAAGGCTTTCATCTCAATGAGAATCAGACTCGGAGGAGCTCTAAGGTATCAAATCATATTTACTGTCTCTGTTAGTTATTGGCAAGGCGTCTGGAAATGCCTGGGGATTAGTGTTTTGATTAGAATATGATCATAACTTTATAAAACACAGATAAAAATGATCTCATTTTCTGAGCCAAGAACTCAACAGACTTCAGGAAGGAATAACTTTTAGCAACACTTTCTGCAAGGAGCTTTTAAAAGGATCAAAATCCACTGTTGAGCAGAGTGGGGCGATCCCTGACAATTTRGGATTTGGAGCAAGGACTTTTGTCAGCTAATTACTCAGCACCCCCMTAGCACAATTTGTTCAAGCACCCTCTAATGCTCCTGGTCACAGCTGGAGCTGGCATAGAATCCATGGAATCTCCTGAGCTGGAAGGGACCCACAAATATTGCAAAGTCAAGCTCCTGGCCCAGCACAGAGCAWGYTCCAGAATCACACCATGTGCCTGTCCAAATGCTAATAATGCAGAGGGATGGTAGATTAATATACACTTTTATGGTGAGCAGGACAGCCTTTGTTCCTGTGGATCTCAGTGGCAGCAGTGGGTCAGCCTGGCCCTAGAAAATTTCACCCTGAAAACCCCCTTTCAGTGAGCAGACACAGTGAACACAATACATAACATATAATATATATAACATATAACATATACATACAATATATAATATATAATATATAATATATAATATATAATATATAATATATAATATATAATATATAATATATAATATATAATATATAATATAT